>OZ004656.1:1189908-1789908 GCA_963924495.1 Nemapogon koenigi
GCTGTGTTGCGCCGCACCCCAGCGGGAGGTTTCACCGTCCCGCTCACTACGTGTCAACGAGCCGGCCGCGCCACTTTGGTCAGCGCAGCCGATACCGACGCAGCCGATGCCGCTTCAGCCGGCGCGACCAATGCCGCCGCCGGTGCTGTACGAGGAAAGACAGCGGTACGAGATCGGAGAGCTGGCTGACGCATTGCAACGCGCCGTGAGCAGAAGCCACCTAGCACCGAGAGCCCAGGACCTGCCTCTTTTCTCGGGGAGTACCAGCGAGTGGCTGCCGTTCCGCGCGACATACGACGAGTCGGCGCACCAGCTGACGAACCAGGAAAACTTGATGCGACTGCGCCGGAGCCTACGGGGTGAGGCAAAGGAACTCACACAGTGCCTGTTCATCGGGGCGACTACGCCGACGGAGGTGATGGACCTGTTGGCGAGCCGTTTCGGTCGGGCCGAGGCACTGATAGAACATGAAATGGAGAAGCTGAGGACGCTGCCAAGGGTGACGGAGCACGCGCGTGACATCGTCCACTTCGCGACTCGTGTGCGCAGCAGTATGGCCACTCTGCGGGCGCTGGACCGGCCGTACCTGATGCGCAACTACGGGGCTGTCCGGTGCATTATTGACAAGCTGACGCCTGTACTTCGCGACCGCTACCTGCAGTACGAGAGCACACAGCCGAGGGACCAGGAGGACATGACGACGATGTCGAGGTTTATGCAGGAAGTCGCCGCGACGTACAGCAAGTATGCACCCCTGGAGACCACATCTTCGGACCGGCGGGAGGGTGGACCAAGGAAGACGTCGAAGGCGTTTGCGGTGCTGACCGAGCCTGCACGACCAGTGGGACCGCCGAGGCGCGCAGGGCCCGCGCGACCGACGCGAGAAGACAGACCCGCGCAGCGACACGAAACGTTGACACCGGCGTGTCCTGTTTGCCGCCGGAATGAAAGACACCGCGTCGACAGGTGCCCAGTCTTCCATGGAGCAACGGTGCACGAGCGATGGGAACTGGCAAGGAGGTACCACCTGTGCTTCAGCTGCCTCAGTGTCGGCCGAGGCGAGAGGTGCAGATGCGAGCCCGAAAAATGCACGTACCCCGGCTGCAACCGCGTGCATCATCCGTTGCTACATTACGACGAGGCAGGCGAGAGCGCGTCATTCCCGCGACGACCACGCGGACCGCCGCCACCACGACCGCCGCGGTCACCACGCCGCCCGCAGTCATCACCGATGTACAACCGGCCGCCGACGCAGATGCAATCGACGCACGCCGCTAATGTTGGTGAAGGGCAGTCTACGGGCGAGAGCATGCGAGTCAACGCTATATCCTGTTATTTCAAAATGGTCCCGGTGAGAATCACGGGACCACGCGGAACGTACGACACGTTCGCGTTTCTCGACGACGGCGCCAACATCTCCCTCATCGAAGATGACGCTGCACGACGGGTAGGCCTGCAGGGTCCGCCAGCAGAGAATCGAATCAAACTCGCAGGCGGAAGTCAACTGGACACCACCGGGGCGAGACTGGTCCGTTTCGGGATCCGAGGCCGAGACCGTGGCGGTCTGTGCGGCGAGCGACACAACGTCACGGCGACGACGGTGGGTACGATCGGCATGCCAAAGCAGACTGTGCCGCGCAAGCTCATCGAGGACTGCCCGTACTTGGTGGACATCAGCCGTGACCTGATCTACGAAGACTGCAAGCCGACGGTGCTCATCGGGATCGACCACTGGGAGCTGCTGTGGCCGAGTGAGACACGTCGGGGCAGACGTGATCAGCTGGCAGCGGGACACACCCCACTCGGATGGGCGCTCGTTGGCGGAGGTCGAACGAGCGGGCGCAACAGTTTACGAACTTTCCAGCTGGTCTCCTTTGTCAACTCGTCAGACGATACCATGGAGAAAATGATGCGCGACCACTTCGCACTCGAATCCTTGGGTGTCGAGCCTCGTCGTAGCTACAACGACGAGGAGAGGCGCGCGCTCGACATTCTAAGCCGAGAGACTAGATGCCTACCGGCGGGAGGCTACGAAACTGGTCTGCTATGGAAGGACGAGCGTCGAGCACCACCGGCAAGCTACCACATCGCGCTGAGGGGCTCGAGCACGCTGAACGCAAGATCGACCGCGGCGAGGACGTGCGGAGCAAGTATGAGGAGCGGATTCAGCTGCTGTTCGACAATGGGCCTGAGAAGCTGCGCATTGTGCACGACGCCGCTGCTAAGTCCGGAGGGGTCAGCCTCAACGACGTGCTGCTGTCGGGGCCAGATCTGCTTCAGTCGCTGCCGGGGATCCTGATGAGGTTCCGAAAGCGCCCGATCGCCGTAACTGCCGATATTAAAGAGATGTTTCTTCGGGTCTCGATTCGTCAAGAAGATGGAGACATGCAGAGATTCTTGTGGCGAGGCCGAGATCGCGCCGGGTGTCCGGCAGAGTTTCGGATGACGAGCGTGATTTTCGGCACAATCTCGTCGCCCTGCACTGCCATCTATGTCAAGAGTGTCAACGCGGAACGGTTCCGAGACACCCATCCGGAGGCCGCTGCAGCCATCATAGATGACCACTGCGTCGACGATTGCATCGCCGGCTTTGATACAGAGGAGGATGCGCTGCGAGTCTCGTCGGAGGTGGCGTTCATACACAGACAGGGAGGCTGCAACACGCTCTATCACTTGGCGCTACATACCGCCGAGTGCGCCGTTCATGGGGGGTGCTTGGGAACGCATGGTGAGGAGCATCAAAACCGCTCTCGCTGTGACTCCTCACGAGCGCGCGCCACAAGAAGAGGTGCTTGCAACTCTACTGGTCGAAGCCGAGCACACTGTGAACAGCCGTCCGCTCACGTATGTGTCTGCTTCGGCGGACGACGACGACGCCCTGACTCCGAACCATTTCCTGCTGGGCGGTCCCTCTCGAGTCCCGCTGCCGGGGACGTTCACCGACCAGGATGCGGCCGGGAGAAATCACTGGCGGGTCAGCCAGCGCCTTGCCGACATGTTCTGGGCGCGCTGGGTGCGCGAGTACCTGCCGACGCTACAAGCCAGACGACAACCACGGGCGAGGGGTGCCATCAAACTGGGTGACCTCGTCCTCATCGCTGACGGTACGCTGCCGCGCAACGTATGGCCGCGCGGTGTTGTCACGGCCGTCTTCCCTGGGCCTGACGGTGAGATCCGCGCCGTAGACGTGCGCACTAACAAAGGTGTGCTGCGCCGTCCGACCAAGAAGCTCGTGATCCTGCCGGTCACGCCGCCTGCTGACCGGTGAAGGCCAAGTCACGACATAAACAACTCTACGGGTTCTGCGAGAGCTGCGGCGGGAGAATATGTTCCTGACTTGTCCGCGAGCCGCGCGGTGGCAGCACCGGCGGGAGCGAGCGACGGGCGCGACAGTGACGTCATCAATACGGTTATGAAATTTTATTAATATGTGCATAATGTAGGGATAGGCACGGGGGCTATTTGTGACATATAGGCTATTAAGGTTTCAGCGTAGACATGAAAGTTTCATTAAAACGGTGAGCTCTGTCCACGACACGAGCTTACTGCGCCGTATTGGTCCTGGTAGAGGTCGAGAACGACCGATGAGAACAACTGTAAAGATTTCATCAAAGTACGAGAGTTTCATCAAATCTGTCCACGGCTTAACAGTTCGCTGCGCCGTGATGATCCCGGCAGGAGGTCGATAACGACCTGCGATCGCCGGGATTTAACGTGAGAGGTCGAGAACGACTTATGATCAAATCTGTCCACGGCCCAACAGTGTGTTGCGCCGTGATGATCCCGGCAGGAGGTCGATAACGACCCGCGATCGCCGGGATTTAACCACGGGAGGTCGAGAACGACTTACGATCAAATCTGGCCACGGCCCAACAGTGTGTTGCGCCGTGATGATCCCGGCAGGAGGTCGATAACGACCCGCGATCGCCGGGATTTAACCGCCGAATAGGTCGAGAACGACCTGGCGAGAGGTCGAGAACGACCGACACGATATCTGTGGAAGCTTCATTATCTCTGTAAAAAACTTCCGAAATCTCTGCGAGTCTATTATATAGCGCGCAGAGATAGGTCTAAGTGTGCCAGAGAGCGCGCACCGACGAATCACGACAACGATCGCTACGCGGCGACACGGAAGTAACGTACAGAGTTGCCGCCTGTACGTGAAATATGTCGGGCGGGATTGCTCCTAGCCGGGAGGTGTGGATCGGCAGGCCAGTAGAAGAACCACGATGATATTGGTTGGTCTGTCGCGGACGCGCGGCAGACTGGTTGTCGAGGTGGGCTCCAACTTCTCATAGCGATATCGTGCCCGACGGTTTTTCCGGGGTCGCACAATGAGCAAATAATACGAGGAAATTGAACGAGCGTGGTTACTGGCCTGGTCTGTTTCAGACAGATAAGTAATTGTCTTGATCTCTGGATCCATGCTGGCCCGGGAGGTTTGCTCTCCGTCCCGACAATACTGACGACCAAAATCGACACGAGACTGCCGGAGCTTTTTTTAGCATCCAACCCGCGACCATACAGTTTATGAAGGGTGTCTGTCTGTTTACCCCTTTCTTACACTATCTACGTGATACTACAAGCTCAAGGGTGTCTGTCTGTCAAACCCTTTTGGCGTTACACCGTGATATACTATGAGATGTCTGTCTGTTAAATCATTCAAACACGTCGCCGCGTGATATGAGCTACGGGAGTCTGTCTGTCTACCCCTCTAGATTCATATCACGTATTTGCTACAAAACATTTAATTTGTATGTATAACTTTGGGATCAAAGCGAGATGATAACTGGAAGTTATCCCTTAACTTTGACTTGTGCACGTGCGAGCGAGATGGCAACAACGGATTCACCCTCTCCCTCACACACTAGAGCACGTTGAGTTTGCTGAATTTACTAACTGACTTTATGCGAACAACGGTCATTTCCGGAACCATTTTTCACTATCGAAATGACGTTTGGGGCGGATTATCCTGGAAACTAATTAACCACGCTTAATGATGTTTGTTGACAGGGATACACGACCAGCCCCGGCTGATATTGGAAGTTTGTCTGAACGAGTTGAGATTCAGACTCGCCGGGTAAGCGGGATTAACTCCCCGACTTTGACCAAATTGGGCCGCTGATTCACGGTTTATCGAATGTCCTGAAAGAACGCTGAAACCTTTGCCTGTATACTAACCTGTAATCTGTTCTGGTCTGGGACCCTTATCGAATGCATATTGTGTCGTTTGCATACGACTATAGATATAAGAGTTATGGGGTATGAAAAGTCGGAACCATAAAACTTTGCGAATTTGCCTGTTTTAATAAATGTTGAATATCTTGGTTTTTCACTGCTCCTGAAACCTGAAAATTGATATGTGGCCATTCTCGTGGTCCGCCCACAGAATGATGATAGTACTGAGCCCGCACGCTTACTAGAACTACCTGTAACCGTGAGCGGCAACTTTAAACCATTTTCCTGAAAAATCTACTGAAAATTCCTGAAATAGAGTAATCTTAGACTATTGCTGTCAACGAGTTCTGTATAACTAGATTTTTCCTATACTCTAGCTAACTAGATATAGACGGTAGCCAGCCTGAAACATTATGCACACGTTAGGCAGGTTTAGGGTACCTAGGTGACGACCTAAGGTCCTGAAAATTACTATGTACCTAGATCTAACTACTCTCTATTGTATTTCAATTGTATTTATTGTGTATATGTTATAAATTTTGAGATATTCCAAATATTGTGAAAAATTGTAACTTATGTGATTTATGATGTAATTAACTGTAATTATGTAATTGTAAATATTATATGTGTTTCTTGGTGTTATCTTCACATATAATTAACTTACGAAACACCGGTAGAGTCATTAAAAGATATATAAAATAAATAAATCGAGAGCTTGGCCGGAATCCGCACCCCCTCCCTGCCGCACGGAAATTTGGGGATGAAACCAATAAAAAGCGAGCGCTACCGCCGATCGACACAGTCCACTCACAGACGCGCCCGGAACCGGTACAAGCTCGAGATCTAAGAACAAACTCTGACGTTTTATTTGAAGCAACCTCCTTCACCACCGTAACCTTTGAGCGAATGACCATTCGACGTTAGAGCAGCCTCCGTGATATCAGTGTGCGTCGACTCCGTCCAGAGCTATCGAAAGAAGACCCAGTCCCGCACAATATGTATGTAAACAAGAGAGGTGTGTCAGGATCGTGGCATGTGGAGGTCCTTAGTCTCTGTCTACCCCGGTGGGATTCAGGCGTGAGTATATGTATGTAAACAAAAGAGGTGTGTCAGGATCGTGGCATGTGGAGGTCCTTAGTCTCTGTCTACCCCGGTGGGAGTCAGGCGTGAGTATATGTATGTAAACAAGAGAGGTGTGTCAGGATCTTGGCATGTGGAGGTCCTTAGTCTCTGTCTACCCCGGTGGGAGTCAGGCGTGACTATATGTATGTAAACAAGAGAGGTGTGTCAGGATCGTGGCATGTGGACGTCCTTTGTCTCTGTCTACCCCGGTGGGAGTCAGGCGTGAGTATATGTATGTAAACAAGAGAGGTGTGTCAGGATCGTGGCATGTGGAGGTCCTTAGTCTCTGTCTACCCCGGTGGGAGTCAGGCGTGAGTATATGTATGTAAACAAGAGAGGTGTGTCAGGATCGTGGCATGTGGAGGTCCTTAGTCTCTGTCTACCCCGGTGGGATTCAGGCGTGAGTATATGTATGTAAACAAAAGAGGTGTGTCAGGATCGTGGCATGTGGAGGTCCTTTGTCTCTGTCTACCCCGGTGGGAGTCAGGTGTGAGTATATGTATGTAAACAAGAGAGGTGTGTCAGGATCGTGGCATGTGGACGTCCTTAGTCTCTGTCTACCCCGGTGGGAGTCAGGCGTGAGTATATGTATGGTAAACAAGAGAGATGTGTCAGGATTGTGGCATGTGGAGGTCCTTAGTCTCTGTCTACCCCGGTGGGAGTCAGGCGTGAGTATATGTATGTAAACAAGAGAGGTGTGTCAGGATCTTGGCATGTGGAGGTCCTTAGTCTCTGTCTACCCCGGTGGGAGTCAGGCGTGAGTATATGTATGGTAAACAAGAGAGGTGTGTCAGGATTGTGGCATGTGGAGGTCCTTAGTCTCTGTCTACCCCGGTGGGAGTCAGGCGTGAGTATATGTATGTAAACAAGAGAGGTGTGTCAGGATCTTGGCATGTGGAGGTCCTTAGTCTCTGTCTACCCCGGTGGGAGTCAGGCGTGAGTATATGTATGGTAAACAAGAGAGGTGTGCCAGGATTGTGGCATGTGGAGGTCCTTAGTCTCTGTCTACCCCGGTGGGAGTCAGGCGTGAGTATATGTATGTAAACAAGAGAGGTGTGTCAGGATCTTGGCATGTGGAGGTCCTTAGTCTCTGTCTACCCCGGTGGGAGTCAGGCGTGAGTATATGTATGGTAAACAAGAGAGGTGTGTCAGGATTGTGGCATGTGGAGGTCCTTAGTCTCTGTCTACCCCGGTGGGAGTCAGGCGTGAGTATATGTATGTAAACAAGAGAGGTGTGTCAGGATCTTGGCATGTGGAGGTCCTTAGTCTCTGTCTACCCTGGTGGGAGTCAGGTGTGAGTATATGTATGTAAACAAGAGAGGTGTGTCAGGATCGTGGCATGTGGAGGTCCTTAGTCTCTGTCTACCCCGGTGGGAGTCAGGCGTGAGTATATGTATGTAAACAAGAGAGGTGTGTCAGGATCTTGGCATGTGGAGGTCCTTAGTCTCTGTCTACCCCGGTGGGAGTCAGGCGTGAGTATATGTATGTAAACAAGAGAGGTGTGTCAGGATCGTGGCATATGGAGGTCCTTAGTCTCTGTCTACCCCGGTGGGAGTCAGGCGTTAGTATATGTATGTAAACAAGAGAGGTGTGTCAGGATCGTGGCATGTGGAGGTCCTTAGTCTCTGTCTAACCCGGTGGGAGTCAGGCGTGAGTATATGTATGTAAACAAGAGAGGTGTGTCAGGATCGTGGCATGTGGAGGTCTTTAGTGTCTGTCTACCCTGGTTGGAGTCAGGCTTGCAATACTTACAAAGCTATAGCTTTCAGTTGTATAGGAGTTAGATATCTGAATATATCCAGTAATAATTGGTCAGGCAGGTAGCTAATTCTTATTGGCTCTGGTTCCTGAAGGTTTTCGACTTGTCGCCTTTTGGATGGTACCACTGCAAAAGATAATCAATTTATACCTACTAATACTAGCTCTTCACCCCAGTTTCATGGGCTTTTTTAATGTGACAATAATTTATCCAATAGTGTTGCATGATTAATGTTTTCTACCATAGAAATTCCGAAGCATCTAAACTTGCGGTAGTATTTTTGATTTTGATGAATTTTTGTTTGTGTTTGAGTGGGTCCCTGAAAGGTTTAGATTTACAATTGGACCCGGTAGGTGGCGCTGCAATCAGGTTCTAGGAATTTTTTAATTTCATATTATTCAAATATATCAACGGGCGAAGCCGGGGCCGGATAACTAATTTATTTATATAAATTTTGAATACATTCGGCCAACAAAAGTTTCCTAGGAAACACAAAACACCGGCTAAAAACGGTAATAGGAAATCTACGGCATTTAGCGATTATAAATACAAGAACAGTTTATTTACCTTCATTTTCATCTAACAATTTTCGTTTATTACTTTCATTACACTCCATATTTACAGTTTTTACACATTCGTCTTTCATGTCACCCATCTTTGAGGAATAAATAACAAAGGATGTAAATGCACTCAAAGTTTATTTAGATTATTAGTTGCCTTAATAAACGAGTGAAATAGCTTAAAATACACTTTTTAGGTGAAATCTGCTTCCATTTCGAAAATCAAAGGAAAAATCTAAGTGTAAAATAAACAAAATGCAAAAACGAATTGCAGTTGCAGAGCCATTACAATGATATAAAATTGAATACCATCCATCACTATCTTTTCTATAGTACTGGACTACGCCACGGACTACCTTCTTATTTTATCTAGATTATAGGGACAGTGTTGCTATCATACAAGATTTAGGATTTATAATTTTAAAATAATTATAATATTTATTTTAAAATCCGGGAATTCAAATGGCTCTTTATTTATAAATTGCTATTTTATGTGCATTGTTAAATAAATTAACATCAAATAAGTTTTTTAAATGATAGTACTTAATAGTCTGTGCCAAAATAAAAAAAAAATAAAAAAAAACTTTCTCTATGACAACCTGCCATCATTGTTGCACGTGTTTGTTTACAAATAAATATTAAATAAAATAAAATAGCCAAATAATGGCGAAATCAATAAGAAGTAAATGGAAGAGAAAATGCCGTGCAGTAAAAAGGGAAAGATACGCGGTCAAAGAACTGGCCAGGTTGAAAAAAATGCTTGGAGTAGCTGAAGACAAAACTCCAACAGAAAGCGAGGTTATGGAATCCGATCAAGTTATATTTTTGGACGCGAATAAAGTAAAAGAAAACTCAAAGAAGAAAGCATTGGAAGAGGAAGAAGAAATGAGTTCAGATGACGAAAAAGTGACCGTAACAGAAGGAACAACCAGAGTTTTTAGTACAAAAACTTTAAAAGATCAAAATGGCCAGTACCCCGTTTGGCTTCATAAACGGAAAATTGCAAAAATTAATAAGGTATCGAAAAAGAACGCTAAAAAGAAGTCGAAGAAAAGGAGGCGATAAAGTATGTTTTCTTGTAATATAAACTATTATTCCAATTTAATTTGTTTTATTTTTTACCAATGTTAGGCAATACTGCTTTCATGTTTATAGGGGTATTGCTGGTCTTATATTGTATAGGCAAGGTATTTTTTTATAGACTGGCTTTCCGCCTTGGCTTCACCTGTGGAACCCTTTTTAACATATTTACAGTCATGGGTTTATACAAAAATCCCATAGAAAAAGCCCTTTGCTAATTTTTCTTCATACAAACCTTGTCCTGAACACAAAAAAAAAACCATAATTAAATTTAAAAAGCCCCGAGTTGCTGAGGAGTTGGTTATCTGGCTACTTCCAGATGAGCAGCATCAGGTCAAGGTTACCATGTTATTGTAATATCATTGAAGTCACAGGATACTAAATTTCAAATCAATCAGACCAGTAAATTGCTTACATTCATTCAATGACTAGAAAAAAGCTGATAACCTTCAAACAGCTGAACAGATTTTCTTGATCAAGTTACCTTTAAAAACTTCCACGACACGCCTTGGTGGATAGCGCACGCTCCCGTGGAGACGTGTTGGGGAATCCAGTTTAATCCCGCCCGCGCTGTGATGGTTGTGATTAATAAGACATCACGGTCGGCGGGATTATCATACATACCGATTTATTGGCTATAATCACTGTAAACGGCTATACTACTTGACATTGGCGAAATCACCGATTGATATTGGTGGAACCGCCATATTGAAAAAAAGAAGAAAAACTTAATCAAAATTGGTACATCTGTTTAGGAGCTACAATGCCACAAACAGATACACACATTAAACTTATAACACCCCTCTTTTTGCATTGGGGGTTACAAAATAGCTAAAATAATCAAGCCATCCTCAAGTGATCTGATGATCTTTCGTATATGCGGTAATTATTTATATTATATCCAGGGTACCCAGCGTAAGACCAAGTCTCACTCGTTTAGCTGATGGTATTTGTGAGGCCATGAATAACCAGTTTCGTTGAGATATATTTAGATGGAAAAACCTCTAATATCTATAATTCTAGTTTAACTGAGTTTATCATAATGCCTTTTATCCCATGCGAGGTAGGCTGAGATATCTTATGTTATATGCTATGATTCTGACATATCTCTTTCACCTCTTATTAGCAAATTCGAAGAATCCTTTCTAAGTGCATCTATACACTCTAAGGAATATACTTCCAATTTTCATATTTATAACTTCAGTGGTTACTTGGAGAGCAGCCTTTTCTAACGCTAAGTTCCAATTTTTAAGGTTTTATCATGATGTTCTACTGCCTCATCAATTTTTTTTGAATAAATTGTAATTTTTGCAATTTTATTACAATTTTTTATGTAGTGAGAATATAAAATTTTATTACAGGCTATTTTGAAAATCAATAAAACTATGAGTGGAATGATGTGAATAAAATAAAATATTTAAAGATTATATGTTAAAAAATATTTTTTTATGAAGATGTTTATCAATTTTCATATATTATGTAAGATATAATGTAATTACTATCGTTTAATCAAAAATAAAATTAATTAAACCTTCAAAAATAAAATAATTAATATAATATAATTGTATTTAAAATTAATTTACTATTCTGTATGTAGGTATGTCTGAATGTTGAATGGAAAACTGTGAAATCCCATCATTCAATAAAAGTTTATCAAATCATAAAAAAAAATAACTTCCAGGAACCGTTGCCAGCCTTAGAGTACCCAGTGGAAGAAAAAAATCAAATTATAAAGTACTTAATAGAAAATAAACATTTAATTTCAGGTGTTAATTTATTATTTTTAGTAACAAATAATTATTGTGAAGCTAACGAGATGGAAGTTGATGATTTATTTGATAAACTGTTAACATCAGACAGGATGGACAAGATTGTAGATGCCATTGCCAGCAGAACTATTGATAAAATATTAAAAATGAGAACTTTACCAAATGTTCCTGAAGAAAACGAAAATAAACACGAAGATACAGAACCTATAGATAAAACACTCAAAATTGCGACCACAACTAAATATACGGAGAATGAAAAACTTACAAAAAGAGATTTAGAGTTAAAGGAGGATGTCTTAAAAGGACTTAAATTAAAATACAATAGCTTCACAGAGTCATATTCCATAGAAAAAGTTGATAATACAGTTGTTCATGGTAAAGCAAAAAGTAAAAAGAAAGTTAAAAATACAAAACATATAGCTAAAAGTAAGAAATTTCTTCGTATGGATAACGAAACAATCGAAAACGATTCCAAGTACGATAAAACTATAAAGGAAAATCCTGCTTTAAACAAAGCAATAGATTACTATGATGACCAATCGAACAGTAGAGATGAGAACCATGGCGTCTCTTCAGAATCTGATTACTTAAACAACAAAAACGTAGAAGTTAAATCAACAAAAGGCATTTTAGGCGACTTAGAAAATGAAAAAGCAACTAAATGGTATTTGCGAAAGGAATTTAAGAATGACGATGCTACGCAAAAGACCCATTCTAAAGACCATAAAAGTTTACTAATAACTAAAGTACCTAGGCGATATAGTTCAAAAGAAACTAAAAATAAATTTGCTGATGATGTTGAAGAAGCTGATGAAGCTAAGCGCAGTTTTGGTAGAAAAGAATTACACTTGAGAACGCGGGATGATGCTACGCCTACCAATGTGTACAAGCAATATCGCGTTGAAGGACCTAAAGTATATGTTTACGAGAAATCACCAAGTTATGAAGAACATATGGAATCATACAAAGATGCAGATGATGCTGAATCAACAAGTGAAGACGATTAGAAAATATATCCTGTAAATTTGTTACGCATTTAATTTCAAACAGGCGCATTTATTCACTTTTGATGTGGCATACATTTCTATCATCACGCTTTTTTCCCAAGAGGGGTAGACAGAGACAATCGAATGCCATTTGTTATGATCCTGATCTTTCGCTTCTTTTATATTCATCATACCTTTCATATATGCTCGGCGATTGTGTGTACCTACTTATAATATTTCCATCGATCAATAATTTTTTTATATGTTTAATAAAAAAGTACCTACGCCCAGCCAGTAGTACCTCTGCCAGTATTTCCTTTCCCTTCAGCCATATAAATATTTTTAGTCAAATCTTTCATCCATGGCATACATTTTTAGGGAGTAAATTTGTGAAATGGGACGAAGGTGTGTAATCGGAAGTAGAGAATTCGAGTTAGAATTGGTGGCGGAGTGGTTAAGATGTCTGGTAATAACTACGCAGACCACGGTTTGGCGATACGGCAACTCGCGCTATTGTGCTTGAAACGGTCAATAACCGTTTGTGCTCTTTGAAAATCTATTTTCTAGGTTGGCGGGTAGAGGATAATTGAACGGAGCGTGTAGTTTATACCGCGAAAGCCGGGAGGGCAAATTACAGCCACGACGTTGTCCGTTATAGACTTTGAAACCATCCAACCGATGTGCCCCAAACCGGTTTCATTTGAAAGGCAATAATGCGAAGATGGTTTTAGAAAAATAAAGAAAACTAAAACCACTTTTCCTATACAAAAATTTTTAACCTCATCAAAGGGTGGCGTTACTCGCAAATAACTTAAAAACATAAGTGTGAAGTTTGTATATAATTGTTACCGCGGGGGCGAAGTCGGGGCAAGCCGCTAGTTAATAATAAAACGGAGGTTGCCACCCTTTAGGTAGCCTAAAGGCTGGTAACAAGCTTCTCGTGAAAATTACTTTGGCTGTATAAGTTTTAGTACCTTTTGCTTTCGTAACGAAAAAAAAAACGTCAATCACAAACAAACAGTCAATGTCAAACAGCAAAACTACTTAGTATTGATTTTTATTCCTTGAAAAGTTGAAATACAATGTTCTCGATTTTGTCTATTAAGAATTAAATAGTGTTATTTGTAAGCAATATAATAAATAATTACTCATAAAACTAACAACGGAAATGTTTACTCATCCATTCTAACATTTTTAACTAACAAACTTCCATACATCATCCATTATATTAATCTTACATTTAATTGGGAATTGTAAATAATTACTAACAATGGCTATTCACAACGGCCACTGTAGTGTAGACGGCTGTTTGAATACGGCTAAGGACATGCCATATTTAACCTTTTTCCGAATACCTAGGGATGTAGAAAGGTAAGTACCTAACTATTGTTCTTCATTTTGGGTGGACGGGCTCTTATTCCGCAACTTGACGTCAGTGCGCCCATTTTGCGTGATGTGGGATGATGGACATCACTCCTGCCATCCCAGCTCCCCAGGAAGCCAAGCAGGGCTCTAGTATTGTTCTTAGGGATCCTAGATGCTCTTCTCTGTAGTTAGCCTGTACATTCCAGGAGTATGTGTGCAGCCGATTCATCAGTCTCCATGCATGCTACTTAACACCTGTATTCTTAAATGTAACTTCACTTTTACTCCATCTAAAGCATTGATGGAAATGTTGTATAAATAAATCTTTCCATGATTAACTGAGAGTTGCCATATTTTTGACAGTTATAAGATGACCTTGACCAACAGCCCATCATTAATTTTGGATTGAGTTTTGAAAGTAAATAAATAAATAATATTTCTCTGTTTTTATTCTGATACAATATGAATTAACAAGGAAATGCAGTAATGCAGTGAGCGAAACTTATTTTTAAATCTATTAAGGACCGTTGCTCTCAGTCATCTTGTATCTGTAAGGACCGTTGCTCTCAGTCATCTTGTATCTGTCAAAAATATGGCAAATCTCAGTTAATCCTGGAAAGTTGCAAACACAATAGCAATGCTCATTTTAAAAACTGGCTATTTAGAACCCTAAATAATAAAAATATGTCTTAATCCAATTTAAAATAATAACTATCAACTGTTGTAGGGTGTTTTAATTTAATAAATGATGTTAATAATGAAAATAAAATATTAGGGATTTTTAATCGAGGGAGGTACCCTGTAACCATAACCTACCTGCAACCCGGCCGTAGCTATAGTCTCTCTGCCCCTAAATTTATAAAGAAAATCGGGCGCCTAGGGCAGGTGGTGAGCAGGTGGAAGGTGCTCCGCTACGGACCGGCCGGACAACTCGGCTGAGAACCTCGGACCTCTAATCTCAAGCCAGGGTGGAGCTACCTACTAGTGGCTAACAAAGCCTCAGGGGCCTAAATATGGGGGACAACACAACTTAAAACAAAAGTTCAGGGGACAACACAATTTATTTTCACTAACTAAGAATCCACTTCACTTCACTTCCAACTCAGAACACAAGTACCGGCGAATAGCCTGGCAAGGCCGCCAAACCCAGGTCCACGCCCGTCTCAACCCATTCAACCAGTGGGTCGGTAGGCCTCGCAGGAGGGCACAGCGTTCCTTACGAGGAGCGGGGCACGCCACGTGCAGGGGCCGCGGCCAAAATACATGGCCCGCACGTTTTTATAGTGTATTTTCTGAAATTTCATAAATTTTAGGTTCTTTTATAATTTATAGTAAATAAAAAAAGTTATTAAGAACCCTATATCCATAATTTGTATTCCCAATTCCTCTGTAAATAATCTACCTTTTTCACTTTCATAATTTATCACAGACCCCTTAATTTTTTTTAAAAGCGCTGTTATACCATTACCCTTCAATTATATATGTCACAGGTGGATTATTTGCAGAGAAATTGGGAATAATTTATCCCAGAAAAATTATGGATATAGGAGCCTTAAACAGGGCTGTGTAATGTCACATGTCTGTTCAATCTGTATCTCAATGTTTGTCCAAATTACAACAATCTTCCACTCGCTCTTGGCCAATTTTTTTTTCATTGTTCTCTGTCTAGCTTCAAATAGAGCTTGCTACTCACATAAACATTTGCATGTAACATAACAGCTTGTATTCAAGCACTAAGGGCGAACGTCTCGGCCTAACTTCCACTATATGACGTTAGTATCGTATTTATTGTTTTTTTTTTATATTTGAATCAAATCAATACTAAATTTACCATACTGCAGACGTTTTTTCTAAATATATAAAATTGTCGTGTCGCTGACTCGCTGACAATCAACGCACAGCCTAAACCACTGAAGATATAAATATGAAAATTGGAAGGTATGTTCCTTAGGGGATGTAGAGGTGAGAAGGGAATTTTCGAATTTTCGCGTTCCTAATACAACTGCTAGTGTAATATTAAATTTAGTTTCATTTGATTCATGTTATGTTTGTTTGCTCTTTTTGCGGAAAGATGTGATTTTTTGCACAGGTATTGTGACTACTACTTTATATCCCGACATTCTTTTGGGTTAAATTCATTAAAAAAAATCAACAGGCGAAGTGGAAAGCTTATAAAAAAATTGCCATTTAAAAAAAAGTATACCGACTTCAAAAATTATGCACTGAAAAGTGTGTTTTACGAAATCAAAAGCACAATTAAAAAATACCCAAATCGCTTCAAGTGTGCCTATAACATTTAAAGAGTCCTTGATTTCTCTAGGATTGCATCATCAGATCCTGATCTTCATGGGACCACCTGGAAAGTATATCCTTTCAAACAAAAACAAATTTCCAAATCGGTCCAGGCACTTCAAGTAATCGGGGAACATACATAAAAAAAACCATAATGAAATTCGGTTAAAAAATAAATATATACGAAACTAGCGCCGTCTATTACTATTTTGCATGATATGAGATTTTAACCATGGGTCCGTCTGCACCACTGGACTAACCATAATTTAATAAAAAGCGAGGTTTACACCGCAAATGATGTGTAACATAATATACAGAACCTCGAATTTTAATCTCTTTACTTGAATTTATTTTATTTTAGAATGAAGATATGGGCAGAACTCATCGGACGTGAGGATATTATGTCAAAGGCTCATCCGGAATACTGCAAAGTGTGTGAAATACATTTTGACCCAATTGTTATCAATAACCAAAGGCACTTAGTATCTAATGCAGTCCCAAGTCGGAATTTACCCTACGACAGTGTTCAAGTAAGTATACGGCCTTTATCATGGGCGTGCAATTCGAGGCACGTAAAAAGAGCTCCGAGCGACCTAAAATTACATACAGAGCAAATTACCTTTTATTACATCTTTTCTGCAATAGGTCAATATCCTAGATCGCTTGACTCGACCTCATCAGCTCAGCTGAACTGATGGTAATTGTACCTACTTTTTAAAATTCTCAATTTCAAAAAGTGTCGGTGAAGGATTTCGGGGACGACCCACTGGACCCTCCTGCCTACGTGCATGGTACCTTGTTAAAAATGAAAAGATTAATTGGTGGTGTGGGTGTGAGGTGTGGCGCGACGGAGGGAACCAAAGGGAACTTTGCCGGCACGGCATAGCTCTTCCACTGACGGCCGGAGCCCGGAGCTCTTTATATTATGTGCGGCGGATTAAAAAGAACCTACTAAGGTACGGTCAAGTTTGACGCCCTTGTATGGTGCAGGAACAAATTAGCGCTAGTAAGACTCACATTAGGCTGGTTTTTATTATTTGTTATTTCACTTACACTCAGTTTCTGAAAGCCTTGTCAAAGTTAATCAAAGATTAGTTAATTAACAACTGTCAAAATCCATACATTTTCACGTATTTGACAACTGTTATGTTTACTAATCGCAGATTAACTGTTGATCGTCCTTTCAGAAACTGGGTGTTAATGCGTTATAGTTATACTAGTTAGACGTTTGTATGTATTGCCATTATTAAGACGCTGAATAGAGCCAACTACCTTGAGAGATGGCACCGCCCCCACGCGGGCACACATACACACCAAACGACGTGGCTGCCACTAATAATATAGCATCAGGCTGCAACCGGTACTGTCGGTACACGAGCGCTTACGCACACACCCGTGCAGTGCGTACATAAAATATCGAAAATGAGAATAAAGGAACTTGCTGAAAATTTGATCAAAAAACAGAACAGTATTACGATAGTATATTGCTAGATAAAAAATCTGTCAAAAAATCAGAATCATTGCATGCAATTTAGTACTATTTCTAGACAGTAAAATATTTTTTTAGAGGTACATTCGTGATTTTTTTCTATCGAATCAATATAGTTGTATTATGTTTTGAACACAGTATCTTAATAACGCATAACCTCAAGAATATCATATATTTGTTTTGATTATGGTCACTGCAGTGGATCATGTACTTTTACGCATCATAAAACTCGCATTTAGCTCTATACATCCTCTTAAGATCGAGCGAAAAACACCGAATAAAACACGTTTCTTTTATGGGGACACCCATTAATTTTTATCTTTATTTTATTTTTATGATTTGTTGTTATAGCGGCCATAGTAATACACACTCTGTGAACATTTCAAGTGTCTACCTGTTACGGTTCAAAAGATACAGCTCTGTGACATACGGTTAGAATTTTTATCTTTATTTTATTTTTATTATTTGTTGTTATAGCGGCCATAGTAATAGACAATCTGTGAAAATTTCAAGTGTCTACCTATTACGGTTCAAAAGATGCAGCCCTGTGACCCTAAAAATTACAGCTCCAAAATAAAAAAAAATAGGAAGTATCAAAATTTTGTCTGTCTGTGACCTTTTCACGCAAAAACTACTGCACGGATTTTGTTGCGGTTTTCATTATTAGATAGCTTGATTCACGAGGAAGCTTTACGAGTATTAAACATGGACCTATCATGTTTAGGAGCTGAGCATTAACAGTATTAGTGAATCAGTCGCATGAAAACTTAGCTCCAGCGCGTTGTCATGGCGTATGCTGTCTAATCCGTCAAATATATAACAAAATGATGTAGGAAAGAGCTGTGTAGAATAAAATGATCTTCAAAAAGTCCGCGGTAGCATATATGTATCTCTAGTAGATATTAGGTCCTTACGTATGAAATTGGCGTTTTATTTGAAAAAAAAAACAGAAAGAAAAAAATAATTATATATTTTAATAAATCAAAATTTTGCGATCTCATAGGTAATTCATTGATACCTTTGCTGAAGAAATTCTGGGAGAGAGAATCAATAAAATTTTTGAAGGCGGTTTGGACTGCCTCGTCGGAATTGATTTTTTTTCCTTGCAAAATTTACCCAAATTCCGGTAAAAGTGGTAATCTGTTGGAGCAAGGTCCGAGAGTATTGTGGTGTCGGAAACATTCCAATCACAGCTTTAGCAACCGTCTGTCGTGCAGTGTGTGGTCTAGCGTTGTCCTGAAGCAGCAGTGGGCTAGAGCAATTGACCAGTCTCGGTTGTTTAACGGCTAGCTTTGCCATCATGGTTTGCAATTGTTGACAATACACATGTGCTGTAATTGTCTGGCCAGATCTTAGGAAGCTGTAGTAGATGACACCAGCACTAGTCCACCGTCCACGGGGCTTGTTCTGTGGGTCAAAATTTCCAGAACGAAAACGTTGGAACCATTAATCCTTCGAGCTGTTGCTGTACCACTGGTGCCACGGTGGAACTCGTATTCGTAAATAACGCGATATTTTAAGTTTTCCATATTGTTCACCATTTCCATACGCGTTTTGAACGAAGTCCCTTTCGTATGCAGGGTTGGCATAATTAATTATTAACTATGCAGGCTCTCATTCTCTCTACCCACCCCTCTCTTTAATTTTGATTATGCTGGCTATAGCATTAGATATACCTATATACATAGATATTGCGCGCTCTCTCTAATTTGGCCCGGCGAGACTCAGTTGCACACCGTATATGACAAGCGAGCGAACGAAAGGAGAGAGAGAGAGAAAGCCAGAGCCAGCGCGCAGAGAGGTGGAAGGAGAAGCAGTCTTACGGTTTTTCGTAACGCGTTTCATTTTTTCTCGGCTAGGTCCCCGCGTCAACAAGAACTTCGTTCCAAAACTAATCTTCTTAGTCGTGGTGCTCTTGACAGAGCAGTCGTGGTCAATCATGGCGGTCCACAGCGCGACGTACCTTGTATAGACTGGCCATAGTTAGCTTTCTTGGGAAGAATAGTGCAGTGGTTTCCCCTTGCCTTCTACACCAGACATTTTGAGACTATGCTCGCTGTAGCCTCTTCCAGCCAGTTGCCTAGCTAGGTGTATGGTTATATCACCATTGCTCGGTCGCCAGAGCCTCGTTTGTTGTCTAGCAGAAGGTACCAAGCGTGCAGGTGAGGATGACACTTGTGGTCGTATAGATCTTATTCCGTTCTCCCCCTTACCCCCAAAACTAATACATGAGTTTAAATTTGAATTTGGAATGAGAGGTTTTTAAAGTGACATAAAAAAAAGGTTTTTTAACGCCAATAGATGGCGCCTAGGTCTAGTAATATGTCAAAAATTAAATGTGTACTGTATGGATTGAGCACGATGACAGCTGAATTGAAATTGTTAAGTTTAAAAAAAATTAAAGAAAAATGTACGACGCTCACACTACATTATTTTCTCCACCCTCAGGAGTTTCTCATAAGTGTCATGTTTTTGACATAAGACTGCACTGCATCGCCATCTACTTATGAGCAACATAATAAAACTATTTTTGTTTTTTTTTAAAACCTCTCATTCCTAGCGAAGTTAGCATATTTTTGACGTGACTTCTTTCGTTTCGGCCGAATGGCCTTGAAAAGGCCAAAACGTTAATGTCCAACAAGGACCGGCCAGAGAAAGCCCGGGCCGAGAGGTCTTGCCCAACAATGTGCGTTCAAATTTGCTATGCCGTGCAAAGACAAGTACACAGAATTTGCCCGCACATTGTTGGGCCGGACATTCTCGGACCGGGCATGTCCTGCACAAGAATGCCGAGCAATTTGCTTGGCCGGACAACCTCTCATTCCTAGCGAAGTTAGCATATTTTTGACGTGACTTCTTTCGTTTCGGCCGAATGGCCTTGAAAAGGCCAAAACGTTCATGTCCAACAAGGACCGGCCAGAGAAAGCCCGGG
This sequence comes from Nemapogon koenigi, assembly GCA_963924495.1. Taxonomy (NCBI): domain Eukaryota; kingdom Metazoa; phylum Arthropoda; class Insecta; order Lepidoptera; family Tineidae; genus Nemapogon; species Nemapogon koenigi. Next base: position 1,210,441 of record OZ004656.1, read on the forward strand.
CCGAGAGGTCCGTCCCAACAATGTGCGTTCAAATTTGCTATGCCGGGCAAAGACAAGTACACAGAATTTGTCCGCACACTGTTGGGCCGGACCTCTCGGGCCGGGCAAAATTTGTATGGACATAAGTGTTTCGTTGGGGACAAAACGATGGTATCAAGGTACCATCGATGGAACCGTCAAATGTAAATATTATATTAATGGCTTGGATGGTAGACCTTTTATCCAACTCTTTAGTTTCATTGCAAATTAATTTTTAAATATAATATAACATTATGTTTTTTTTGACTTCTATTTTAATTATTTAATTAATAAATCAATAAAAAATTAAATTAATAAAATGGAAGTCAAAATAATGAAGATTTTTTTATGTGACATTAAATTCATAGACAATTTTTTGTTTCCTTTCGTTTTACCATTTTTTACCACTTTCGTTCGATCGAAAACGAAAGTGTCGCTGTCAAAATTTGTGCTCACCCCACTGATATTTGAAACCAAAGTGGCCAGTTCGACAAAACGCCAATTTCATATGTAAGGACCTAAAAAGTAGACGTCTTTATATAGGTATTCAAATTGTTGTATATGCATACCTTTTGATGTTTATATGATAGATGCATTCTATAGATTTTCATAATATTCCATATTCCGTATATCTGTTGCTAACAAAACGTGTTGGTAACCGTCCACAAAGATGCGGAATCCTGGACCTCTTGCAAGATGTATATTTCCATCCTTTAAAATAAGTTGGCAACGCTAACCTCCACCCACATTCCAGGATATAATAGAACTGGCACGGAGCGGCGAAGCATTAACAATGGCTAATGATCAGATTGAACAGCAAATGATGATAAATGACGGTCAAGTCATGATGCCTGATCAATCCATGATCATGCAACCTCAACCCATGATGCTCCAGCAACCCATGATGATGAATGATGAAGAGATGATGGGTAACCAGCCAATATTCATAGATATGGGACCTCCGCCCGATCAATATCATATGATGCAGGAATTTGATTGTGAAAATTATGATAATAGTGGAGCGACATCGGGCGATCATGTTATATCTGAGTCTATAAGGAATGCGCTGCAGTTTGATGAAGCATGGTACGTTAAGGGGACGTCTCATAACTTTTGTCCCATACAAATACGAACGTCAGCAATTCAAGTATTGTACAAAACTTATTAAAAAAATCAAGTTCTAGTTAATGGATCCTTAAAGTATATGAAATTATCTATACTCAATATGTAAAAAATATGTCAATATCAGCTACACCTAGGTTTCATGAAGCCCTGAAAGTTATTAATTTCACGCATATTTTTAACCGTCTTTGAGGTTCGAATTCTCTTAATATATTTACTAATGTATTTTTTTTATAATATTTTTGTACAATACTTGAATTGCTGAAGTCCGTTTTGTGTATTTTATTGTACAGATTTTCATTAATTCATCATTAGCGATTACTGTAAGCTGTTTTTTTGTTACAGCGCCGATTCGATGGCCTCAACGGCCATGGCCTTAGTTACAGAAGACATATTAGCGCTCGAAGAAGATTTTTTAAATGCAACACCAAGGTTGAAATGCCCCGAATGCAGTTATTATTCCACGGAAGACGAGGAACAGATGGTTAGGCACATAAAAAAAATACACCAAGGCATAAACCCGTTTCAATGTTTCATGTGTGACTATTCGACGTACAATAAAACTATTTTCGAAGAGCATGTGAGGGTCCATCAAGGTTTGAAGCCATTTAAATGCACCGAGTGCCCCCATAGGAGTGCGTCAAAGAGGAATATAAAGAGACATGAAGTTCTGCACAGACCAGGCTACCCTTTGAAGTGTGTCAAGTGTAATTTCCTCGCACGCCACCAGAGGTCGTTGACGTTTCATGCCACGAAGTGTAAAGGTCCGGAAAAGGAAGAAGATTCAGATGACAGTAAGGAAGACGGTCCGGAAGAGAACAAAGAAGATCCGGAAGAGAGTGAGGAAGAAGTTAAGAAAGTATCTCCGAGGAAGAGGAAGTCTAAGAAGATATTTTCTTGCAAAGATTGCGGATGGGCCTCTTCGCATAAGCCGAAAATTTTGTTGCATTTGATACACCATCCTAAACAAGAGGTTGATGAGCGAATTGATTTGAGTATTTTGAAAAAGTTTCATATTGTTGATTAGCTTAGGTACTGCTCCCGGATTCGCTAATTTTACAATACTGAGTCGTGCAGTCGTGGTCAATCATGGCGGTCCGCAGCGCGACGCACCTTGTATTGACTCGCCATGGTTAACTTTCTTGGGAAGAATAATGCAGTGGTTTCCCCTTGCCTTCTGCACCGGACATTTTGAGACTATTTAGATCTTCAGGCTTGCTGTAGTCTCTTCCAGCCAGTTTCCTAGCTAGGTGTATGGTTGTTATACCGCCATTGCTCGGTCGCTAGTGCCTCGTTTGTTGTCTAGCAGACGGTACCAAGCGTGCAGGTGAGGATGGCTGGATATATCTTCTTCCGTTCTCTCCTTTATATATGCTTAAATGTCGGATATTGATAGTTTAATGATAGTTATGATTTTTTGTCTGTATCAAATATCTCCCTTAAGAGTGTAGTGTACCGCGTCCATGTCCATACAAACGGAGAAAACGTTTTACTACCCCTAAATATTATTTAATTTCAACGATTTTGTAATATGTTACTGACATAGTGAAAAACTACGTACGTATTTTTTCCTTTTATCAAAATTCGTGATAGGTCAAAAGTTATAAGCCCCTCAAATCTCGGTTTTTTGGTTCATAACTTGCTGGTAATAAACCGTCTGTATTTGAAAAACCAAGCAAAATTTCAAAAAAAGCAAAACGTACGTACGTAGATTATAATCTGTTTCGTTATAGTTTAGCAGGTGTAAATCGTTTTCGCCCAAAACGCAATTTTCAACGAAGAACATACCTACGAACACTCACGAGCTGCAGTGGTCTCTGTCGCACTGATGCCCGGGGGAAGAGCGCGCTTGAGACAGAATATGATTTTCTAAATACCTATTTCGCTGCGTACGCTGAGCTACACGATCCTCTTAATACTGTATCAAAGTTAATGTTTGATACGCCATTTTGAAGATTATTTTTCCCTCTAATGGCGGAAAAATAAACGAACAAATCCAAATTAGGTAAAGGTTTTTTAGACTAATTTATTTTGTAAAAGACTCCATCTGTTGGAGATCAGTTGAACTCATGGTCATGGGTCATGTAGTTTTATTTATTTGTATAGATTAAAATTAATATCTAAGGAATTGGTGTTATTATTCTGTTTCATCTAGCATAAGAGGCAGTGGCATATTAAAAGGAGCTACTTGTTTAAAGCTGAAACTGGTAATCTATTTCCTAATTTGTCCCTCGATTCCTCCCAACTTTGTGAGAAATGAATTTTGAAAATTGCAAGTACCTACTTATTTCTTTTCATTAGATAATATTTAAATACAACTGTTTAAAAAAACCTTTTAAATTTAATATAACTAAGTAAACCAGGTCCGTGTAGAATAGTGGCAAGAATACTGGCTCAATCGCGATGCTGTTAATCTCGCCCGCGCTGTGATGGTTGTGATTAGTCTGTGATTAATAAGACATATCACAGTCGGCGGGAACATCTTAGATACCGATTAATCGGCATATATACTTGACATTGGCAAATCATCGATTAACATTGATGGAACCATCTTTATAATATTAGTATAGATTAAGTACCACTACATGGCGCCAGTAAATTTGTACCTAATCAAATGAAAAACGCCAAGAATATAACAAATAATGTTATAATTAATTGAAATTTCACGGCAATTTTTTTAACAAGTCTCAATTTAGCGAACTTAAATACGATTTAGAATGTTCAACTATTTGCAAATTGAGTATTCGTTTCAATCAAGTGATTTTGTGGGTATTGGAAAATGAATTATTGTTTATTATTTTGTAAGATATTTTGTGATAAAATCTATACTAAGTATAATGTGTTTGTTTGTAAGAAATCGACTCGAAAACTACTTGACCGGGACTGAATTAATAAAAAAAAATTAGGGTTCCTTAAGAACTACACTACTCCGGTGTAACTCAAAACTGTGCTAAAACCAGAGAAAAATAGGTTTACTTTTTTAAATTTCCACGGGTAAAAACAATGGGCAGCCAAGAAATGCCCGGCCCGAGAATGTCCAATACAAATCGCCGGTTCGGACAAAGATAGTACACGGATTTGCCTAGATATTATCAGGCCGGGCATTGTATTCTTGTAAATAAACATTTAAATTTGGATGGCCGTTGGAGCGGCTCCGTCGTTTTTGGCTTTCCGAGCCAAAAAGAAAGATGTCGCGGTCCTAAGTTGCGCCCCTGGCAGCTGCCCCCCTTGCCAGCCCCTAGCTACGATGCTGACGCTACGACCCAAAGGAGCGGAGCAATAACTATTAACGCGGGTGCAACCGCAAGGCACAGCTAGTATTCTCTTAATTTCAAGTGTAATAATTTTTAGCCCTTGAAAAAGAAGTCGCTGGCATCTATAAAATAATTATATCTTCTACTTAATTTCAGATTTACTGTTCCATTTTACCCTGATATATAGCTCCCCGAGCATTTTCAGGGTAGACCATAATTTAAACGATGAAGTACTGCAACGTCATAATTTTGAAATCGATGACCAAAACGAATACAACATTCAAAATTATAGATACCTTCGAAACAACGATGATAGATATTTAAAGCAAAATTATAGAAAAACTGATGTTACAGTAGCACCAGATGTTACAAAAATCAATAACACAGACAAAATTAAAAAGGACGGCAAAGATAAAAATTCTAGAAGATTCCTGAAGTGGTATGCCGACCTTATAGGCGTTAACGATGTTCAAGAAATACAGCAAGAAGAATCTATAAGAACAACCAAACTAACAAACAAAATCAATCCTTTCATGAAACTAGTATTTAATACTACTAATTTGAGTAACTTAGTCGTTGAAAATACTGACGAGCGTGATGTGTTTATACTAAAAGTACCAATTAAAGTTGAGGGACTTACTAAAACCGCTTACAGAAAAAAACGTAATACAGATCCGACCAATAAAGTTGAAAATAATGAAAGCCAACACACAACAAGGAACAAAAATCAAGAAATGACTTCAACTAATAAAGACATCAATGTAAAATCACCTGATATATTAAAAGGACAAACTAAAGTTGAAGGTCTTGTTAAAACTGATTCTACATACAGAAATAATGAAGATACGCCCAATAAAGTTATCGAACACACAACAAGGAACATAAATCAAGAAAATACTTCAAGTAAAGACGATATTAATGCAAAAACACCTGATATACTAAAAGCACCAATTATTATTAAAGTTAAAAGTCTTGCTACAACCGATTCTACATATAGAAAGAGTGAAGATTCGACCAATAAAGTTGAAAATAAAGAAATCGAACATACAACAAGGAACATAAACCAAGAAAATTCTTCGACAATTAAAGCTGAAACTCTTGTTAAAACTGATACCAGACATAAGCGTAATACAGAGACAACCAATGAAGTCGACAACGCAACAGCTAATATAAACGAAGCTAATACATCAACTATCATTAATGTAAAATCAATACAAAACGAAGATAATTCAAGTCGTAGATTCGGAACTTTACGCACAACCAATGTTATAGCAGAAAATCCAGCTGTACTTATGGCAGATAAATTAATTAAATACATAAACGAAAGCCTAGAAGAGGTAATTTCGACAGTAGCTATAGCACAGAAGCATAAAGATCCATTTTTGACAAATAAAAGCTTTTATGTAGGATATATTATGGCGAATGTAGATGTTATTGGTGCGAAAATGAAGAAGATTAGAAATAATATAGTACTTAATAGCAAATTATGGGCAACAGATAAATTATTTACAATTTTGGATTCATTGAAAGAAGCTGCTAAATTCGTCACAACTCTTCATAAATCCATGGAAGCGTATCTTCAAGCCAGTTCGCAATAAATATATTTTTTTTAGACTATTTTTTTGTATATGTTTAAGAAAATATTTAAAAAGATGCTACTAAGGTTATGTATGCATTTTTTTTCTGTCTACTTTTTTATTTATTTTTTAACACAATATAAAAACCTTAAATCTAATCTAAACATTAAAAATTACTAAATAAACCAGGTCAGAGTGGAATAGTGGCAAGAATACTGGCTGCATTTCCCCGCTAAATCGCGATCAGTCGAGGGGATGCAGCGATCTTAGAAAAGAATGGATTCCGCAACTTCATACTTCAACTAATTTAAAATCCGACACCGCGACTATGGTAGTGTGCGTATCGCGTGATACAAGACCACTCGCTTTCAAGAGATATCTTGCGATATTGTGTCATCTCTTTTCCGCGCGCACTTACTCCGTATCGCTGTGATTTTCGCCATTCATTAGTGTGTGCGTGTGTGCGTGCCGTATGCCTCCGATCACTAGGGTTACCATACGTTCCGTATATACGTATATTTCCGTATACATGAAAAACCTCTTTGTATGGCTTGTTTTTGGTTTGTGGTTAATGTACATAAGTTTTTTGTTTAACAAACCCTATTGAATAAAACAAATAAAGAAACAAATATAATATAAATGGGCGAAAAAAATAATTAAATTGAACCTCTTCCTGAATCTTCGCAATCAATTCGGATATAATTTATCTCTGCATCAAATTTCATCCAAATCCGTTAAGCATGTATTATTTATTTGGTACCTACTTAAACGTCCCGTACTAGTTCCCAACAAATGGCAACCCTACATCACGAAGAGTGTCGAAGGTCGCGTGCTGCCCGTGCTCCAAATTATGGATAGCGGCTTTTTATTTAATTTTATATGATTAAATTATAAAATTTTTGAAGCGAAACATCTTATGCGGCGACTCGATAACTTTTGGACGAGAATTGAAAGAGAAATTTTAAGTACGCTTCAAGGTTGTTTAGGCACATTTGTGGCAAGCTTGTCGTAACATTTATTGTTTGTTTCATCACGGCATGACAACGCTACTGAACCGATTTCGACGTGACTTTCACGGGAAGGTAGAGGACTTTGCAAAGAGTGTTTTGTGTACATACAATTATGCTATGACTATGGGCAAGGGGTGAGCAGAGGTACGAAACAGAATCTACTGAACCGATTTCGATGGTACTTTCACGAGAAAGTAAAGGACTTTGTAGAGGGTGTTTTATGTAATGTTTACTATCATGCTATGACGATGGGCAGGGGGTGCGCAAAGGTAAACCTAACGAAGTAAGAAGAAGCTAGTTTTTAATATAAGTAAACAATTTAAAACCTAAATACAACATTTTGCTCTTATTGACCACAAAAACACCTATAATACACATATTTAACAGTAGGTTCTCCTCTTTTAAAAAAGAAATAAACATTGTTTTCGGTTCCTCAGAAAGGGAAAAGGGGAATCCACTTTTCTCGTCTCTCTGCAGACTGTGGAAACCTAGAGAAAATAATAAAAACTTTAATCTACTCTGTTTTTTCTCGTCGCAATTAGGTAATCGGTAAAAAAAGAGATATTTAAATATATGTAATATAATTTATATTAATAATTAAGGGTTATGTAGCGGATAATCACCTAATATACGATCGCAATTATGTAATCGGTAAAAAAAGAGACATTTAAATATATGTAATATAATGGACAACATTTCATTTTTCGTAAGGTACCAAAATTCGAAAACCGTTTGGAGATTACATGCTAGAAAGCTTATTTTTCATTTTTTTTATTTTTATATCCTTTAATTTTCGAGTTATTTTAAAAATACTGAAATATTGAAAAATGAGGATTAATAGGTGCCCTAATCTGTGCTAACCCTCTAATTTAAAAATACTAATGTCTGTTGGCAGAGTTGTTAGTTATTGAACTCAGGTGTTGCCTTCTATTAATTTTACCCATTTTTATTCCATTTGAAGCTAAATTAATAATTATTCTTTAAATAATATTATTAAATTACTTCTTTTATATAATATTTTTTGGAAGTTTTGCTAGTTTCGAATGGGCTATCACAGAAAATATATTTACGAGTGAAACCGCGGACAAAAGCTAGTATTATTATATACATTATGAATAATGTTGTGGGCGATTTGAGTTCCGGCTACGGCAACACCTATTTGGAACACGGTATATTATACTCTTTGCATTTCTACAACGTTTACTCTGTGGCTTGACTGACACTATCAGTCACTTTCTTCTTCTTCTTTTTTTTATTATGGCTCCACCAATGTTCATCGGTGATTTGCCAATGTCAAGTATTATAGCCTTTATAGTGTATATAGCCGGTAAATCGGTATTTAAGATAATCTCGCCGACCGTGATATGTCTTATTAATCACTGATTAATCACAACCATCACAGCGCGAACAGGATTAAACTGGATTCCCCAACACGTCTTCGCGGCGCGTGCGCTCTCCACCAAGGCGTGTCGTGGAATCCCAGTCACTTTCTTTGGGTGACAGTTTATATTTCTTAATTTTAGTCCTAGCTAAGGTTTTTAGCTTATAAGTCCTCAGAATTTATAAAAATTCATAATTAAATTTAAAATATAAAAACTCAACCAAAAATAAAATACAAAAATACGTGTAACTTATTTTTTAATATATTTTTAATTAAAGTAATAAAAATGGGTAATTAAAAAAATGAAATGTTGTCCATTTATATTAATAATTAAGGGTTATGTAGCGGATAATCACCTAATATACGATCGTATATATTATGATAATTAAAACTAAAAAACGTATCCTAGCAACGCAACGTTTGTTAATAGGTTGAAAATAAATAGACTACATTCAATGATGCAAACTTCCTTTACTTGTTCTGAGGAAAACCTTGCCTCCTAATAAGTATAGTAAAAAATAAAAATGTATTTTGTACTTTAAAAAATATAATTTAAGAAGCCGTCTCCACTTTATCCAACGGGTTTAAATGTATGAAATGATAAATTTAACTATTTCTTATAAAATATTGTATTTTAAAGGGTATTCACTCATGAAATGTAATTCCAGTCGCTTTCGTATGCTTCCTAGTCTCACTTTTGCACGATTTAATGACGCAAGACGGCATTTTCGCAATATTTTAATTCGCTGCAGATACGTACTCTCGCGCTTGTAGTCGATCACAGACTAAGCGGGCGATGCGCGGATATTTTGAATTGCGCGGATTTTCGATGGAACACGATTCGCACTAACTTGCTATATCCATTTCTTTTCTAAGATCGCTGAGGGGATGTATCTTTAATAAACTCTTTGGCATTTGAACCTCGCTAACTTATATTGCCTCGTTGGATGATGGCAATGCTTATTGTTGACCAACCATTGGTCATGTGAACGTTCTATTAGTCGTTTACTAATATCTATAAACAGACTTTGTGCTCCAGGTCCCCATGGTCCCATCGTTTCCACACCAAACGCCTCAAATATTAGTTGGAGATGGAGACAGAAAGTAGTTGTAAGCATTGATTTTTTGAAAGAATTTTGCAAGTCGCTGCAGGGAGTAAATTGGCAGAAAATATTTTTCTTAAAACCGAAAGGTCCCCACAAATGCTGTTCACTAATTTTCTGCCAGCTGGTAAGAGAGGTTTTTTTTTTATTTTTTTTCTTCTAAATCGGCTCAGCGCCGTACCGACAAGCGCTGGACCCCTACTCGTCTACAAGAATTTGTAGAGGGGGCTCAGACTACATGAAAAAGAGGTTTTCTGTCTCCATCTATACTAATATTATAAAGAGGAAAAATTTGTAAGTTTGTTTGTAATGAATAGGCTCAGAAACTAGGGTCGGGTTAGGGGTAAGGGTGGGGGTAGGGCAGGTTTTATTTTGTTCGAAAATATCCACGGGCGAAGCCGGGGGCGGACAGCTAGTCTCGTATATACATATATACGGCAATCTTTCGGCAGATTTCTATTTTTACCTGACTGTCTGAGAAAGAAATTGGGAGGTTATTTAAAAAAAAAATTTTACAAATACCTACGCTTATAACTACTTATCTATTAGAGATATATATATGCTACCGCTGACTATTTTGTAGATCATTTTATTCTACACAATAATGTTTCCTACATCATTTTGTTATATCTCTGACATAATCTACCTAATATATAATAGTGTAAACCGCTATCCGTTCTGTAGTTTTTGCATGAAAATGCATGAAAATGTCACATTGTTTCAATATCTATATCTAGTAAATTCTTTTGTACGTGTGTTTGGGCGGGTGTTTAGTTTCATTTTATTCGATAATTTTTTTAATTACCCATTTTTATTACTTTAATTAAAAATATATTAAAAAATAAGATACACGTATTTTTATATTTTATTTTTGGTTAAGTTTTTTTATTTAATTTTGATTTTTTATAAATACTTAGGACTTATAAATTAAAAACCTTAGCTAGGACTAAAAATAAGAAATAGGTATAAACTGCCACCCAAAGAAAGTGAGATCACCAAACTTGGCCCCCGCGAAAATATATTTTTTTTATTTTTGAATTTTTATTATTGCATATCGTTAGTTCATGTTCTATGCATAATCGCTTGTTCGTTAGTTGTTTATTTAATAAAAAATAATCTGAAAATACTGTTTGGTTAGCCCCTCAATCAAAATTATTAATATTTTCTCTCATTATCAGTCTATAAATACATATTGACGTTTGTTCTTCAATAAATTACGTTTGTTCGAACATTTAATTGCCTTTTTATTGTTTAAATTACAATTTTTAATTACGTGAATATTTATTTCGAAAATGTTGCATTGCGCATGCGCCATCTTTTCTTTTCGATCGCTCTCATATGTTAATGAACAAATCTTTTTACTTAGACCAATTAAATTTACCCTTCTTGAGCGGTGGTCGTTAGATGAGCAGAACACAATTTTTGGGTCTGCTTGACGGTATAAGGTATTAATTTTAATTTTACCAGCAAAAAGCAATCGTAAAAACAAACACCAATAAATGAATTATAATAAATGGGATTTATGTCTAACCTAGCTAGGTTTGCTATTAAGCGGGACATTTAGCGTTCCGCAGACATGTTTCGCGGGACGCATAATTTGAGCTCTGAAAACGGGACGTCCCGCCTCACGCGGGACGGTTGGCAACCCTAGCTGTAAGGGTGTGGGGTTCGAACCCGCGACTTCTCAGTAGTGAGCCGATATTTCATAATATTCCACGAACGTAGTCAGGCCAATTATTAGTAAAAATAATACAAGAAAACTATTTCTGGGTACCTGCCACATGTTTACATCAATAAAGGTTACTGAACGTATTAGAATGCTAATTTTAAAACCGCAAACTCGATGATACTTTAATTCTTATATACAGAGTGTTACAAAACATTAATGTATGGAAGTGAATCTTGGATATGGCAGAAGAAGCGTGCTAGTAAGATTAATGCTGTTGAGATGAGATCATTAAAGTAGGCCACATATAAAATCGCCTTTTTTGTAGCTTATTGAAAATTCTAAATAAAAATTACCGCATTGCATCGAAAATTTCCCATTCCGGCCGCCATACGATCTACGCGGACCATTTGTTATAAGAATTGGACGAATTGGTGGGCACCAATCTTGTCAATTCGGTATGTAAAGTAAAAGCTAAGGTAGGTTTTTTATTATAAAGATTAAGCTATTTTAAGAAACTAATTTGAATATTTTTGATTTCTATACAGTAGTTTTTTTATAATAAATTATCAAAGTTTTGGCACTGATGACGTCATTTTGTCGGCTGAATACTTCAATACCTTTGATATGTTGGTACAGAAAAAAGAACATCTGTGTTCTTTGAGTTTGACATTTAACAAACAATAGTGTTGCCGTCTCTAAATCCTACAAAATCTACCAAAACCTACCACTTCTACATAAAACATATTAAAACAACAACAAAGAAACACATCTTTACGGCTTTTATACCGTAGTCTGCATAGTTGTTGTGATACAAAATATATACAAAGGTCAAAGAATATCCTACCATAAAAAATGCTTAAACATTCTTCCTAAATAATAAACTAGAGTAGTTATAAAAACTACTGAAATAGTAGTATATCTAGTAACAGGGTAACATTGGTTGACAAGTTGACAAGTAAATATTTTGCTTTTATTTAGCCGATATAATGACGTCATTCATAGGTGAAATGTAGGTTAAGTAAATTATTTGTTTTTGAAAAAATAAAGACAATCTCACGATCTTAAGAGTTATAAATTGAAAAATACGGATTATTAAACCAATGTCTCGAAACGGTTTTGAATTCAGCATACCTTAACTTTTACTTTACCTACCGAATTGTTATAACAAATGGTCCGCGTAGACCGTATGGCGGCGGAAATTTTCGGTGCAATGCCGGACCAATGAGTTAGGTACCTACTTTTATACTTTATACCATTAACTAATTAAAAAATCATAAAATAATTTTTATTTTGAATTTTCAATAAGCTACAAAAAACGCGATCTAATAATTTAAAAGTACCTAATAGTGTAACAGCGCTTTAAAAAAATTAAAAAGCTATGTGATAGATTATGAAAAAGACAACAGGGGCAAAGTTTAACCACCAATAATTCCTATTCAATAAAACCCATTGAAAAAATAACAGCTATTTCACTTAGATATATTGAATTATTTACAGAGAAATTGGGAATAGATTATACCCATACAAATTATAGATATAAGGCTCATTAACTTTGTTAGTAAGTATGTAGGTATTAATTAATATTGTTTTAATAAAACTTATATTATTCATAAAAATAAAATTACAAATTACAACTTTTTATACAAAGTAAACTTTAACATTTAATGAACAATGTAGGAGAATACTTTGAAAAGCAATAAAATTGTTTACTGACGCGTAATTTTTTTTCGAAAATGCAAAACCATTCCGCGACCCCCTTTCCATCATCACGCCCCCCTATATGCTATATAATATCACGCTACGTCCCAAAGAAGGTTAGCAGTAAGCAGTAACGCGGTAATACGTATATAAGATTTTTGTTAAATAAATTTAAAAAGGGTTTTTAATAAATTATGTAGGTACATGATCCGACATACCACATCTTAGAGGCTTTTACATCTAAATATACTTCAACAGAACTGGCCATCGACTAAACGTGGGAGACTTGATCTTCCACTGGGTAGCCTGGAACCGTAACACTGTTTCGGGTGCTGCAAAGCAACCCGTGAAAAAAAAAAAGTAGTAAGATAAGTAATATACTAATATAATAACTCAAAGACAAAGTGAGACATGATGATATACCTATGTGAAAAGTGTGGAGTGACTGATAGTGTTGTAGATAACATTGAAAGGGGAATGCTGAGATGGTTTAGACATATGAACGAATGTGCATGGCCAAATAAATTCAAGACGGGGAGAAGTGGCGCTCCATACTCTTTGCCTACCCCTTTGGGAAATAGACTTGAAGGTATGAATTAAAATGTCAACCCAGAGAGCAAGTAAAATGTCAACCTGAGTTGTCATTAGGAATTTAAAACACTCTGTATCTATTATTTTTGTGTATGATAAAATTAGGAGGTCAAACTTTGGGAAAAGGTTCTTTGGGTTTTTTATAACTAGGTAGATGGGTACCACACCTGACAGAGACTAAGGACCTCCACATGCCGCACGATCCTGACACACCTCTCTTGTTTACATACATATACTCACGCCTGACTCCCACCGGGGTAGACAGAGACTAAGGACCTCCACATGCCGCACGATCCTGACACACCTCTCTTGTTTACATACATATACTCACGCCTGACTCCCACCGGGGTAGACAGAGACTAAGGACCTCCACATGCCACGATCCTGACACACCTCTCTTGTTTACATACATATACTCACGCCTGACTCCCACCGGGGTAGACAGAGACTAAGGACCTCCACATGCCACGATCCTGACACACCTCTCTTGTTTACATGCATATACTCACGCCTGACTCCCACCGGGGTAGACAGAGACTAAGGACCTCCACATGCCGCACGATCCTGACACACCTCTCTTGTTTACATACATATACTCACGCCTGACTCCCACCGGGGTAGACAGAGACTAAGGACCTCCACATGCCACGATCCTGACACACCTCTCTTGTTTACATACATATACTCACGCCTGACTCCCACCGGGGTAGACAGAGACTAAGGACCTCCACATGCCGCACGATCCTGACACACCTCTCTTGTTTACATACATATACTCACGCCTGACTCCCACCGGGGTAGACAGAGACTAAGGACCTCCACATGCCACGATCCTGACACACCTCTCTTGTTTACATACATATACTCACGCCTGACTCCCACCGGGGTAGACAGAGACTAAGGACCTCCACATGCCACGATCCTGACACACCTCTCTTGTTTACATACATATACTCACGCCTGACTCCCACCGGGGTAGACAGAGACTAAGGACCTCCACATGCCAAGATCCTGACACACCTCTCTTGTTTACATACATATACTCACGCCTGACTCCCACCGGGGTAGACAGAGACTAAGGACCTCCACATGCCGCACGATCCTGACACACCTCTCTTGTTTACATACATATACTCACGCCTGACTCCCACCGGGGTAGACAGAGCACATCCGTCTAACATAATAATTACTAAATTATAACGCAAGTGATTAAGCGATATCAAGTTACTCGATTGCGTGGGACAGTTAATGACGGCCATTTGTTAGGGTTGGCAATATATTTTTATACCTATAAGGGGAAATCCCTTCACGCACTTTAAATTTACCAAAATATTATATAATTAGCGGAACCCGGATTCGTCTGTAATTTTTTTTAAATGCAAAGATAATTACCGAATCTTAGTTCAAAAAAATATTTTTGTTATTTTTTTATTTTTTATTATTTTATATAATAAAGTAAAGTGTAATGTAATATGTAGATATTTGTTAACTTAAATCAGTTCAGCGGTTTTCGATTTTACTTTTTACAGACAAACTCAGTTTCTTTGTTTATAATATTAGTAGGTACTTATGTACCTACAATATTTTTTAAATAAAATTCTGTTTATTACGTAAAATTTTTATTTTTTTATTTTTAAATACCTACCGTATTATGTGTTTGAGGTTTTTTTTGTAAGAAGTATTTTAATTCGAAACTACTAGACCGATTTAAATTTTTTTTTGCAGCATTTGACATAAATCACTTAAAAGCTACCCTCGCCCCGGCCCCCGACTTCTCCCGTTGTTTTTTTTAAAGGGGGTGGATTAAAACAAAGAAAGTAAGCTATGTTCTTTCCCAGGGTTCAAGCTTTCTCCATATCAAATTTCATGAAAATCTGTTCATTGGTTTAGCCTAGAAAGCGTACAGACAGACAGAGTTACTTATTTATAATATTAGTATGGATATGCAATTAATCGGAATTTTCTCTTGACAGATTTCAGGGTATACTTTCCAGGTGGTCCGATGGTCATCAGATCAGGATCTGATGATGGGATCCTGGAGAAATCGAGAACTCTTCAAATATAGGCACACTTGAAGCGATTTGGGTATTTTATTTATAGTGACTTGTGCATTTGCTTTAGGAAAGCACACTTTTCAGTGTATAATTTTTGAAGTCGGTACACTTTTTTTATAAAGGCAACTATTTTAATTAATTATGATTATGGTGACAACCCTGAAATAACTAGTTTGCGCGGAAGACATGTTGTCTTAAATGATTTCTGTATTCAATACAACGAACTCGTCTTTATTGCTACAAAAATTAAACAAAAATCCATAGAAATACGCTACTTTTAATCAAAAAATATTTCGTTTATATATTTAACAAACATTAAAGCGTCGCGTTGTTGTGTTTTTGTGTGTTTGTGTGTTTTTTGTGTGTTTGTGTATTTACAAAACAGTTTTTGTGCTTTTTTTCCTTCCTGTATAATACCAGGTATATTTTTAAAATAGATTCAAAGGTTTTTTTTTGTATTTGTTATTTGTTTGTGGGTAGATTATCTATAAATAGACTAGTTATTTATTGCCCGCTACTTCGTACGCTTTGAATTAGAAATACAACAATTTACCCCCTTAGGGGTTGATTTTTGAAAAATCCTTTCTAAGTGCATACCTTCCAATTTTCATATTCATATCTTCAATGGTTTAGGATGTGCATTGATTGTCAGTCAGACAGCCACACGACAATTTTATATATTTAGATGTACTGACTAAAACTAGGCTTTTCTCCGACGTTTCCTGTTACCCCTCCCCCGACCCGTTTTTATAGTAATTGTTTTGAATTGAATAATAAACTCGTTAACTAATTATGAAAACCGCATTAAGACACGTCTACTAGATCTTGAGTTATTGAAGTTTATTAGAGGAATATTCCGTGACGACTGAATGATTTTTTTAGTAAAAAAAAAAAATAGCACGACTCCGACTCACACTTGGCTGGTTTTTATTACTTGTATAGTTACACTAGTTAGACGTTGTATGTATTGCCATTATTAAAATCGAGCAACAAACACCGAAAAAAAATACGTTTTTTGTATGGGGACCCCCTTTAATTTTTAACTTTATTTTATTTTTATTATTAGATGTTATAGCGGCCATAGTAAAAATTTCAAGTGTCTACCTATTACGGTTCAAAAGATACAGCCCTGTGACAGACGGACAGATAGCGGAGGCTTAGTAATAGGGTTTCCGTTGGCACCCTTTCGGTACAATAAACGACAAATCCGCTCCAATGGCCACCCAAGGAATGGCCGGGCCGAGAATGCCCAACCCTAGAATGTCCGGATAAATCCTGTCTTTGCCCGACGCAGCAATTTTCTCGGCATTTCTTGTGCGTTTTTGTGCAAAGCAAGACGAGTGAAAGAATGAGTTAGTTAGAGAAGTATAGGCTATTGGATTAAGAGCAAGCTTGTTAGCTCAATGAACTCAGTAAACCGCGCGGCTTATTTTGTCGATATCTCTTTAAAAAGTGGTTTGAGAGATACACTGCAAAAATAATCGATAAAATAACCAAGGATAAGATAAGATAGGTCAAGATTCACGTACCAGAAACATGAGAACGAACGATTTCACAAAACGGACATAATATGCTCTTCCAGTGTTATACAAAAACTATTAGAAATAGCAAGTTGTAGTTAATGTTTTCATAAAGTATGTGAAATGATCTATAGGATAAATACGAGAAAATGGTACATTAGTAAATATATTAAGAGAACTTGAGTCGCAAAATCGGTTGAAGTATTGTGAAATTGGTGACTTTTAGGACTTCATAAAACTAAGGTGTAACGGATTATCATATTTTTTAAATTCATACTGTATCAAATATAAATTTCGAAACTAAACCATATACTTAGTTATTGCGTAATTTAAGAAGTCGTAAAGCATGTAATTTGTATGGGACAAAAGTTAAGAGGCGTCTCCTTAACTAACTATAATTCCCAACATTTTGGTCCTTCGAGCCGGATCTGGAGCACAATATACACATATATACAATATTTATGTATATGAGGAACGCTAAATCCCGTACGCCAATGCTAAAGGTGGCCAAACATTTGTGCTATCTTTACAACTTTATCTATTAGAGAAAGATATGCTAGTCTAGTAGATCACTTTATTCTACACAATGGACAACATTTCATTTTTTTAATCACCCATTTTTATTACTTTAATTAATAATATATTAAAAAATAAGTTACACGTATTTTTATATTTTATTTTTGGTTGAGTTTTTATATTTTTAATTTAATTTTGAATTTTTATAAATACTGAGGACTTATAAACTGAAAACCTTAGCTAGGACTAAAAATAAGAAATATAAACTGTCACCCAAAGAAAGTGACAGAAAGTGTCAGTCAAGCTACAGAGTATACGTTGGTACTTGGTACTTGGTACTTGGTACTTGGTGATCAGCTCGTTCTCCGCAACTCGACGTCTAAAAGCGCCTATTTTGCGTGAGGTGGGGAAACTACATCACTCTTCCCATCCCAGCTCCTCCAAAAAGCCCAGCAGACCTCCGATGTTGTTGCAGGCCCCCTGCAGAGTGTTAGTGGAACCTAGGTGTTTCACTCTATATACGGCCACTTCCTCACACTCTAGGAGTATGTGAGCACCGTTTCTTCAGTCAGCATGCAAGCCCTGCATAACGGACTATCTGTAATACCAATGTTATATAAGTGTTTGTTAAAAGGACCATGACCAGTGATGGCTTGAGTCACCGATCTAAGTTGGGTTCTTTTTAGTTTTAAGATCTTTTGTGAGAGTCTTGTGTTTATGGTTGGTAGAGCTGCCCTGGTTTGTCTACATTCCATAAGGTTATTCCATTCGAGATCGTGCATGTATTTTGTTCTCTGTTTGAGTTGCGAGGCAAACCAGCCGCTAGGCAGGGGCACTAGGGGCTCGGGGCCAATTACAGACATACTTGCGCCGACTCTCGCTAGCACATCCGCCGCGTCATTTCCACGGGAGTTGCTATGACCTTTGATCCATTGTATGGTTAAGGTGTTATTATGGTTACATACCTTGTTTAGTGCTGTATGGCACTCAAGTATGAGACCTGATTTAAATTTATTGCTTACCAGGGCTTGTAGGACAGATTTACTGTCCGACAGTATGCGAATAGACTGGTTGTTTACCTTCCTCTTGGTTATCGCAAGGGCCGCTAGGCAGATTGCCATACATTCTGCCTGGAACACTGTATTGCTCGTGCCCAGCGGTGTGGAAGTACTTATGTGTAGGTCTTCTGAGAAAATCTCGGATCCAGTGCCAGACCTAGTTTTTGAGCCGTCAGTGAAAATTCTCAAGTCGGTCATGTTGAGTCCGTCTTCCACTTCCTCAGACAGCTGTATCTTATATTTCTTATCAAATATATACTTTACCGGTATTCTGTCACTTTTGGATTCTGCCAGTGGTAGGTCAGACATTATGGTTTCCAAAAGTAAAGTGTGTGTGGTACCAGTGTGTTTCCATAGTCCAAGTGACTTTAGTCTGTATGCTGAAGCCGCTGCCTCCTGCTGCATAAACAGGTGCAGTGGTGGGATGTTAAGCATAATTTCGAGAGCTGAGGTTGGTGTAGTCCTCATGCAGCCGGTTATGGCCATGCAGGGCATTCTCTGAAATTGTTGTAGTTTGGATATGACAGTGGTCAGTCGTGTCCGTGGCCACCATACAACTGCTCCGTAGCATAGTATAGGTCTTATCACAGCAGTGTATAGCCACATGCATATTTTGGGGGTAAGTCCCCACTTTTTCCCCATCATTCTGCGGCATTGCCAGAATGTTATACTTGCCTTATTTATTTTATTGTCTAGATGCTTGTTCCAGTTCAGTTTACTGTCCAGGATAACACCTAGGTATTTTACATCGCTGGAAAGTTTCAGTTCCGTATTGAATAACGTTGGTAGTCTATACTTACCCAGATTCCGTTTGTTAGTGAACATCACCATCTCCGTCTTTGTGACGTTCACCGATAGCTCATACTTGTGGCACCATTTTTCTACTGTGTGTAGGGCAGATTGCATGACTTCACAAATGGTGCCGGCAAATTTACCTGATATTAGGATAGTGAGATCATCAGCATATCCTATTGTGTAGAAGTGTTTACCATTTAGTGACGCAATGAGATCGTTAACCACGAGGTTCCACAGGAGTGGCGACAGTACACCTCCTTGCGGACATCCTTTGGCTACTATGGCTCCTCCTTCTTGGCCTGAGTATACGTTATAGAAATGCAAAGAGTATAATATACTGTTGAAATGTCCCGTGTTCCGAATAGGTGTTGCCGTAGCCAGAACTCAAATCGCCTACAACATTATTCATAATGTAATACAATACTGGCTTTTGTCCGCGGTTTCACTCGTAAATATATTTCCTGAGATAGACCATTCGAAACTAGCAAAACTTCCAAAAAAATATTATATAAAAGAAATATTTTTATAATTATATTTAAAGAAACATTATTAATTTAGCTACAAATGGAATAAAAATGGGTAAAATTAATAGAAGGCAACACCTGAGTTCAATAACTAATAAGTCAGCCAACAGACATTAGTATTTTTAAATTAGAGGGTTAGCACAGATTAGGGCACCTATTAATCCTTATTTTTCAATATTTCGGTATTTTTATAATAACTCGAAAATTAAAGGATATATAAAATAAAAAAAATGAAAAATAAGCTTTCTAGCATGTAATCTCCAAACGGTTTTCGAATTTTGGTACCTTACGAAAAATGAAATGTTGTCCATTCTAGTTATTTGTGTAGCTCTTCAAATAGCGCCGCTAGATTTTTTTTTGTTAATAAACTTTGTAACTATTGAACCGATTCAAAAAAATCTTTTACTAATAGAAAGCTACGATATTCCTGAGTGACATAGGTTATCTTTCTTCTATATATATAATACGCGAGGCGTTTTTTGTGCAGCCTAAGGCTTTTAAATGGAAATACTAACTGCAGTGTATGATATGTCATTTTAATCGTCTAACGCTGTAGAAGTTCACTAGGGTATTATTTTATTGAAATTTAAGTTTTATGTCATAAAAATGCATTTTAAATAATGTACTAGAATCACATAATAGCTAATGCGCATGCGCATGTCCAGATTGTGACAAAAAGGTACTCTTTGATTTGAATTTAGATTTCGGTTTAAAAGGAATAATTGTTGATATGTTTTTTATTTTACAAGTTCAAATATTTTTCGATTTTATTTTAATTTGATAACCGTGTGATATGCCACGAATAAACGTTCAGAAAGAGCTCGGCAAACACTGCCACCAGTGTAGTATATGGATGCCCAGACAGACGGGCTCTTCGCAAGGTAGGTAAGTTTCGTGACTAATTAGGTACTGTAAGTAGGTATTTGTAGTTTGGTTAAATCACCGATTCTACCGGCACGGATTGTAGTATATTATTTTCAGTTCAATGCGATAAATGTAAATGTAAAAAAAAATATTTCCCTAAAATTCAGACTACTACGAACATTTAAAAAAATAACCAAATTGGTCCAGCCGTTCTCAAGTGAGCGCCTAGAGCGTTGTCTTCAAAACCGGAAGGTCCCGGGTTCAATTCTCACTCGTATTTTATTATTGTTCGAATATATAGGTACATGGGCGGAAAGTCTAGTAGATTATAATTGCATTCTTCATCTTGCATGCGTTGCATATTAGTACCTACCTATTTGATACATGGTTGTAACTGTGATTCTAGAAGTTGCCATTTTCTCCGTATTTTCTAAAATATTTTGATACGGTTTTCGCAATTCGGTATATAATTTAAAAACTAAAGTAGGTACCTACATGATATGTATGTATTTTCACAGAGTGTGTATTATATATATAACTATAGCTATAACAACAAATAATAAAAAGTTAAAAATTAAAGGGGTCCCCATACAAGAAACGTGTTTTATTCGGCGTTTTTGCGACGTCTAACTAAAGTAGGGTCAATTTAACACTTCATCAAATTTCAATAACATAACCTTGTAACAGCGGGATTACTTATTTTCGAAGGAACAACTGCTTAACTTTTTTCAGTTTAATTACTTATTTATTATAATAATTGGCCATGCTACATATTTATGATATACTTTTTTTATAATTTATTTTGAAAATATAGCCCATTTTAAGAAACTAATTTCGATATTTTTGTTTTTAGCCATTGCGTTTATTTGTAATATATTTTACAAACGTAAACGTGACGTCACAAGAAGTGGAACAGGATTAAATAATCTTGGCCACTATACATAAAAAAGTAACAGTCAATCAAATTAACGTCAAGCAAATTACTCTTGTTTATAATTATGGCAAGTAAATAATATTTTTTTTCTGGCCACAATAAATGACTTATTTCAATTTTACAATTTGGTTATAAACATAATGTTAAATAAGTAACTAAAACTAATTATAAATAAAATTTGATAACTGAGAAAAAAAAAAATTAAGAAGAAAACAAATAACAAAATATAATTTAACATATATGGGGCTATATTAATATGTAAAGTTCCTCTAACTTGTCTTGCGGCATGGTGCCCAAGACGCTGGCAACGTTGCCTCTTTGTATGGCGAGACTAATTCGTTGTTTAAAGTACGTGCCAGCTCTCGGGTCGCCGCTGACGTTTATTAATTTTGAGGCTATTGATTTATAAAAAAAATTTGCGTCTTCGCTCCACGGTCCCATCGTCTCAGTGGCGAAAGCAATAAAATCATAATTTTTGCTTATAGAAGTATACTTTCTATGTTTATTTGATTCCGCCACTGAGGCAGCCGTCCCCGCTCGAATGCTAGAGCCTCGAATATGGGACGGGACCATAGATAGTGTCAACACAAGTGGCATCCCATACCAAGGCTCTCCCGGAACTCCAAGGCATCAACGTCATCCCGTCGGGTCTCTTTCCGTCGTCACGTGAAATTCCAATCGGTTCCAGAATAGCACTGAAACGGTGGAAAGAGACCTGCGTATGATGTCGTTGATGTTAGCGTGTCTAGGGATACGGCCTGCGCTTTTCATGCATGAAAGATCGTGAAGTCCGGAGGTATCTACATCAGCACCACAAGGGCTAGAGTGGGGCTCACATCAAAAGTAACTAAATAGTGTTTCATCCCGTCATGTCCTAATAACAAAGAAAATAATCACACGTGAAATATAAATTTATAAAGATGTCACTCAAAGATTGACGATTACCTATTTTTGTAGGCAAAGGTATTTTTTTCATACCGACGTCATACATAGGTCAAATGAAGGTAAACCTAATTTAAAATCTGATAAATAGAAATTGTACTGAAAGCTTATATCTCGAAACGGTTTCGAGATCTTCGTTCCTGTTCAAAAAGTTAGCATGGCCAATTACAAGAGAAAGTAATTTTACGATTTACCTAGATTAATATGACCGAATGTGACCTAAAAATTGGCTCTACTTTAGTATTTAACTATAATGCATAATTTTATTATTATAAAAAAAAATAAAAAAAACCTGCCAAGTGTGATTCGGACTCGCCCTAATTTGTCGATACAGGGCGTCATTGGTCTGACCTTTTCTATGCAGTTTTGTTAAATTTTCAAAGGGTGTAAGCATTGAATCCTATTTAAAGTCAAAGCTAAACCACTGGGCTATCGTATTTACATAGTTTTTTAGGGTTCCGTATCCAAGGGGTAAAAACGGAAACCCTATTACTAAAAAGCTCCGCTGTCCGTCCGTCTGTCTGTCCGTCCGTCTGTCACCAGGCTGTATCTCGAGAACCGTGATAGTTAGACAGTTGAAATTTTCACAGATGATGTATTTCTGTTGCCGCTATAACAACAAATACTAAAAAACAGAATAACATAAATATTTAAGGAGGCTCCCATACAACAAACGTGATTTTTTTGCTCGTTTTTGCTCGATATTTAGACACTTGAAATATTCACAGAATATTTAGTTATGTATTCACTTTAAAAATAAATAATTAAATTAAAATAAAATTAATATTTAAGGGGGGCTCCCATACAACAAACTTTGCCGTTTTTATAGATATATACTCGCACTTGGCCGGTTTTTTTTATTTCAATGTTTTCTATCCAGTTTTGTTATAATAAATTTTCAAAGTGCCTCATGTAAGCATTGAATCCTACTGTTTCAAGTCAAAGCTAAACCACTGGGCTATAGTTGTATTTACATAGTTTTTTATCTCAGGATGCTTCCCACGCCTCAATCATTGTCATATAATTATCAACGGTTTAATCTCTAGCTTAATTATGTACATTGTCTTTGTTAACTGATTTTGTTATGGAATATTACAGAAACACCTGTCTCGTGTCCTAGTGGTGAATTTAATGAGTCCTAGGATCGATTCTCATCACAACTTATCTGTACCAATAACAAAGCTGAATTTAAGGAGATTTGATAGCCCAATTCTCGAGGAAGGCTATAGGCTATAATAACATCACGCTATATATGACCCAAAGGGGCGGAGCAGTCAACTGCAAGGCACAGTTATAATACTTTGCACCGTTATTGGCCTTTTATCTCAAGAGGGGTAAGCAGAGACAATACTTTCTCATGTGTCTGGTACGTGAATATTGGTCTATCTTATCTTATCCTTGGTTACCTTAGCAACGAACTCAGTTTTACGCGCGACTTATTTTGTTCATGTCTCTTAAATAATAATAAATATGTGAGCAAGATGGACTACTATTAAAATCAATAACATAACCAAGGATAAGATAGACCAAGATTTACGTACCAGAAACATGAGGAAGTACGATTTCTCAACAAAATTTGTCTTGCGATAATACACAAAACAGACTTCAGCAACTCAAGTATTGTACAAAAAGTATTAGAAATAGCAAGTTCTAGTTAATGGATCCATTTAAAGTATGTGAAATTATCTTTATTAAAAATGTAAAAAAAATACACTCGAGTCACAAAGTTGGTTGAAAATATGCGTGAAATTGTTGACTTTCAGGGCTTCATAAACCCTAGGTGTAGCTGATACTGACATATTTTATACATTTAGTATAAAGATAATTTCATATACATTTAGGATCCATTAACTAGAACTTGCTATTTTTAATGAGTTTTATACAATACTTGAGTTGCTGAAGTCCGTTTTTGTATATGGGACAAAAGTTATGAGGCGTCTCCTTAAGTGTTGTCTTCTTTAGATCACCTCCAATGCCTAAGATAGTACCTATATTCAACCAAAACAACATTTTTCCCCATACTAACTTCAACACCCAGTTGCACCCTTCTTGACCTACGATTCTAAAAATTATTTCACTAATAGAGTGACATAGGCTTGTTCAAAAATTACCACGGGCAGAGCCAGGGGCGGAAATTGTAGTATTAAATATATGCTACGAGTAAAGAAAGAATAAGTGTCTTTGTTCGTATTATATATGCTACCGCGGACTTTTTGTAGATAATTTTATTCTACACAATATTTGCTTATCTGTCAGATTAGACATACGCCATAAAAACTCGCTGGGGCTAACTTTTCCCAGACTTGATTCACTAATACTGTTATTGCTCAGCTCCTAAACATGATAGGTCCATGTTTAATACTCGAAAACCTTGCTACTGAACCAAGCTATCTAATAGTGAAAGCCGCAACAAAATAAGTTCAGTAGTTTTTGCGTGAAATGGTCACAATGGTCATCCATTTTCCATCTAAATATACCTCAACAGAACTGGCCACTCGTTAGGTATAGCCTTACAAACGGAGACTAAAAGAGGGAGACTTGGTCTTCCACTGGGTACCCTGGGAGCCGTATGGGAACTCGTGAAGATATTTTAAAACGGCTTGCATTCACAAGTTGCGTTGCGAGCTATCATTATAATTATTAATTAATTGAAAACGGAATAAGAAGCATGAAAGTAAGATAAACGCAGTGGAAATGTGTGATATATTGACCGCATCCGGAACGATGTCATTAGAGAAGAATGCGGAGAAGATGATGTTGTGACTGAAATGAAATGAGCAGTTTACGCTGGTTTTAGACACGTTGAAGTAATGAAGGATGAAATGTTGAATAAAAAGGGGAAATTCTGGCAGAGGAAAAATATATTGATCGATGGAAATATTAAAAGTACACGCAAGCGCCGCGCATGTATGAAAGGTATGATGAATATAAAAGAAGCGAAAGAGGTATGTCAGGATCGTAGCAAGTGACATTGGATTGTCTCTGCCTACCCCTCTTGGGATAAAAGGCGTGATGATAGATAGATAACTATAGGCGGACGAAGCAATAAAATTATTTGAAATGTAGGACTCAATTTAATTCATATTTAATGGCGTTAGATTTAAAAGTAATAATTGAATAGGTAAAAACACGGTTATCTGATAGGTAACGTTTTATAAATTACATTAGAATATATCAATCTATCATCACGCCTTTTATCCCAAGAGGGGTAGGCAGAGACAATCGAATGCCGTTTGCTACGATCCTGACATACTTACCTCTTTCGTTTATTTTATATTTATCATACCTTTCATACATACATTTTATATATATTCAATGAAAGTACACCTAGGTCGTCCTCTGCTAGCATTTCCTTTTACTTCAGCCTTTTTAGTCAATTCATCCTTCATTCATTAAAAATTAAAGAGGGTCCCCATACAAGAAACGTATTGGCAATACATACAATAACTTTTTTTCATTTATTAATATAAATAACTGAATAAACCAGGTCCGCGTGGAATAGTGGCAAGAATACTGGCTGCATTTCCCCGCTGAATCGCGATGCTGATTCGTTGAGCGACGAAGGAGCCAGTCCTCTTGTCACTAGAAGAGATGATCAGTCGAGGGGATATATCTTTAATAAACTTTTTGTCATTTGAACCCCACGGACCTAGAGTTTCTACACCAAACGGCACAAATTTGTAGTTTTCAATAATTGAACTATATTTGCGCCGTTTGTTAGACTCTGCGATTTCCGCCGCAGCTCCCGCTTTGATTGCTTTTTCCCTGAGATGAGACGGGGCTAATGTGTCCACGCACGTAGCATCCCATACAAGGGCCCGACCTCGCTCCCAGGGAATCAGAGTCATTCCATCGCGGGTCTCTTGCCGTCTTCCCGGATTATTCCCGTTGGCTCTAGGAGAGCAGGGACGTCTATTGACGCAAGAGCCCTTTTGATGGTATCATTGAGGGAGCTGTGGCGAGAAAGCCTGCCTGCACTTTTTATGCAGGAAAGTCCGTGAGTTCCAAATTGATCTACATACAATAACTAGTAGGTATAACCCGGATATAACTATATAATACAACTAGCATTCCGCCCCCGGCTTCGCCCGTGGATATTTACGCACAAAATAAAATATACCCTATACCTACCCCTACTCCTACCCCCTACCCTCTACCACTATCTATATCATCAATAGTTTTCGCAGCGCACGTGATGTAAGAAATTTCTTAAGTCATTTTTTTACACCTTTGATTACATTATTCGAGACTTAGTACGAAACTCTAAACTTTTTGAAAATGCAATGTAGCCTATGTCACTCACGAAGAATGTAGCTTTCTAATGGTGAAAGAATTTTTAAAATCGGCCCAGTAGTTTCTGAGCCTATTCATTACAAACAAACTTACAAATTTTTCCTCTTTATGATATACTAGCATTCCGCCCCCGGCTTCGCCCGTGGACATTTACGAATATCTAATTGTAGCTGAACGACATGAATAATATTCGATCTCTTTGGCTGTATAAAGAGTTCCTTTTTAAGAAGATTTTGATTTGACACATTCTTTACTTTATATTTGATAGCTGTTTCCCACGACTTCTAATTTCAAAATGTTGGCAAACATATACACTTCATACACTGCCCACCCCGTTCCCGTCGTCATGCCGTGATAATAAAAAGTATCCTATGTTACTTCTAATACCTCCAAGAATATATGTGCAAAATTTCATGATGATCGGTTAAGCAGTTTTTGCGTGAAAGCGTAACAAACAAACTTACATTCGCATTTATATTAATAGGGAAGTATAGACAAATAATAAAATCTGGCCAAGTGTGAATCGGGCTCGCGCTAATTTGTCCCTGCCCTGCGCTATACAGGGGAGTCAAACTTAGTCCGATATTAGTGCATACTATTGAGTATATGGAATCCTTTGTGTGCTAGTCCGACTCGCACTTGGCCGGTTGTTTTATTTAAGGACATCAGAAATAAGTCTTTTCCTTGTTGATCCTTCGTCCTTTCGGTAGATGTAGCTTTTAGATCTATCTATCTATCTATTTATTTATTTATTTATTTAGAAAGAAAATCAACAGCATATACAATAAGTTTACCTATATAATATACTAGCATTCCGCCCTCGGCTTCGCCCGTGGATATTTGCGAACAAAATAAAATATACCCTACAGCACTCATAGATAATGGCTTGCCTGCACTACCCCTACCACGATCCATACCCCTACCCCCTACCCCCTACCCCTACCCCTACACCTACCCCTACCCCTACCCCTACACCTACCCCTACCCCTACCCCTACCCCTACCCCTACCCCTACCCCTACCCCTACCCCTACCCCTACCCCTACCCCTACCCCTACCCCTACCCCTACCCCTACCCCTACCCCTATACCCCTACACCTACCCCTACGCCTGTCCCTGCCCCTACCCCTACCCCTACCCCTACCCCTACCCCTACCCCTACCCCTACCCCTACCCCTACCCCTACCCCTACCCCTATACCCCTACACCTACCCCTACGCCTGTCCCTGCCCCTACCCCTACCCCTACCCCTACCCCTACCCCTACACCTACCCCCACCCCTACCCCTACCCCTACCCTTACCCCTACCCCTACCCCTACCTCTACCCCTACCCTGTTTCCCACGACTTCGTACGTGTCTATTTCAGAATGTTGGCAAACATACACTTCGTACATAGCTTTTGTCATGTTCACTTCTGCCCACCCCGTTCCCGTCGTCATGCCGTGATGGTATATAGCCTATGTCACTCACGAAGAATGTAGCTTTCTAATGGTGAAAGAATTTTTAAAATCGGCCCAGTAGTTTCTGAGCCTATTCATTACAAACAAACTTACAAATGTTTCCTCTTTATAATATTAGTATAGATTAATCTTAAAAAAAGGCTAATTACAGATTTCCCTAATTATAACCAATATATACAGAAGAACCATGTGTGTGTGTGTGTGTGTGTGTGTGTGTGTGTGTGTGTGTGTGTGTGTGTGTGTGTGTGTGTGTGTGTGTGTGTGTGTGTGTGTGTGTGTGTGTGTGTGTGTGTGTGTGTGTGTGTGTGTGTGTGTGTGTGTGTGTGTGTGTGTGTGGGGGTGTGTGTGTGTGTGTGTGTGTACATACTTTACAAACATCACAATAAGATAACCACTTACAAACATTAATAATGCATTATTTGTTTTTTCAATAAGGTTTTAAAGGAATTTCTATTATGTTTAAACAGATCAATGGACAACATTTCATTTTTTTAATCACCCATTTTTGTTACTTTAATTAAAAATATATTAAAAAATAAGTTACACGTATTTTTATATTTTATTTTTGGTTGAGTTTTTATATTTTTAATTTAATTATGAATTTTTATAAATTCTGAGGACTTATAAACTAAAAACCTTAGCTAGGACTAAAATTAAGAAATATAAACTGTCACCCAAAGAAAGTGACTGATAGTGTCAGTCAAGCCACAGAGTATACGTTATAGAAATGCAAAGAGTATAATATACCGTGTTCCAAATAGGTGTTGCCGTAGCCGGAACTCAAATCGCCTACAACATTATTCATAATGTATATAATAATACTAGCTTTTGTCCGCGGTTTCACTCGTAAATATATTTCCTGTAATAGCCTATTCGAAAATAGCAAAACTTCCAAAAAATATTATATAAAAGAAGTATTTTTATAATTAATATATTTAAAGAATAATTATTAATTTAGCTTCAAATGGAATAAAAATGGGTAAAATTAATAGAAGGCAACACCTGAGTTCAATAACTAACAACTCTGCCAACAGACATTAGTATTTTTAAATTAGAGGGTTAGCACAGATTAGGGCACCTATTAATTCTTAATTTTCAATATTTCAGTATTTTTAAAATAACTCGAAAATTAAAGGATATAAAAAATAAAAAAAATGAAAAATAAGCTTTCTAGCATGTAATCTCCAAACGGTTTTCGAATTTTGGTACCTTACGAAAAATTAAATGTTGTCCATTGATGAGAAGGTTTTATTATAGGTTGATGAAATTCTACTAATTACAGAGTTTCTGGCGTAGTTAGTTGAGGAGTTCAGTGTGTCGTGTTCTTCTAACTGGGGTGTTGGCTTCACGCCTTTCATCCCAAGAGGGGTAGGCAGAGACAATTGAATGTCATTTGTTACGATCCTGACATATCTCTTTCGCTTCTTTTATATTCATCATACCTTTCATACATGCTCGGCGATTGTGTGTACTTTTAATATTTTCATCATCAACATATTTTTAAAAAGGTTCAATAAAAGTACACCTAGGTCGTCCTCTGCCAGCACTTTCTTTCACTTCAGCCATATAAACCTTTTTAGTCAATCTTTCATCCTTCATTCTTTCAACGTGTCCAAACCAGCGTAAACTACTTTTCTTCATTTTAGTCACAACATCATCTTTTACACCGCATTCTTCTCTAATGGCATCGTTCCGGATGCGGTCAATACGCTTTACATCACACATTCTACGTAAAGACCGCATTTCCACTGCATTTATTTTACTTTCATGCTTCTTATTCCACACCAAAGTCTCGCTTCCATAAGATATATTTTGTAATATTTTTTTTGTCTTGACGGGTTGCCTTACAGCTCCCAAAACCGTGTTACAGTTCCAGGGTACCCAACGGAAGACCAAGTCTCCCTCGTTTAGCCGATGGTATTTGTGAGGCTATACCTCACGAGTGGCTAGTTCTGTTGAGGTATATTTAGATGGAAAAGCCTCTAAGTGTGGTTTGTCGGATTATGTACATGTGTTTTTACTTACAAAACCCATTGGTACATGGCCTTGTACCAGACGTCTTAACCACTTAACTTAATATTTTTTTAACAGAATAATGACAGAATGGCGGTTTGGGGACAATATTCACTCATTATTATCTTTGCTGTTGCTGAGGTGAATTCACAATTTTTTGGTAAGTACATCGCTCCTTCTCCGCCCCGAAAATGTTGCACCTTTTTATATATGTGACTAAAATGAAGAATAGTACACGTTGAAATAATGAAGGATGAAAGATTGACTAAAAAGGTGTATATGGCTGAAGTGAAAGGAAATGCTGGCAGAGAACGACCTAGTTGTACTTTTATTGAACGTATGAAAAATATATTGATCGATGGCAAAATTAAAAGTACACACAATTGCGATATAAGAAGCGAAAGAGGTATGTCAGGATCGTAACAAATGGCATTCGATTGTCTCTGCCTACCCATCTTGAGATAAAAGGCGTGTTGATAGATAGTTATATAAACAGGTAGTAATTTTTGTTAAAATGTTTTGAAAAAGTTGTTTTACATTTCGAAGGTTTTTCGTCTTCTTTCTTTGTTCACGGGTTGCCTTACAGCTCCCGAAACCGTGTTACGGATCCAGGGTACCCAGCGGAAGACCAAGTCTCCCTCGTTTAGCCGATTCTGTGGTATATCCAATTTAAATGGAAAAGCCTCTAAGTATGGTTTGTCGGATTATGTACATAAGTTTTTAATTAAAAACCCATTGGTGCATGGCCGGGATCCGGGAACGAACCCGGGGTCTGCCTAGTTAATACCAGACGTCTAAACCAATCTAAACCATGTTTATTTATAAGTAAGTAATTAATATTTCTAATTCACAGATTTCTTACAACCATACGTCCAAACATATATGCCAACACAAACACCTATGATAATACAAAAACAAAGACCGTATCAAATTGCATATATTAACGTCAATGGCCCTAACTATAGGAATCCAGTAACCCCAATCCAAAATGGTTTAGGAACTCAAAGGACTACAAACATAAGAACCATACAAACGACAGCAATTCCTAATATATACATTCAATCAAATTATCCATCCAACATGAATAATGTTTTTATGCCAACTCAGACAAATAAAGACAGAAAACCCTCACAATCAAATAAAACTAACAACAACAACAATTTTAATAGAAGAACAAATACTGATAGAAATTCTAACCGAAGAAGAACAACTCAGCCTACAGAAATAAAAGAGCAAAATCAAAATAACGACAGAAGAAAAAATAAACGTAGACCAATTTACGAAAATGACAACTTAAATAACGTAAATTATTACACAGAAAGACCTCATTATCAAGAAATAATAACACACAAACCTAATTTTAACAATGAAAATAGATATACGCAAGATTATAGCAATAATAGGCAACCTAATCAATGGACAACAAACAATCCATACAATGGTGTAGTTAGACCTGTGGGCAATGTTAACAGGCCACCGATTACGAATAAACCACTAGATAGGGTAACTGAAAAGCCAAATTATTACCCTGATGATGGTGCTATAGCTTTTCCACAAGATAATGACGATGGACCGGAATTTTTAATAGGTCCTGATGAAGATTTTATGAGTGAAACAGAAAAAAGAAGACATATAGAGAATGGTGAACGAGGTAAGAATATTTGAGACTAACTGGCTTACAAATACATGCATATGCTCATGTCTTGTTTCCCTTCCCCTAGACAGATACCAAAGATATCTGCTAGCTACAATCCTGGGAGACTTATTTCAGCACATCCAAATCCATACATCCATGCATGATCTTCGATTTTTCAGTGCTTTTAGTTTTCTCTTTCTTATAAATGACTTTAATTTTATCAGTGAGTTTCCTTCTAGGGCAGCTTGAATCAGCTCTTCCGGTCACATCTGTTCTATATATACCTTTTGTAAGTCTCTGTCATCTATTCTTTCCAAATGTCCAAACCATTTAAGTATCCCTTTCTCTATCTTAGTTACTACATCTTCTTTTAGTCCACACTGTTTTGTTACTCTCTAACAAGTCGGTCATGAGCGCTATATATCTAACACAACTCAACGGATTTGAATGCTTTTCACTGTTACGATCTTCGTTACTCGAGCATATTTTTGTGTTTTAAAATTTATAAAAGCTGAGCATTAACATTAACATTTCATGTCGGTAAAAAAAATTATTTACTTTCATACATATATACCTTCACGTCTGTTTCCTACTTCTCTGGAACTTCGCATACTTCTCTTTCTTCATCCACATCTACACATTTTTAGAATTGACCTTTTTTTAAGTACATCAGATATGTGTTTAATGAATTTTCGTCTTAGTCGTCCTTTCGTTGTTGGTTACTGTTGTTTTCGTCACTTGTCACATTGCAGTTTTTTGTGATATTTGGATCATTAAAATTAAGTAAATTCAGTTGTTGATGCTTCTAATTATATTAATTGAAAACAGTTTTTGATGTATAAATGTTATTACCATTGCCTAATATGAATATATCAAGATGTCCTGATAGTAGAAGTAATATCTCTCTTGGTAACACTGGACATATTGAAATACTGGCTTTCAAAACACATTCGCGTAGTCCAAACCATCTCAGCATTCTCCTATAAATTTTATGAACACTTTTCACGCACATCATCATTTCTCGTTCTATCTTTTCCCCCCTTAGTTACTGATTTCTGTAATTATTATCATTCAAACTCGCTTAGCCTTTCTGATTGTTTTCTTCTTATATTTCAGCTTGCGACAAATACAAATCATTGCAAGTTAAGCAGTTGTCTGCCATACCACTTTTGCCATCACCTGAACCTATTTCTGTGAATATAACCAAATGTGCACCATCTAATATACCTTTGGTAGTTGGTGGGAATATTGTCAGCATTCAAGAATTCCCACACATGGCTCTGCTGGGTTGGGGCAGGATTTCAGTAAGTATGTTTATTAAATTAGTTCTTGGCAGTCGATCGTCTTAATTCTGTCAGAAATATGGCAAATCTCAATTAATCTTAGAAAAATGAGTTTATTTATACAACATTTTCAACTCAAATTGATGATAGTTGTTATCTAAGATTTTAGGGGCGTCGTCTTGCAAAATCTTAGGTTGTTATTTAGGATTCTAAAAAGCCGTAGTTTTAAAAAAAAGTATTGCTATTGAAGAGTGTACGACTAAGTAGACGAAGAACACACTGGTTGATTGACTAAAAAGATTTATATGGCAGAAACGAAAGAAAATGCTGGCAGAGGAGGACCTAGGTGTACTTTTATTGTAAAAGATCGCCGAACATGTATAAACGGTATGGTGATGAAAGAGGCGAAAGAGGTATGTCAGGTGTAGAAAATGTCATTCAATAGTCTCTGTCTACCCCTCTTGATATAAAATATGGAATAAATAGATAGTTCTAAAGCCACGATTGGTTTGACTTGGCTTAAGTCAATCTTACCTCTGCAATAATTGGTTTATTAATTTTCATGTGATTTTTTTCAGGGTGGTGGGTATTCGTGGAAATGTGGCGGATCATTGATATCTGATCAGCACGTTCTGACAGCAGCTCATTGTTCTTATCAAGAAAGAGACAACACGGTTTCTGTGTAAGTTCTGTATTAAACTTAGACACATATTGAACAACTGTTTAATTATAATACCTTAATGTTTCACTCTAACAAATCTCAAATTCTAAAGTCCTGACTGACTGACTGACAGCCCAAACCTCTAAGTATAGGAAATTTGGATAAGGTGTTACATATATTGTAGGCAGCGTCTCAAAATTTAACCCCTAATGCGAGAATAGGCGTGGCAAAGTTTGTATAGGAATACTAGATTAGATAGAGAAGGGAGCAAAATAATATTTTTACGGCAAAGGCGATATTTTGAACGATGGTTTCTAAATTTGAATCCTAAGCACAGCGAGAAAA
Organism: Nemapogon koenigi; assembly: GCA_963924495.1. Taxonomy (NCBI): domain Eukaryota; kingdom Metazoa; phylum Arthropoda; class Insecta; order Lepidoptera; family Tineidae; genus Nemapogon; species Nemapogon koenigi. The sequence continues at coordinate 1,244,762 of OZ004656.1, forward strand.
ATAAATAAGAGGCGCTTTTAGGTACAGATCATAAATATATTCATTTATCAAATAGATCATTTATTTGAAATCGTATTAGAATAGTTATTAGAAAGTAACCTTATATTAGGTATTTGGTTACTTTCTAATAAATATTCTAATAAAAAGTATAGTGTATCAATCGGCCGCAAAATTATTTTTTCCTCGGGCGATGTACTTTGAATTCCTCGCTGTGCTTAGCATTCTACACTAGAATCCTTCGCTCCTTTAATACAATCTACTATTTTCTACTCTTTTTTCTACTTCATGAGTTGCCTTACAGCTCCGTCCCAGGATAACCAGCGGAAGACCAAGTCCCCCTCATTTAGCTAATGGTATTTCTGAGTTGTCTTGTCTTGTTGTTGACTTGTGAGTTCTGTTGAGATATATTTAGATGGAAAAGCCTCTAAGTGTACTTTGTCGGATTCTGTATTTTAATTATGTATGGACATCGATTACTTCGTCAGTTGTGAACCGAATTGGATGATTACTTCGTCAGTTGTGAACCGAATTGGATGATTACTTCGTCAGTTGTGAACCGAATTGGATGATTACTTCGTCAGTTGTGAACCGAATTGGATGATTACTTCGTCAGTTGTGAACCGAATTGGATGATTACTTCGTCAGTTGTGAACCGAAATGGATGATTACTTCGTCAGTTGTGAACCGAATTGGATGATTACTTCGTCAGTTGTGAACCGAATTGGATGATTACTTCGTCAGTTGTGAACCGAATTGGATGATTACTTCGTCAGTTGTGAACCGAATTGGATGATTACTTCGTCAGTTGTGAACCGAATTGGATGATTACTTCGTCAGTTGTGAACCGAATTGGATGATTACTTCGTCAGTTGTGAACCGAATTGGATGATTACTTCGTCAGTTGTGAACCGAATTGGATGATTACTTCGTCAGTTGTGAACCGAATTGGATGATTACTTCGTCAGTTGTGAACCGAATTGGATGATTACTTCGTCAGTTGTGAACCGAATTGGATGATTACTTCGTCAGTTGTGAACCGAATTGGATGATTACTTCGTCAGTTGTGAACCGAATTGGATGATTACTTCGTCAGTTGTGAACCGAATTGGATGATTACTTCGTCAGTTGTGAACCGAATTGGATGATTACTTCGTCAGTTGTGAACCGAATTGGATGATTACTTCGTCAGTTGTGAACCGAATTGGATGATTACTTCGTCAGTTGTGAACCGAATTGGATGATTACTTCGTCAGTTGTGAACCGAATTGGATGATTACTTCGTCAGTTGTGAACCGAATTGGATGATTACTTCGTCAGTTGTGAACCGAATTGGATGATTACTTCGTCAGTTGTGAACCGAATTGGATGATTTCTTTTTAGTCGACAGATAATTCTTCCGGATTGGTTCAATTTTTTTCTCATAAAAATTGGTTCCCTAGTTTTACAGAAATTTTGAAGAAACTGACTTTATAAGCCCATTTTTCTTAATATCTCGATGAAATATGTACCGATTTTGACGATTTATTTTTTAAGGACATATAAATTTCATGACATTATCTCCCAGACATATATGACGAAAATCGGTTCAGAAGTTTTTCAGAAATTCAGTAATTTGCCATTTTACTGATTATATTATTTAGGTACCTACTTAAAATTTTGGATTATGCTTTGTATTTAGGCGTTTTTCATAATTCAACGCCTTAAAAGGGAAGAAAGGGGAAATGTAGAAACCTCACCAAACCTACCCTTTTCGTTACTAACTGCTTATGATGTATGTAATGTTATTTTTAATTTTCAGTGGCCCACCAAAAGTGGTCCAACTCGGTTCATCATTTTTGGACGATCCAGGAGCTATAGTAGTAAAAGTGACTTCTGCTACAAGACACCCGAAATATAAGCTACCAAAATCTTATTACGATTTGGCAATTTTGAAATTGGCGAATAGAGTGCAGTGAGTATTATTTAATTATAAATAAACAAGCTTCTGTCCGCGGTTTCACCTGCGTGGAAATAGATCTAAAAAGAAATTATCCCGTGGCTGTAATTTGCTCCTCCCCCGCCCGCTTTCGCGGTATAAAAAGTGGTACATGTTATATATTTAGAATGATACAAACAAGGTATTGTTAAGGGTTACTTGTTTATTGCTATTTTACATATTTACATATAATACAAATCACCACCAAGGTGCGTGTTACACAAAGTACTCTTAATTGACATATCACTGACAGCTCACTTAGACTAGTGATGTGATGTCTTACATCTCCCTTTCTTTCCTTTAAACAAACAATATTTTATGAAGGATATCTATTGGGTCTAATAATGGCTCTACCTGACCTTGATCTCTGTACATTATCATAACTGTGTACCTGAACCTGATCTGAAAAATGTACATGTCTAGGTTGTTGAACAGGTCCCTGTATTGGTACATTATTATCAAACAAATCGTCATCATCATCAAAATCCAACAATCTATTAGAACCAAAATTATCTTTCGACCCTTTAAAAATATGAAAAGTATTTCTTAAAACTATCTGACCATTTTCCAGTAAAATTTTATAAGTTCTAGGTTTATCTGCTACATCTAAAATTAATCCTTTAATTAACTTATTACTATTCTTATCTCTAACATATACATTTTGGTTTTTATAATACTTGTTCGTTTTGCCTTTATTCTTTGTGTCATGATAGCATTTGTATTTTACCCTTCTTTCCTCTAATTGATCTAATATTTCTTTGTAATTAATTCTTTTACGATACTTTTTAATAGGTAAAATAGACTTGCTTTGCCTTCCAAGCAACAATTCATTAGGCGACACATTAATATTTCTAGAAATAGACATATTACGCAACTCTAATAAAGCTAAATAAAAATCTTTATTATCAGTTATACATTTTTTAAACATCTTTTTAATAGTTTGAATATGTCTCTCTACCATACCATTAGATCTATTATAATATGGTGAAGAAGATGTATGTTTGAAATTCCAATTATTACAAAAATCTTTGAAAATTTGTGCTCTGTACTGAGCTCCATCATCGGTATATAATACATTAGGTATACCCCATCTTGAAAAAATTGATTTTAAAGCTATAATATGATTTTCAGCACTTTGGTCTTTTAACTCAACAATATCAATATATTTAGAAAAATAATCTACCACTAACAAATAAGTTTTATTCTGACAGAAAAACATATCAGCTCCCACAACTTGCCATGGTTTCTTAGGAAATTCTCTTAACTGCAATGGTTCATAAGAATGACTTTTTTGAAAACGCAGACATGTTTGGAATGAATTTGGTCACATAAGTTATTATACCCAAAAAAGTCTGTAACTCTTTTTTATTAGATGGTTCTTTCATACTAATTATTGCTCTTACTTTCTCTGGATCCGGCTTTATACCTTCACTACTTAAAATATGACCTACATACTTCACTTCTTTAACTCCAAACTGACACTTTTCCTTATTAAACTTTAATCCTGATAATTTAGCTTTTTCCAAAACCTGTATTAATCTCTTATTATGTTCCAACATAGTACTACCCCATACAATTATTTCATCTATATACACTTCTACTCCTTCTATGTCCATAAATAAACTAGAAAAACATCTACTAAAAACTTCCGGAGCTGAATTCAAACCAAAAGGTAACCTCTCATAGCAATATCTACCATATTGACCAGCATTAAATGTGGTAAGTAACTGACTACACTTTGATAGTTTTATCATATAAAATCCTTTAGATGCATCCAAAACTGAAAAATACTTAGCATTGGGCATGTTAGCAACTACTTCTTCAAAGGTAGGTATTTTACATCTTTCTCTAATAACATATTTATTTAGGTTCTGGGGATCTAAACATATTCTAATATTATCTTTACTTTTCTTTGTAATCACCATAGAATTAACCCACTCAGTAGGTTCTGTAACCTTCCTAATAACTCCCATTTTTTCCATTTTGTCTAACTCGGCTTTAACTTTATATTGCAACACAAAAGGAATCCTACGAGGTCTCTCTGCCACAGGTATACAATTATCGCTCAATTTAATTTTATATACATAGTCAATCACTCCTAAACCCTTAAATAAATCTTTATATACATGTGTAATATATTTTGTATCATAACTACTTTCTGACTCAATTTGATTCACAATTTTTATCAAACCCATTTCAACAGCTGATTGATATCCTAATATACATGGAGTTTTAAACTTAACTATATAAAAATCTTTCTTATATATTTTATGACAATACTTTAATTTACACTGAGTAATTCCTTCTATATTTATTAAACTTCCATCAAAATTTCTTAAATTCACAATAGATTTTCTTATATTCAACCCTAACTTTTGTACAATTTCATAATTTAATATATTTACCTGGGCTCCAGTATCAATTTTAAATTTTATTTTTATATTATTTATTTCTATAGTTTCTATCCAATCCTTTGACACAGAGTTTACTGACCTTATAGTATCTATACATATATTTCTACTGTCCACTGAGGATGTCTCTGATACACTTTCTTGGTCGTCCTGTACTATAGCACAACTATTCCTATTATAACACATTTTAGCAAAATGTCCATACTTTTTACATACAGCACATTTTCTATTAAAAGCTGGACACTGGCGGTACTGGTGATAGGAATCACACTTTCTACACTTAGATTGCCGCTCTCTTGAATAGCTTGCATGTTGTGCCTGTCTCCCTCTGCTGTCATACCTGTTCCTTTCCTTGTAAGTATCTCTTGAATCTATGCTAATTTTCCTTGTATCCACTCTAGACTGTCTTCCACTTCCTTGATTTCTTTTGTTGATTGCTAATATTGCAGAGGTCGATCCAGTTATCTCCTTTATTTGTTCTTGAGCAACCTCTGAGGCTTTACAAATGGTTATACACTTTTCTAATGTTAAGTTGTTTACTCTAAGTAATTTTTCCTTCAATATCATGTCATTTAAACCAAGTATAATTTGATCTCTCACCAGACCATCTCTCAAATTTTCAAAGTTACAATCTAAGCTTAGTTTTTTAATTTCTGTAAAGAATTGGTCCAGTGATTCTCCATCTTTCCGCTTCCTTGAGAAAAATAAATGGCGGTTATAGGTCTCATTAGAATATGGACTGCAGTGCTCTTCAAATTTATTTATAACATCATTGAATTTTAGGTCCTCTTTTCCATCAAAATTGTTGTATATTTTTAAAGCTTCATCGCCAATACAATGTAGTAGTAGGGCTTTCTTTTGTTCGGATGTCAATCTGGTTTCGGCCCCACTAGCAGAGAAATATAGGTTAAATTTTTGTTTCCAATCCTTGAAGGCTTGATTTAAGTTGTTTCCGGTTAATACCAAAGGTGCAGGAGGTCTCAATAATTCCATTTTTGCCCTTTTTCAGTCCAAGAGTCCAATGTTCAAAGCACACGTTTGTAGGTAGGTGCAGTTTCCACGTGCCTTTTTCACAAAGTATTTATAGGTTATTTTCACAGTTTTTCACTAAGTTATTTAGTTTGTCCACGCAGCGCCATGTTATATATTTAGAATGATACAAACAAGGTATTGTTAAGGGTTACTTGTTTATTGCTATTTTACATATTTACATATAATACAAATCACCACCAAGGTGCGTGTTACACAAAGTACTCTTAATTGACATATCACTGACAGCTCACTTAGACTAGTGATGTGATGTCTTACAGTACATGTCATTCTCTGACCCTTAAACTACCACTATGCAAAAAGTCATTTCGATCCCGCGAAAAACAAAAACAAATCTATTCCAAGGGAATCATAAATTTTTCCGGGATAAAAAGTAGCCTATGTGCCTGGAATATCCAGACTATAATCTATCTCTGTGCCAAATTTCATCCAAATCCGTTCAGCTGTTCTGGCGTGATTGAGTAACAAACATACATACATACAAACTTTCGCGTTTATATTCGCGTTTATATCACCCGTGGATATTTACGAACAAAATAAAATATACCCTACCCCTACCCCCACCCCTACCCCTACCCCTACCCCTACCCCTACCCCACCCCCACCCCTACCCGTACCCCTACCTCTACCACTACAACTACCTCTATATCTATACTAATATTATAAAGAGGAAACATTTGTATTTTTGTATGATTGTTAAGAATAAACTCAAAAACTACTGGACGGATTTTGATCATTCTTTTACCATTGGAATGCTACATTATCCCTGAGTAACATAGGCTATATACCATTACGGCATGACGACGGGAACGGGGTGAGCAGAGGTGACCATGACAAACGCTATGTATGAAGTGTATGTTTGCCAACATTCTGAAATAGTCACGTACGAAGTCGTGGGAAACAGCTATCATCAATAGTTTTCGCAGCGCACGCAATGTAAGGAATTTCTTAGGTATTTTTTTTACACCTTGGGTTACATTATTGGAGTTTTAGTAAGGATCCCAAATTTTTTTGAAAATAGAATACAGCCTATGTCACTCAGGGTGAATGTAGCAATCCAAAGGTGAAAGAATTTTTGAAATCGGCATAGTAGTTTTTGAGTTTATTCATTACAAACATACATACAAAAATACAAATCTTTCCTCTTTATTATATTAGAATAGATAGATATAACATCACGCTAAGACCTAACTTAGTGTATAATAAAAATCAATATAATTAAATGTTGTTCGTTGGTAAGCGGATCCCGTGAGAACGGCTGGACCGATTTGACTAATGTTCGTAATAGTCTGACAAAGAAAAACTGGAAAAATTGCCCGGAAATTTTGAAAATTCGTAAAAGCGCTTTTTTCTATGGGATTTCTATTTCTAAGACCATAGAGGTGAAAGATAATATCGGCTTTACGAATAAAGGAAAGTTAATAGTAGTTTATGATACGGGATCATAATAGGGGTAATTAAAACACAAGTGGATTTTTTAATAGCATCCACGAGTGTTTAAAATCCAAGTTATGTGCCTGTTCATACACTACTTTATCTAATCCCATGCAATAGTACAAAACAAATTGAACCAAGATATTTTTTTAATCGACAAATTGGCGGTAAACGCGGTTATCTACCTACTGCGCATTAGTGCGCATGCGCGTTAACTGTCAAGTAACTCGGACATGCGCGTGTCGATATTTTCATAGAGTTTAATGTGGCTGTATAAAGAAAATTCTCTGCCCTTTCTCCACTTAATACATTAAAGCGGGGTTAGCATATATTTTGACAGCGACACTTTCGTTTCGGTCGAATGGCCTTGAACAGGCCAAAACGTTCATGTCCAACAAGGACCGGCCAGAGATAGCCCGGGGCCGAGAGGTCCGGCCCAACAATGTGCGGGAAAATTCTGTGTACTTGTCTTTGTCCGGCCAAGCAAATTGCTCGGCATTCTTGTGCAGGACATGCCCGGTCCGGCCCAACAATGTGCGGGCAAATTCTGTGTACTTGTCTTTGCCCGGCATAGCAAATTTGCACGCACATTGTTGGGCCGGACCTCTCGGCCCCGGGCTATCTCTGGCCGGTCCTTGTTGGACATGAACGTTTTGGCCTGTTCAAGGCCATTCGACCGAAACGAAAGTGTCGCTGTCAAAATATATGCTAACCCAGCAGTATCGAAGTTTGACATAATAGAGACGCGTGCAAAATAAAACATAATTATGAAGTATAATTCGATTTTGTAATAGAGACTTTACGATATAAGAGTAGATAAAGAAAATTATTTTCAGTTTTTCAGAGAGAATTAAACCAGCATGTTTGGGTGTACCACCTTCTCCAGGATATCCTGTTATTGCTACTGGGTGGGGTAGAACAGAAGCTGGTAAGATTTACATTTTTTTTCTAAATTTTGATTTTGTTACCAATGTACTCGTTGCGACTCCACGTGCTTCGGATGACACGTAAAGCCGGCGTCCGCACTTCTTCTAAAAATAACAGATATTTGTCTGTTAAAGAAATAACACATCTAGGTCCATTAAGTGCACCAACAGATTTGCCACCTGTTCTGTTCAATATGGACAACTGGCTGCATGTGGACACTGTTACTGCTGTCTCTGGCCACACCGAAAAGTTTAAATACCGTGAAGATGTGTTGTTGTTGCTACATTAATTGTGAATCCAAAACAATTAATACCACTTAAAATATATCTATCAATTACATCCTACTATTAATGCACTGTCTCTTGGGATATAAACCTAAAGGCATAGAGTACTAAGTCTATGGAGGGGCCATAGACGGGCTCCCCCTTTCGCCAAATTTTTGCCCTTTGACCAGTTAAACCAAGTTAAACTGACCAGGGGAGTTAGCACAAATTTTGACAGCGACACTTTCCTTCGGTCGAATGGCCTTGAACAGGCCAAAACGTTCATGTCCAACAAGGAGATAGCCCGGGGCCGAGAGGTCCGGCCCAACAATGTGCGGGTAAATTCCGTGTACTTGTCTTTGTCCGGCCAAGCAAATTGCTCGGCATTCTTGTGCAGGACATACCCGGTCCGAGAATGTCCGGCCCAACAATGTGCGGGCAAATTCTGTGTACTTGTCTTTGCCCGGCATAGCAAATTTGCACGCACATTGTTGGGCCGGACCTCTCGGCCCCGGGCTATCTCTGGCCGGTCCTTGTTGGACATGAACGTTTTGGCCTGTTCAAGGCCATTCGACCGAAACGAAAGTGTCGCTGTCAAAATGTATGCTAACTCGGCAGGTGCGCAGTAATAAGTTACCTTAGATTTCGTTGGTATCGTTTTGTGTCGCGAGACAGAGCTCTAGGAAAATAGCTACCTAATTGCGATGTTTTAAATGCGAAAGGCGATCTAGGATGTCAAACTTGCGGGAACATAGTGTTTCCAATCATTAATTATAATTATTATGTTTGTATTTTAACATAATCATCATATAACGTAAAATCCGTTGCGACAATCAAACGACAGAAAAATACAGTGGTACAGAGGCTAGTACTAGGTGTTTACCTCCCCCCCCGCCAAAAGTGGCAGAAAAAATTGTTTGGTGATTTACACGCTTCACGTCTCCTTTGGTATATACTCAAAGCTTAAAGGTCCACCGAAACCGACCACAGACTCGTCCAATTCTTGTAACGAACGGTACGCCATCCGTTTTCAAATCGTTTTTGAACGTTTTTGTGGTTGATTTCGATGGTCGGAACGATCTGTCACACACACACATCCACCGCTGATAGTTTGACACTTTGTTTAATCAAATCTTGTGTGTCTTGTGATCTAAATCGTATGATTTAGGTACGCTATGTTTGGCCTGTATTCAATCTCGATCATACGGCGGCCGGACTGAAAATTTTCGGTGAGATACCGGACCAGTAGCAATCACAACTATCACAGCGCTTTAGGTTAAACTGGACAGAACGCGTGCGTCGGTCGCCATGATATGACGAAAAATCCTTCTGTAATATTAATTTTTTTTTATTTTCAGGTGGTCAGCAATCTCATGAACTAAGAAGTGTATCCATATCAGTTTGGGACATACGACGGTGTCATAATGTGTTGGGTACTTCTAGAAAATTACCTGAAGGTCCTCACAGCGCCTCACAGATATGTGCTGGAGAAGAGCAGGGAGGCAAAGATACTTGTCAGGTTAGTTTCTATTTCACCTAAGACTTCCTGAGTTTAAATTCGTTGCAATATATATAGGGGTTGGGGTAGGGGTAGTGCAGGCAAGCCAACGTTTGGGCAGGTAAACGTCTGCCGGGTCCGCAGGTGTACCTAATAAAATAATGATTAAATTTTATTTTTCAAATCCCCGCTAAAACGATGATGGTGTCACATCTTGCAAAGCAATAAAATCATGATCACAGATTAGATAAAATAACAATAATCAGTGACAGATTGACAGACAGTTATTATACTATAGTTAGTGAAAAAAATAAATGATGACTTGTGCTGTATGGACTCAGTTCCTTTGCCTGATCCTGAAAAGGAACAAATTAACAAAAAAAAAAAAAAAAAAAAAAAAAAAAAAAAAAAAAAAAAAAAAAAAAAAAAAAGCGCGGGAAATCCAAATGTAAAGGCGGGTTTTTATAAATTATAATTTTGAAATATTGAAAATATTGTATATATCTTGTTAAATAATCGTGTAAATAGTCAAATAATAGTGTAAATAGTTAAAATTAAATATGCCGAAGAAGGGGCGTACTAAGAAACGCAAAAAAGATGAAAATGCAGAGATCGATATTACTGATGAAGATTCTTCTGAGTCTGACACAACAAAGATGGAAGAGGAAAATGAAGATAAATATAAAACTTATTTCGTTACCGACTATATGAGACGATACCCAGAAGATTCTAGTGCCACTGAGTTTGTGGTATTTGTAGAATCATCAGATAGTTTGAAACCTATTGGAGCCAGGGACCTATTAGCATTATCACCAAGCCTTAAACGCTTTAATAAAGGAGTAAAATATCTACAATATATCAATAAATTCAAAATCGGAGTTTACTTTGAGAAAGCTGGTTTTGCAAATGCTTTTTTGAACAATCAGACATTTTTGAAAAATTACAAGTTTAAAGCAAGCATACCAGCCTCTTCTACAGAAGTTACTGGAATCATAAGAAACGTACCAACCCAAGTCTCTAATAAAAAAATATTTACAATATTACAGAGTAACAAGAAAATTATATGTGTCCGAAGATTTCTTAAAAAACTGAAAACTGAGGAAGGTTTTGTTTTACAACCCACTCAAACAGTTGCCATCACATTCGCAGCCTCAATACTCCCCGAGCATGTGGAGCTTAATGGTTGGAGACACAATATAACACAGTATGTACCACCTATCAAGCAATGTTTCCAGTGCCTAAGGTATGGTCACCTAGCTAAATACTGTAAAAACACTATTAAATGCTCCATATGTAGTGAAAGCCATAGTTTCAAACAATGTACAGTGCCGGCAAAAGACGCTACTTGCTGTCATTGTAAAGGTAATCACATATCAATATCAAGTCAATGTCCCATAAAACAAAAAATGATTACAGAAAACAGAAACAAGTACACGCCAGCTCCGTTTGCAAATTTATTAGATACAAAGAATTTTCCATCCCTTAGTTACAGTAACAGAACTAAAAAAGTAGATTTATTATCTCTGCTCAATGCTGATGATAAATCATTAAATTTATTAGTAGAAAGTATTGTTAAAATAATTTCATTAAATAAAAATAATGAAACGTCGATTTGCACAAAAAATGTATTACAAGTTTTAACCGACACATTCAGTAATAAAAACATCAATAATCCAAATTCAACTCAAATAGTCTCAACATAGTTCAGTGGAACGCTCAAAGCCTATTATGCAATCGTCATATTTTAACACAATTTCTTTACCAAAAATGAATTCATATAGCTTTGATCTGTGAAACTTGGTTAAAACCTACTCAGAAATTAAATATTAAGAATTATTCTATTGAACGCAATGATTGTGGAAATGATCATAATGGGGTTGCCATTATGATTCATAATGACATTCCATATGAGAGAATCTCCACACAGTTTGATAACTCTATACAAAATTTAGTAGTCAGAATAAAAATTAAAAATCAATTTTTATCAATAGCAAGTATGTACTGTCCAAAATACAGTATTCCACATTTTACAAAAAAAAAATTTCAGGATTTTTTAAATAGTATTTCCAAACCAGCTCTGATATCTGGTGATTTTAATGCACACCACACTATATGGGGTTGTAATTCTATAGAACCACGTGGCAGAGATATACTTGACTGTATAGATAATAGTGAAATGGTTTTATTGAATGATGGTCAAGTCACTACAGTTGGTAGTGATATGTGGCGACCAAATGGTTTGGATCTGACCATGGTCAGTTCTTCTATTGCTTTATCTTGTGAGTGGTGGGTTCATGACGATCCATTGGGCAGTTATCATCTACCAACAATGACAAATATTACCTTGAACAATTCCCATTATATTTCCCCCCAAAGTAATAAATATTCTCACACTAATACAAGATTAGTGAATTGGGATATGTACTTTGTAAATATAAATAATATGTTAAAAGATTTTTCTATGAACACTACTGATCCCATGGAATGTTATAACAGTTTTTGTGAAATTTTATCAAGTGCAACTGAAAGGTCATTATTTAAGAAAGTTCCAAAAAATCCAAAAAATTCTATTCATAATAATAACAAACCCCCAAAACATATTTCAGTTCCCTGGTGGAACGAGAGTTGTGCTACAGCAGTTAGTAAAAGCAAAGAAGCTTATGTAATATTTAAACGAAATCCCAATCAAATAAATTATATAAATTTTAAAAAACTACAAGCTTTGAAAAAACTTGTCATTAAGCAAGAAAAAAATAAAAGTTGGCATCTTTTTTGTTCTGAAATTACCAGAACTACCTCAATTTCCAAAATATGGAATACAATGCGTAAATTTAATAAGAGGTTTACAAATAGAAAGCAACTTCCCATCTCAGAGACTTCCTGGGTCAACAAATTTCTAGAAAAATATACTCCAGACTTTGTTGAAATTCCTTTTACAATAAATTACACACCTATTAACCCTAGTAACTCTTATCTTGTTGACCCATTTACTATCACTGAATTAAATTCAGCATTGAAATCACGCAAAGATACTACTTGTGGACTAGATGGTATATCATATAAAATGCTTCGTTACCTTGAATATGATAATCTAAATATGCTCTTAAATATTTTTAATTCATTATGGCATACTTCTCTTATACCAGAACAATGGAAATCTGATTGTTTAATTCCAATATTAAAGCTAGATAAAGATATAAATTCCATAAATTCATATCGTCCTATAACCCTGACATCATGTGTGGGAAAGATTTTTGAACAACTATTAAAACAACGTTTAGAGTTCTATATAGAAAGTAATAATATATTATCAAGTAATCAATTTGGATTTCGTCGTGGCCATTCTGCCCGTGAGAGTATTGCTCATCTTTACATTGACATTCAAACTGCTCTCCAACAGAAAAATCATCTTGTTTGCATCTTTTTTGATATTACTGGTGCTTTTAATAATGTTAATGTTAATATTCTCTGCTCTATATTGACTTCAATAGGTTTACCTGTAAAACTTGTAAGGTGGATATATGAATTTCTCAATGATAGAAAAGTAAGTGTCAAAGTAGACAATAATTTACACGGACCTAGATACTCACATAAAGGTGTCTGTCAAGGAGGAATCCTTAGCCCTTTGTTATATATACTATACATACATAGGCTCAATGAAATCTTAGGTGATGGGGTGCGAAATCTATAATTTGCTGATGACTTAGCAATATACTGTAAGGGTAGAGATTTGAATGACATTAATAATAAATTAAATATTGCATTGAAAAAGTTATATGCTTATTTTTCCTATTTAAACCTAGATGTAAATACCACCAAAAGTAATGTAATAATTTTTAAATATAATAAAACACATGCTTCTAGAATAAAGTTACTTTATAATGGAAATCAGCTACCTGTAGTATCTAGTACAAAATTTTTGGGTGTCCTATTTCAGCAGAATTTGACCTGGAATAAATATGTCGATTGTATAATAGAGCGAGCACTAAAAGCTACCAACATTCTTAGATCTTTGGTCGGAACTCATTGGGGTGCTGATCCAAAAATATTGACAACACTGTATAAAGCATTAGTCAGAAGTCACTTTGATTATGCTTTTTTTTGTTATGCTTCTAAAGCAAAATTAATAGATAAAATTGAAAAAGTTCAAAATAAAAATTTAAGACTAATTTTAGGAACTATGAATACTTCTCCAGTAAACTCAATGCAAGTTGAGTGTAATATACCTCCAATTTATATTCGTTTTGAACATTTAAAATATAAATTTCTTATAAAATTTCTTAGCAATAATCATAATAATAGTCTTCTGACAAAATTAACTTCTTCTAATTGTGATACTTTCTTGTGTACAAATCTTCCTGAAATAACAAAATTCAATAATCTTTATAACATTTATCAAAGTACTAACTGGCCTTGTTACTCTGGAAGCTATGAAAGCAAATTCTGTAAAATGAATATAGTAATAGATCGGACTCTGACCAATAAATATGAAGTATATGACAAATTATCTAACTGGAATGAACACAGACAAGTTTATACTGATGGAGCCAAAAACTCCAACAATGTCTCTATGGCTTTCTATAATCCTGCGACACAAATGGGGCATGGTTTTAAATTGCCTGAAATAACCAGTATTTACACTGCCGAAGGCATGGCAATTCTGATGGCTTTAAACTATATAGAACAAACAGAACATAATAAGTGGGTTGTTATTACTGATAGCATGAGTATACTTTTGGCTCTGTCCAATCCATCTTATAAATCTGACATTCCCTACTTTATTTATGAAATTCGAGAAAAATACAATAAAATGGACACATTACAAAAAACAATAATTTTTTTTTGGACGCCTTCGCATATCGGTGTTCATGGCAACGAAAATGCGGACACACTCGCTAGACATATCACAAACATATCAATTAATGTTCCAATAAAAAACGTTAAACTACCAGTAACTGACTTGTTAGTATTAACAAAGGAAATAATAAAATCAAAATGGGCACAAAATTGGGCCCTTACATCCCAACAGAAAGGGAAATGGTACAGGCAGATAAATTCAAGTATAAGTAAACCCTGGTTTAATTCTGGCCAGTTCCTTAACAGAAAATTTTATAGTACAATTAACCGTTTGCGAATTGGACATGGTAAATTTAATGAACACTTACACAGAATGAAAATGATAACTTCTGATACTTGTACATACTGCAATTCAAACGAATCACAAACATTACAGCATATCTTCTTCAACTGTTCAAATTTCATCATTCAAAGAATGGCTTTAGCAGGACAACTTTTAACAATATACAAGAAACCCCAGTATGTACCGCGCGCATTACAGGAACTACTGAAAAACACAGAAACATTTAAACCTATCTATGAGTTTATCTCCACAACTGTGGAAAGTATTTGAGAAGTTTTGGTTGGAGTTGGATTGGATTTGAAATTTTTAAATGAAATAATTGTTGAAAAGTGAAATGTAAATAAACAAGAATGACCACAGACAATAAGCATATGATATGAGCATGATATCACAGAAGGAAAATTGTATATCAATCACTGACTTCTGAATAGAGGTCAGTGATATTATCAAATACGACTTAACCGGATTGACATAAAAGACTTGGCTACGCCTTTTATACTCGTAAAGAAGATAAAATTTTATTATTAACCAATGACTAGGCTATGCCTTAACTAATATTATAATGAAGTAAAAAATATACTCGATAGAGTTCTTCCTGGATTGACAAACAAAAGACTTGGCCTCGCCTTATTTACACGAATCTATGAATAAACAAATAACCTCAGATCAACAAATAACCAATGACTAGGCTATGCCTTATTATTATAATACATAAAAATTAATAACAAGAAGACTTGGCTGTATGGGTAAACCCCTTTGCCTTCCATGAAAATGGAGAATGAGAAACAAAAAAAAAAAACAAAAAAAAAAGTCTGTGGTTATTTATTTGACATTTAGATGAAAGTGACGTCACTTCCCATAAGTACATACTTTCATGTGACCACATTATCGGAAGTATGAATTAAAGATGTTTAATATACATATTAAAATATATAATTCAGTCATTATACCTACGTTATTTAATAAACTATATAAAAAATTGGGAATTGATTGTCTTTAATTCTCAGAGGAACGAAACATTAAGTTATCCGCCAACAAAAATGTTAATAACAGTTTTTTTTCCAGGGTGACAGTGGAGGTCCAATTCAAATCCAAGATGGTTGTACATGGCGCGTCGTCGGAGTCACCTCTTTAGGAAGATCTTGCGGCGCCGCTCGTACCCCCGGGTTATATGCTATAGCTCAGAGAGTTTTTATATCTGCTGTTGTTTTTGGATAAGTACCTAAAGCAAAAACTAAGGTATGTTTTTTATTTTTTTATTTGAAAGATTAAGCTATTTTAAGAAAAAAATTTTTGTTTTCTATGCAGTAGGTAGTTTTTTTTATAATAAATATAAGTTTTATCGATAGACAACAAAATGACGTCATATTTGTGACAACATTTTGTACCTACTACAACCCTTAACGTGCCCCGTGGCACTACTAGTAGTACAAATTCAGAAATGTGGCAGAATGGCTAATTTATTTTTAATTAATTATTTGAAAAAAACTACTGCATAGAAATCAAAAATATTCAAATTAGTTTCTTAAAATACCTTAATATTTTAAATGTAAATATAAAAACAAACCTTAGCTTTTACTTTACATACCTACCAAATTGGCCATTTCATGGAACGGCTACCAAAACTCTGCCATATCGTTAAATGTTTACAAAATTTAAAGCAAAAATTAACATGAAAACGTGGCTAAATAATTTATAATCTATGATATGGCCAAGCGTCTGACAAATTATGTCAACGGCTTGCTCCTAAACATGATAGGTCCATGTTTAATACTCGTAAAGCTTCCTCTTGAATCAATCTATTTAATAGTAATAACCGCAACAAAATCCGTTTAGTCGTTCTTACGTGAGGCGGACACAGACAGATAGACACAAGCGACAGGAGACTTTGTTTTATAACTAGCATTCCGCCCCCGGCTTCGCCCGTGGATATTTACGAACAAAATAAAATATACCCATACCTACCCCTACCCCTACCCTTATCCTTACCCTTACCTCTACCCCTACCCTACCCCACCCCTACCCGTACCCCTACCCTACTTCTACATCTTTTTTTACATCTTGGGTTACATTATTGGAGTTTTAGTAAGGATTCCTAATTTCTTTGAAAATAGAATATAGCCTATGTCACTCGGGGTGAATGTAGTTTTCCAATGGTGAAAGAATTTTTGAAATCGGCACAGTAGTTTTTGAGTTTATTCATTACAAACATACACACACACAAACATACAAAAATACAAATATTTCCTCTTTATAATATTAGTATAGATAATGTAGTTATAGTGATAATTAATCGTTGTATCTACTCAATTTATACCATAGATGTAGTATGCTGGCGCTCTACTAGATAGGTAATGTCACAATTAGAACGAGACCAAAAACATTAATATATCAGTGTGCGTGATTAATGTGTCATTCTGTGGATTTTTCATCTTAGATGACTTACATCCAGGCACTGCACCATGCACTGCATTAACCATTATTAATCACGTCTATTAAATACTAAATTATACTTTAAAACAGGATATTTTACAAAAATAAGCGAAATTACTACTAACGCTAGGCTGTTACAATATTAAAAAACCGGCAAAAAAATCACGTTTGTTGTAATGGGAGCCCCCTTAAATATTTATTTTTTTCTGTTTTTTAGTATTTGTTGTTATAGCGGCAACAGAAATACATCATCTGTGAAAATTTCAACTGTCTAACTATCACGGTTCATGAGATACAGCCTGGTGACAGACGTACAGACAGACAGACACCGGAGTCTTAGTAATAGGGTTTCTGTTTTTACCCTCTCTATATAGTTCTCGTCTATCTGTCTCGCTTTAACATACGCGTATCTATGCGCTTTCTCTTTTGTATTGCCAATCTAGTAGTGCGCCCGAGCGACTATACTTAATCTATGATTAATATGTCGATGTCCTCTAATATTTTTCAATTTGTCAGCGTATTTGGCACCCATGGATGTGGCGGTGCGTGTGCGGTGAAACTTAGGTATTTGATTAATATCAGATTAATATAATATAATAATTATTTGTTTAATATAATGCCAGAAAAGTGAGAAAGTTATTCATAAAAGCTGAGTTTACATTACGTAACTATTTTGATGCATGTTGTTATACAAACTTGTTTGTATGTTTACTACCCCTAAATGTGATTTAATTTGAACGAAATTTTCTTTTGAAGTTATACTTCTTTATAAAAAAATTATGAGAGTGAAATTTTACGATGTCATTTGAGAAGAATGCGGAGTGAAAGTTAAGTTTGTGAAGTGTAAGAAAAGTAGTTTAAGCTGGTTTGGACACGTTGAAAGAATGAAGGATGAAAGTTGACTAAAAAGGTTTAAATATGGCTGAAGTAAAAGGAAATGCTGGCAGAGGACGACCTAGGTGTACTTTTACTGAACATTATATTAAAAGAACACACAATCGTCGAGCATTGTATGAAAGGTATGATGAACATAAATGAAGCGAAAGAGGTATGTCAGGATCGTAACAAATGGCATTCGATTGTCTCTGCCTACCCCTCTTGGAATAATAGACGTAATGATAGATACATAACTCTTGCGCGACATTAATTTGGTGTCATGCAACTAATGCATGCATGTAGTAGTTTCCTGATGTAAATTCGGCTAAAAAATATTTTATAATTTGACATGGTTCAACGACTTTAATAATATTTACAAATATAAATTATTATTTGTTGCTTATGAGTTATAATTTATTATTGCACCAATAACCAGTGTATTATGTCATTCAATTTAATGGCTAGGCCGTTCGTTAAATGAATTATGATATCTTAACGTTTAATGTGTTGGCTGGTTGAAAGCTAGCTCTTTAGAAAAGGCTGAACCAAAAGCCGCCAGGTCATTTAAAATTTAGTACCTTATTTATTTATTTATTTATATTAGGGAAACAAACAGTATATAAAATAACAAAATTTCAGACATAACATTAATAATACATATTTACCAACAAAGTTTCCACACATTAACTACACAAATAGGTACACAAACACATAACAAAAGATATTATAAAAGACATTAGAATCAAACAATAAAAAACAAAACTTAATAATCAAAATAAAAACACCACTCAGCTATCATATGATACATTTAGGGCTTTCTTAAACTTAGGAAGAGTGCTACCGAATATATCGACATTGCTATATCTCTCATTAAATATATTGCATGAGCGGTTGATAAATATATTGCCATGTAATTTGGTTTTACATAATTGTAAACCAAACACCTGCTTAATCTTATTGTTTATACGAGAACATCTGAAATCAATCATATTCAAAAGAGAAGGAGAATCCACTAAATAGTTTATTATTTTATATAGAAAAGAGACGAGCACAGTCTGGAATCCATTGTAAAATCTGGGAATCTATATTCGATATGTTTTACAAACTTTTTTTGTATGGATTCTATCATGTTTGTGTAAATCTTATATTGTGGGTTCCAAACTGTGGAGTTATATTCTAGTATAGGTCTAACCAGTGCATTAAAAAGTACCATAATGGTATTAATTTGTTTAAAATCCCTCCCGACCCTTAGTACAAAACCCATCATTTTGTATGCTTTTTGAGTAATACACCTAATATGAGAATCGAAAAGTAATTTATTGTCTAACTGAACCCCCAAGTCTCTCACCTCGGAAACACGATTTATGGTGACATTATCAAAGTGATAATTAAATATAATAGGTTTACGTTTTCGTGAGAAAGTGATCACATTACACTTTTTGGCGTTCAGTTGTAGCTGGTTCAAATTGCAGTACTGATTTAAATTATTTAAGTCTTTTTGTAAATCATTACTATCTTGAGGGGTTCTGATTATTTTAATTATCTTGTTGTCATCAGCGTAAAGGAGGAATTTAGAATATTTAAAAGAATTACTGATGTCATTTAAAAATATATTAAATAGAAGTGGTCCGAGGTGGGACCCCTGGGGTACACCCGAAGGTACAGGTACGAAAGAGGAACAATACCCCTTAACAGTCACCGCCTGACTGCGGTTATGCAGATAGGACTCCAGCCATCTTAAAAGGTTACCATGTATACCAATATCATCAAGTTTACGTAGTAACATATTATGTGAAAGTTTATCGAAAGCTTTGGTATAGTCCGTATACACTGCGTCCACCTGGAATCCCTCATGTATAGCATTGCTAACAAAATTGATAAATTCATTCAGATTCGTTTCAGTAGAACGCTTACTTATGAATCCATGCTGTTGCGGAATTATAAAAGGACGTATTGAATCGTATATGATTTTCTCAAAAAGTTTAGGTATTACACTAAGTTTTGAGATTGGACGGTAATTTTGTATATCATGTTTGTCACCAGACTTGTGAATAGGGATTACATAAGAACTTTTCCAAGCTGTGGGCATGATACCTGAAGATAGTGACAACTTGAACAAGAGGCGAAGCGGTTTAGCAAGCTGCTCACTGCATCTTTGCAGAAACAGTGGATGAAGACCGTCAGGGCCGCCACCCTTGCCAATATGTAGGGAATTCAGATACTTGATTATGTTATCGACAGACAGATCGACGCACCTATCATTGATTCCAACACTGGAGATAATTGTATCTTAAGAGTTCGGCTGTGACGATGATGTTGAACCAGATTCGAAAACAGAGTGAAAATGACTATTAAACAGATCACAAATAAGCTTCCCCTCAGATGCGGTGGTGTGTCCCAGGTACAAAGTATCGGGTATATTGTTACTATCTTTTTTACTTTTTATATATGACCAGAAAAATTTACTATTTTTACGTATGTTTATTTCGGAATTATTAATAAAATGAGTAAAACAAGTTCGCTCGACTTTTTTTTGTCTATCCCTAAGAGTAGAAAAAATATTGTAGTCGGATATTCTTTTATATGTTTTCCATTTTTTATGAAATTTCAATTTTTCCTTAACTATTTTAATTAGAGATTTACTATACCATATGGGATAGCTTGATTTATTATTGTTAATTATTTTAATTTGGACATAATTGAGTATGATATCATTTACCTTGTTATAAAATTGCTCCACTGCCAAGTCAATATGATGCATGTTCAAGTACTGTTCCCAGCTAATACCAGCTAGTTTATTATTTATAACATCGTAATCAGCTGCATAGAAAAGTCGAGCGGCGCGGGGCGCGGGGCGCAGCCGATGACCGTCCCCAGCCAGCAACGGGACACACACCTCCAGTGCTGGATGATGTACGTCCTCACTCAACAAAGGATCTAAACATCTACCAACCCCGCACTCAACACTGCTCACCACTAACTCTAACTGTCTTTCATTAACATTAGGAACGAGATTATGTTGCTGAAAACCAGTGAAGGCAAGAAAATCAGACAGACCCACAGTAAGAGAATCGTTGTGAATATTATTCATTATTCCTATACTATTGCTGACACCCGACCTGCACCAGAGAGCATTTGTGATGTTAAAGTCTCCAACTATCACGTAGTAATGATCCGGATGTTCGGTGCTCATTTCAGATAAATAATCAAAAAAGTTATTTCTGCGTCGCTCTGTAAAGAACAGTGTGGAAAATAACAACAGAACAAATTTAAAACCTTCCCCCCGACAAATACTATCTGGACACTGAGTATCTCAGCGCAGGCGGCGACAGTAGGCAGGCTGGTGGAGCAGCGCACACTGAAGTTACTGAAATCGGTCGCACCGCCCGCCCCCGCGCCACCCGCCCGCCGCACCGCTATAGCTACACCTCCCCCCATCGCGTCTCCGCGCGCCGTATAATCACGGTCACATCTGTAAACAGCATAGCGGTTGTCGAAAATCTCGCCATCACATATAAATTATGTCAAAGTCATGGGTCAATACATTACCAAAAAAGGTATTAGTTTTTGTACGCAAACCACGTACATTTTGGTAATATATATTTATACTTTTCTCTGTAATAAATGTTCATTATAGTACAAATAGTTTATAACTAATAAAAATATAAAATAAATGAGTCCATTTGACAAGCAGATATATTGGAACCTAAAGTGATAACAAAACAATAACTGGTCGTATAACATGTCACTTCTTAAATAGTTGATTATTATTAACTTGAGATGTCCCCATTCGTATACATGGAAATGATAAATATAGCAACTCAGAATTGAAGAGAGTACCTCAACCACATCAGGACTAAGTTGAGTATCCACATTCATACAACCTGCACTCCTCCCAAGAAAAATGTCACCATGAATACAAAAAATAACATGAAAAATAATATAATGTACAATAAAAATATAGCAGGTAGTAAGTAATAATAAAAATAATAACAATAATAGGTAGTAAATGTCACTATGCAATACAATACAAGTATTAGTTCTTATTTGAGCCTCAGTAAATCCTCCTCACAGGTGATATCTACATACGATGGGACTGTTATCAGACTGACGTACCTTGATGCAGCAGTTTCGGACCCATACATACTTATATCCCTTCTCCCTAGCCAGCTCCTTGACACGTCTAAGTAATTGTTTGTTTGTACTTGTAAGATGGTCGTTGAAATAGATCCGTGAATCTATGCCCCTGAACCCTGCGTCGCTCGTCTTGAAGTGTTTTAATTTTCTTAATGCCGTCAGGAAATCATCCTTTCTATAGCGCGTTAGAAATCGAACAATAATTGGTTTTGGAATCCCAGAATTAACCTTGCCCATGGGTTTAACCCGTGTGACAAAGTCAACATCGGTTGAGACATTTAATGGCCATTCAGCAGACTTAGCAAAACCACGTAAGATATCCAGGAGGTTCTCGTTATCTTTCTCCGGAACACCCACAATTTCAATGTTTGACCGGCGGGACCACTGCTCGTTGTCTGCGAAGTTCTTCTGAATATTTTTTATAGAAAGTTGGAGTTCGGCGACCTCCCCGGCGACACTTTTATACTTAGTAAGGTTTTTTTCGACACTGTCCATCCTTTTGTTTAGAGTATCATGTTGAGCTGACTGAAATTTAATGGATTCTTTAAGATCATCCACATCTTTTTTTAAAATGTCAATATTATCTAATCTTCTTTCAATATTTGATAGTTTTTCCAGAATTATTCTTATTGTATCAATGGGTACGTTTTGCACCCCATGGTCAAAATTCGTTGCTTCTTGGTTAGTTGTGGCTCCGTCCAGCTGAAGCGGCCCGGAGTCCACTGGGGCTACATCATCATCGGTGTCAGGGTTGTATGATCTAATAGGCGTGTGAGTGTTGTCCAATTTAGGCTTCTTTGTTTGACAATCCGGGCAGGTCCAATTTTTCCTGGATATGCGAGGGACCGGCAAGCCCGGTGCAGTCACACATTCTTTGTGAAAGCATCCCTGACATTCCTGGCACACCGCTGCAGTCACGGATGATACATACTTTGCACATCCCAGGCATTTAATTTTCTTATTATCACTCATTGTAGGGTAGTTTGAGTAGTTATGTCCGTTATCAGTTACAACGCAAATACATGCGTTTCGTACCGCGGTAGAATTGTAATATATATTGCCACTATAGCGCTAACAGTCTCTAACATATATGGCGTCAACAGCTGATTATATGTGTGTGTTGTTTTATATAAAGTGCTTTGTTTTTAATTAAAAACTTATGTACATAACAGGACAAACCAGGCTTTTCCATTTAAATCTACCTCAACAGAACTAGCCACTCGTTAGGTATAGCCTCACAAATGCCATCGGCTAAACGAGGGAGTTTACATCTTCCGCTGGGTACCCTGGAACCGTGACATGGTTTCGGGAGCTGTAAGGCAACCAAGACGAACAACCAAGAGGCTGCGACGTTTAGCCCTTATGTTAAACGTTTTTTTCAACAATTTGGCTAAGCATATTTTAGCCATTGTAACAAATTTATCTCTGGGGTGGCCTGAGAGTGGAATAAGTATCGGTGTCGTAGGCTAGATGCGACCAAACAAGGTTGAAATTCGTTATTTGTAATATTATAATTATTGTAATGAGAAGGCTGTATGATAAAAGTTTCCCTTTGCCATCACTCGAGGTTGGTAAATAAATGTCATTAGACGTCAAGATGTCAAGTTAACCTCGAGTGGCGGAAAATGCCGTTGAATTAATCCTGAGAATTAATCGTTGTGGAAAGACTTTTAAATTCAGAGGGCAGTCACCATAGAGTAAGTAGCAATCACCATGTTCTTTAATAAGAGTCGGGACTGCGCCATACAATAAAATGAAATCAAATTAGGGCTGAAAGGTACTGCCAACCTAACAACATCGTACTGTGGATTAGTATAGACATATTTGCTATCTCTGTCATCTGTATATGACGTGAAAGAAATGGCGATACGACGCCATTAATATTGGCTCATTTTTCCTAGCCCAATTTTTTTGTTCTAAGTTGCGCCAGCCTGGCAGTCACGAATCGGACACCAGAGCAGGAGCCACGAACTGGGACACGAAGGGTGAAGGTCACATATAATGTAAGTACATGAGCTAGCTAGGAAACATCTTTCATCCACCGTTCTCTTCCATACTTTCTCCTCCTACCTTCTTCTTGCAGCAGAGGACTAAAAACCTTCTGTTACACCATTCAATTGAAATCCGCCATTTAATGAAATGCCTAGCCATTCAATTGAGTGGCTGATTTAACCATTTGGCGGCGACATATACCTACAATGCCCTCATTTAGTTAATTATTAAAATAGTTGCCGTCAATAAGCCGGGTCAGTGGAGATGACAAACATAGTACTTGAAATAATAAAATTACAAATAAAAAATATCATGTAAATCGCTATCTACTGACTACTGGCAGAGTACCCAACAGACTGGCTGCATTGCCTCGTTGGATGACAATGCTTATTCTTTGACCGAAATAAGAGCCAGCCCGTTGGTCATGTGAACGTTCTATTAGTCGTTTACTAATATCTATAAACTGACTGTGTGCACTAGGTCCCCACGGTCCCATCGTTTCCACTCCAAACGCCTCAAATATATATTTGCGACGTTTGGCCATTTCAGCACTGTAGGCCGCATTGCCAGCTTTTAACGCTGTATATGGAAGATGGGACGGTGCGAGAGTATCTACACATGTAGCATCATATACTAGTGACCGCCCCATCTTCCATGGTGCAAGTGTCATGCCATATGGTCTCTTGCCATCATCACGTGCCAAACCGTTTGGTTCTAAAACGGCTGACACATTGCTGCTAACGAGAGCCCGACGGATGATATCACATTATAAGAAATTTCTAATAGAAAAATTCTCACGCGCGCCGGACCGACCGTCAGCCACCACGCACACTATAAGCCGAGTTAGCATACATTTTGACAGCGACACTTTCGTTTCGGTCGAATGGCCTTGAACAGGCCAAAACGTTCATGTCCAACAAGGACCGGCCAGAGATAGCCCGGACCGGGCATGCCCTGCACAAGAATGCCGAGCAATTTGCTTGGCCGGACACAGAATTTTCCCGCACATTGTTGGGCCGGACCTCGCGGCCCCGGGCTATCTCTGGCCGGTCCTTGTTGGACATGAACGTTTTGGCCTGTTCAAGGCCATTCGACCGAAACGAAAGTGTCGCTGTCAAAATGTATGCTAACCCCCCAGGTTCGGCGATTCGGCGTCCAGTTGTGTCTGATTGCGCCGCCACGACACACCTCTCCGCAAGCACAGCGATATTATGGATGACGACACGTTATTGTTATTGGCACTATTGTTTAGTGTAAAGAAGAAAAAATAAAATAAAACGTCGATATTGGGTTCACCTTCTTAACACGAAAAGAATACAAGACATCCAATTTTACATGAAGCACAGATTAAGAGCTTATCCTGAAAAATTCTATGCATTCTATCAAATGTCTATAATCTCGTTTGACGTACTTATTGGCTTGATTCGAGAGAAAATTGTGAAAAGCGACACTTTGTTTCGAGTAGCACTTAGTGCAGAAGAAAAATTAGCTATTACTTTAAGGTAAGTGAAGCAAGCTTGCATTAATGATTTAGTCATATTTACAACTAGTGCAAATGGATCCCGTAGGCAGGGGGAGGGTCCAGTGGGTCCGGACCCCCCCCCCCAATCCGTCACCGACACTTTTTGAAATTGAGAATTTTAAAAAGTAGGTAATTCCTATCAGTTCAGCTGAGCTGATGAGGTCGAGTCAAGCGAGCTAGGATATTGATTGACCTATTGCAGAAAACATATAAGTATAAAAGGTAAAGTCGTACTTTGTGTTTTATTTTTTCAAAATAATGGCTTGGTTGGTGGTTGCACTGGGGGAGACTGAAAATCCTGGCTACGTGCTTGATCCCTTGAGTGAAAATATAATAGCAGTAGAGTGGAACCAAACGTGAAAGCACAAACAATCAAACACAGTTTCGCATTTGAAATTCTATTCATGAAAATAATTTATTTATTAATATTTATTTATTTATTAAAAGATTAAAATAAAATTACACAAAAAACTTAAAATCTAGTTTAGGTACCTACTTCAAACAATTTCGTGGTGTTCTCATTCTACCTGTTTATTAAGTATAAGAAATTGGCCCAATTCATCGCTGTCATTCGGTTTCAAGGTAACTTCTGACGGAATAGTCACTCTGCTGTTATTGGAAGTCTGTACCCTAATTTTGTGTAGGACTCTGATTGGACGTGTAATCAATTTGGGAACTCTGTGTCTACACTACTGTCGTGAGTTTTCATTATTATTGAAAAATGCAGTATTGGTAATATCGGATGAAGGGATTGGAGTGGGTGCAATGTTTGATCAACTCTGTGAGTAGTTTCCTACAGAACTTTCAGTTATACTTTGTATAAGTTGGATCATGCCTAACTTAAATTTTAATTTCTGGGACCTTGACAAGGCTTTTAAATCATTGCGGAAGCTAAGTAAAAATTGCGAATTTTCATCTTGATAGTTAACTGCTGCATCATTCCTACGTTGAACTATATCTAAAATTTGTTGAGGTATATCTTCGGTTTTGTTTTTCCTTTTCTTTTTCTTACTTTCTGCAGGCTCGTTTCTTCTCAATGTTTTGCGACGGTTACGTTCTACTTCATCTTCTTCAAAATTTTCTTCGGATTGTGATTGTCGTTCATTTACTTCATTAACTTCTAATGATTCTGATGGTGCGCTTCCTTTACGACTGGAAACAAATTGAATTAAATTATTTACATTAGGTAGGTACCATGATCATTCAGATTTTCATATATTACCATCATTATTGTACTTGGAGGGGTACAACAGTAAAAGAGCCAAATTTATACCTGTTTAACAATAATAATTAAGTTCAACTTACGGCGCGCTTTTTTGGAAAATTGGTGTCAAAAAGTATAGATCATCCATATATGTGTATTTTTTTGGCAGTAGTGCTCCTGATCCCATTGGAGTATTTTTGATTCTATTTAAGTATTTTCTATAACCATCTCTCAAATTGTTCCATCTTTTTTTATTTTCTTCATCTGAAATTATTAAAGCCATTATTAGTTATCAATTATTTTCTCCTTTATTCACAGATTTCTTGCAACTGGAAGAAAATTCGAAGACCTTCAATTTGATTAGGTACTCAATGGGAAGCAGAACCGTATCTTTACTAGTAAAACAAACTTGTACGGCAATTTGGGACACTTTGCAACCATTGGAAATGCAAGCACCGGCTTCAAAGGAGCGTTGGCAAGAAATATCTGGTTTTTTATAAAAAAACTAATTTTCCAAATTGCTGTGGTGCAGTCGACGGTAAACACATTAAACTAATTTGTCCACAACGCAGCGGCTCTAATTACTACAACTATAAAACATTGTGTTGATGGCTGTGGTAGACGCTGATTACCGTTTTATAGCAATTGACGTTGGTGCCTTTGTCAAAGAAAGCGACAGCCAAATAAGAAATTTTCCCAAAATTCGCTTCAGTTGCCTGATTCGAAACCTCTACCTAACACTGACTCGTCATTGTTGCCATATGTGTTTTTAGGCGACGAAGCATTTCCGCTAAATACGAGCTTTATGAAACCATATCCAAGGAACAATGCGCGTTTGGTATATTATCCAACAAATGGAGAATTTTCCATACTAATATGTTTCTTCCACCAGATTTCGCTACTCTGGTAACAAAGACCGCATGCGCTTTGCATAATTTTGTACGCGCTAGAGATGGCTATAAATTTGAAAACACTTTATCTCACTATTTTGATAAAACCCCATATAAAAGTCCTATCAGATCAAACAACCTCAACCATGGTCGAAATGTACGAGACTTGTTCTCCGATTATTTTATGTCAGCGGAAGGTGCAATCCCATGGCAGTATAAATCAACAATAAATTAAGCAGTGAATATTAATTATTTATAACAGCCTATTGTGTCATTTGGTTTATGAACAGATAGTTTTATGTACCTATTTTTTCGAGATTCTATTGTTCAAATAAAAAAAAAAAAATACATTGTTTTAATTAATGGAAATCTATATATATAAAAAGAGAAGTTCCGATTCACTGACTGATACACATCAACGCCCAGCCCAAACCCTTAGACCTAGGAAGCTGACATTTTACACAGAGGTTCCTTTTATTATGCAGACAAGGAATAAGGAAGGAAATTTTGATATTCAACCCCTAAGAGGGTCAAATGGGATAAATACGTTTGTATGTAAAATCTTATTTCCTGCGTGAATCAACTTGAAACTTGGTTAAAATATTTTTCAAATCAAATAATAAAATACTTATTTTTGGATTTTTAAAAACAACCCTTAAGGAGGGGTGCGACGGGGTGTAGAAGTTTGTATAGGGAAATCGTATTACCTACGTGTAGGTTTCAACTTGAAAAACGTGGTACAAATATTCTTCAAACATAAAACAACCCTTAAAAATTGTTAAATTGGGCATGGGGAAATATTATTACGGGACTGGGAAGATATAGGGAAGAAGACCTCGAGGACGAAGCCCCAAACGATGGTCCGATCAAGTGTCCGAAAACCTGGACACCAGTATTACCACAGCCTTTCATCAGGCAGAGGACCGCAGTCGATGGAAGAACATAATTGAGGAGAAGCTGATGAGGCGGGGTCACGATCCTCAGCAATGAGGGACCGACTGTGGAGGAGGAGGAGGGAAGATATTAATTTATAGGTACTGAATTTATATTTTTTTGAACTTCTGACTGACGGGGAATTTACGGGGGTAAAAGATAAAGTTTAGGGAAATCTCTGCGTATTTATATGAACGCATAATATACAACCATCTACCCGACCAATATAAACAATTGACATTAGGATTATTTAAATATAGTTTGAAAATATTACTTTTGGAGAAATTGTATTACTCAGTGAATGACTATTTGAAAGATAATTTGACATAGACATAGATAGAATTTGAATTTGAATGATAATAATATTCTTCTTCTTCTTTTTTTATTATGGCTCCACCAATGTTCATCGGTGATTTGCCAATGTCAAGTATTATAGCCTTTATAGTGTATATAGCCGGTAAATCGGTATTTAAGATAATCCCGCCGACCGTGATATGTCTTATTAATCACTGATTAATCACAACCATCACAGCGCGAACAGGATTAAACTGGATTCCACATCACGCCACGACGAAAACGCGTGCGTATGTCGCCATGACCGGATGTGGAATCCGATAATAATATTGACATTAAATTTATGATAATCATTTGCGGCGAGGTTATAGTCACCCATTGTTGTCACCATCGTATTTTTATGGTGTCAGTCAAAATATCAGCAAAAAGTTCTTTTGAAGTTGAAGGCAAAGTAATTTGAAATTTCACTGACAACAATTTATTTTATGTCAAAAAAATATTGATTGATGTCTTAATATTTTATCTAAACAACAAATATAAGTTGAGAAAGCATTGTAAAGGTACCTACTAAAATATCACAAATCCATTTAGTGATTGTATTTTTTTTGTAAAGTCCATAAAAATGTTTTTTTATTCTTTCTTCTGCTTGCCTTCAGCTCCCGAAACCGTGTTACGGTCCCAGGGTTCCCAGCAGAAGACCAAGTCTCCCTCATTTAGCCGATGGTATTTGTGAGGCCAGTTCTGGTGATGTATATTTAGATAGTATTAGCCATTGATATAAAAAAGAAAAGATACGTGACTAACGCACTACGAGTGGGACTCTCGAACTGAGTCATAATACCCTACCTGATCTCACAACCGTAGTAGCCCGTGCTCGCTCTCACGCGTGTTTGTCTCTTTCAGTCACGCATGTTTTTTTTATATCAATGGTATTAGCCCCGCAAATTGCTAATGCGTATGAATCTTATCAAATTATTTCCTAAAGACTCACAGAAAAGCTATTTTAAACTAAAACATAATATTGAAAACGTAATAAAAGTAAACATAAACAACAATCAAACTAGAAAACCTATAGAAACAAACCAATTTACAATAATAATTACAAACAAAACAATAATTCGCAAACTCGAAAAATTTCTGTATCATGTAAATTTATTGTTTTCCAAATTTCAATACAAATCTTAGATAGATATTTTTTATGCAATGTAACACTCGTTTCGTTTTAAGTAACCTATTTTCTTTTATTCTAATAAGTAAACAAATTCGATTTTTTTTTCATTTTATACATTTTATTATTGCTGTTTTTAAAGAAAATTGTTTGAGTACGGAACGTACGTTAGAACTCCGCACGCATTTGACAGATGGTGTCCTCTTTCTACGGTCGATAAGGTTCACAATCGGCGAGCAAAAAAACAGGTTATTCGCACCATCGATTTTAGTTAGACAAAATCGAAAAGTCGTAACTCACAATAAAGTATTAAAAACTTGAAGTCAATTCGAAAAAGTCAATTTTAGAAAAAAAAAAGTAATAATGTTGCCAATAAATAAATATACAAAAGTGACTGATAACCATACAAAATAAAATATTTTTTTAGTCTGGCAACACCAATCTATGGTGCGAATAACCTGAGGAATAACCTAAATTCTGAGACCCCGGGTTGTGAATGTATAACTGTAAATGCAAAAAAAGTTGTAGGGTAACATATAGATAACACTGTTTTGTGACACCATATTATTATTAAACCATAAATAAAAATTTCAATTTGAATTTGAATTACGTCATTATTCCTAATTCTACGCGAACTAAGTCGCGGGCAAAAGCTAGTATTATATTATAGGTAGATCAAAAGTAAGTAGTCACATTTTTTCTTCTTTTGTTCTGGATTTAAATCATTCCACATCCCGCAATATAACGCCGCGCATATTTGCTCCCAAGCTAAGTTCCGCTTTATTTTGTTCTGGTAATATTCATTTTCAATATTCCATATACATGGATATTTTTCAACTTCCACTATTAAATCTTGTATCTCTGTCATTTTGCAACTTCGAACGCGTGTACAGCGCACGTACAGCGTTCGGCGCCGTCTTCCAAACTGATACGAATTTCCGATAGTGTGCGGGGTCTGATACAAAAAACGAGAAAAAAATCTTGCGTCCGGTTGATGTGCGCATCGGAACCGAACGGTCGTCGCGAGAAATTTCTTACGGTGTGCGGGAGTTAGAAAAAAATGTATGCACGGAGTGCCTTCCGGCGCGCGTGAGAATTTTTCTATTAGAAATTTCTTATAATGTGCGGCCGGCTTGGTATGCATGATACATGATAGACCGTGGTGACCAAGTTTCTAGCAATAAATTATAAGAATTCCATTGTATATCTACGCCTGAAAAGGTACCACATGTAAGATACAATGTATAACGGGTTTTAAGGCGATTTCAATGATAAGAGTAGGTTTTTATATTATACTAGCGGACTCGGCAGACGTTGTCCTGCCCAAACGTTGGCTTGCCTGCACTACTCCTACCCCTACCCTACCCCTACCCTACCCTACCCATACCCCTACCCCTAACCCTACCCTACCCCTACCCCTACCCTACCCCTACCCCTACCCTACCCCTACCCCTACCCTACCCTACCCCTACACCTACCCCTACTCCTACCCCTACCCCTACCCCTACCCCTACTCCTACTCCTACTCCTACCCCTACCCTACCCCTACCCTACCCCTACCCTACCCTACCCCTACTCCTACCTCTACTCCTACCCCTACTCCTAGGCAAAATTAAGTTTCGCGAAGCCGACCAAATTGAAAATCAGTACTACTAATGATCTATTAAATTACTTAAATTACATTTTGTGACTATTCAATTTGGTCGCGTTCGCGATATTATCACTTTTGTTGAGTGTCGGAACGCGACATTAGATTCTCCAACACGCACGCGAATTTTAACTTTGTGCGGTGACATTAGGAACACATCTACATTGCATAGACAACAATGAGTGCTTTTAATTTAAAATGAACTTTATTGAATAGCAATAAGGTTCAAATTGACTCTGTTATTATGGGAAAAAGAAAAGGGCTGTTTTTAGGGGTTTTTCGGCAATTATTCGAATTGTCTCACCTTTAAAACCTTCCCTGGATATCTAGGAATTTTTTAAGACTAAAATCAGCCAAATCGGTTCAGCCGTTTTCATGTTATGTCGTGACAACGGAAAACGGGTTTCATTTTTATATATATAGATTATATTTATTTTAATCAATGTCTACATGGCTCCAGCGTTGCTGATGGAACTCACTTCAGTCTCGAATTCTACAGAGCTTCAAATATAGTTTATAAATATTTGAAACTCTGTCCAAAACATTACTTGCCAGTATTAACAAATACGACCAGTATTTTCTACAAAAAGTATGAACAAAAAGTATGAATGAGTACTCATACTTTACATCCCCCTTCTACAAAAAATACAAATGGCAGTACACGACGGTAATGGCAACTCCCCTCAGCAACGCCACGTCCTGTCTTCAAGCACAGGTAGGTACTTGTTGATCGACCCAGGTATTATTCTGTTATGTTTATAAAAAGAAAAACATTTTTCTGAACGATAACCAGTCGACTTTTAACCGACTTCCAAAAAAAGGAAGGAGAAGGTTCTCAATTCGGACCGAATTCTTTTTTCTTTTTTTTATGTATGTATGTACATCGATTACTCCACCAGTTGTGAACCGATTTTGATGACTTCTTTTTCAATCGACAGACAATTCTTCCGCATTGGTCCCATTTTTCTATAATAGAAATTGGTTTATTATTTTTTCAGAAATTTTGAAAGAACTGAGTTTAAAAGAAAATATTTATAATATCTCGATGAAACATTATGTAGGTATGTAGGGCATTGTAGGGGGGCGTCAGTGGTCGAGTGGGTAAGACGTAGAGCTGGGTCGTTTCGTATTTTACGTGAAACGGAACGTAACCCATTTTATAAATCGACAAACTGCTTCGAAAAGCAGTGCCAAAAGAAACGGCTTTTTATTCATAAGGCGTAAATCGTGCATACTACATATTATATTCATTCATTCAAAAAAAACGTTTATTCGACAGTCTGTACCATATCAGTCTAATGTATTTATACACTATACAGCGTCCATATTAAAAGAACAGCAAACCAGTTTCTTTTTCAAAACCGCGTCGTAAATATTTTTGGTAGAATTTTTTTTTTAGCATACATAGGACCCCCCGCTACATCTTTTATTTTGACCAGAATGAGGAAACTTAGAACAATTATTTTAGCCATTTATTGTTTGCATAGAAAGTACTGTCATCGGTAATGAAAAGGAATGCACGGCCCGAGAATGTCCAACACTAGAATGCCGAGCAAATTGCTGGGTCGGTCATTATGCTGTTGGAGACACTCGGGCCGTGCATTCCTTCCCTGGCTGGCCCTGTATGGATTCGTCGGTATGGCCTTCGAGTCGAAACGAAAGATGTCGCGGTTCTAAATATGATAACACGGAACCCCAAAGCATGTGTTATTGGTACATGTATCTAATCTATACTAATATTATAAAGAGGTACAGTTTATAAGATTTGATGTAGGGGTAATCTCTGAAACTATAGAATCGATTTTAAAAATTATATCATTAATAGGAAGCTAGAACCTCTCACACTTCTCACAGGCACTACACTACACACACAAGCGCAATATGTAAATGGTTGCAAAAATCTGATTCTTGAAACGGTTAGTCAAAAAAAACGACCAGGCTCTATTGTACGTACGTACAGTTGAATCGCCGAAGCAATAAACCTGCTTTTAAAAAAAAACTGATTTTCCTTCTGTCATAAAAGCGTTCGTTCGTTACATGGCAAAAATCTGTTTCTTGAAGCAGTTTGTCAAAAAAACGACCAGCTCTAGTAAGACGTAGGCTCCCAACGAAAAGTCGCAGGTTCGATTCCTACATACCAATGGGTTTTTTATAATAAAAAATCTATGTACATTATCCGACAAACCGTACAAAGAGGCTTTTCCATACATATACGTCAACAGAGCTGGCCATTCGTTAGGTATAGTATAGCCTTACAAAAGTCATTTGCCTGGGGCCGGCAACCAAATATTTTTTAATGATATAATAATTTTTCGACATTATCTCACAGACATTTATGACGAAAATCGGTTCGGTAGTTTTTTCATAAATTCTCTCTTTTTTTAATGCTGAAAATTCTGTCTTCAAATTCTACTTATTCTATTACTTACTTTTCAGTGCAC
Source organism: Nemapogon koenigi (assembly GCA_963924495.1). NCBI lineage: Eukaryota > Metazoa > Arthropoda > Insecta > Lepidoptera > Tineidae > Nemapogon > Nemapogon koenigi. Next base: position 1,278,998 of record OZ004656.1, read on the forward strand.
AATTTTCGGTCGGTCCATTTTTTTCAAAGTTTCTTAATTCGTCGGAATCTTTTATGATTTTTTAAATGTAGGTATGTTCCTTGATTACGTGGTCCCATGGTCATCGGATCTGATGATGGGATGGGATTATGTTTTGAATGCTTTATAACAAATATATATTTTGAATTATTTCTATATTTTATTTTTCAGAGCCCTATATCCATAATTTGTATTTTTTCAAAAAATACAGAACTGATTCAATGTTCAATATTGCATGTAGCAGATCTCGTCAATACTTACATCTTGAAACCTTACTTCGGATATCGGATTCTCGCACAGAAGCGAACGAAAAACATTTCCATTTGTAGGATTCCGTACCTATAGAGTAAAAACGGAAACCCTATTACTAAGACTCCGCTGTCCGTCCGTCTGTCTGTCTGTCCGTCTGTCACCAGGCCAGGCTGTATCTCATGAACCGCGGTAGTTAGACAGTTGAAATTTTCACAGATGTTGTATTTCTGTTGCTGCTATAACAACAAATACTAAAAAGCAGAGAAAAAGAAATATTTAAGGGGGCTCCCATACAACAAACCTTTTTTTTTTTGCCGTTTTTATACATAATGGTACGAAACCCTTAATATAAAAGTCTACCCTCCCTAATATAAAAGGCGTGATAATAAATAAATGCTAACACCTGTACAAATTAGATGTTGATTAGATACTATAGGTATTTATTTAGGACAATGAAAGAACCTACGATAAAATTGACATAACATAATTTGTACATACTATGACGTCGATATAGATTTTAATCATAAATAACAAAAAATATTTATACAGAGCCCTAGGAACTAAGGAAAATACTTCCACATGCCACGATCCTGACACACCTCTCTTGTTTACCTACATATACTCAAGCCTGACTCCCACCGGGGTAGACAGAGACTAAGGACTTCCACATGCCACGATCCTGACACACCTCTCTTGTTTACATACATATACTCAAGCCTGACTCCCACTGGGGTAGACAGAGACTAAGGACTTCCACATGCCACGATCCTGACACACCTCTCTTGTTTACATACATATACTCAAGCCTGACTCCCACCGGGGTAGACAGAGACTAAGGAATTCCACATGCCACGATCCTGACACACCACTCTTGTTTACATACATATACTCAAGCCTGACTCCTACCGGGGTAGACAGACTCTAAGGACTTCCACATGCCACGATCCTGACACACCTCTCTTGTTTACATACATATACTCAAGCCTGACTCCCACCGGGGTAGACAGAGACTAAGGAATTCCACATGCCACGATCCTGACACACCTCTCTTGTTTACATATATATACTCAAGCCTTACTCCCACCGGGGTAGACAGAGACTAAGGATTTCCACATGCCACGATCCTGACACACCTCTCTTGTTTACATACATATACTCAAGCCTGACTCCCACCGGGGTAGACAGAGACTAAGGACTTTCACATGCCACGATTCTGACACACCTCTCTTGTTTACATACATATACTCACGCCTGACTCCCACCGGGGTAGACAGAGACTAAGGACCTCCACATGCCACGATCTTGACACACCTCTCTTGTTTACATACATATACTCAAGCCTGACTCCTACCGGGGTAGACAGAGGCTAAGGACTTCCACATGCCACGATCCTGACACACCTCTCTTGTTTACATACATATACTCAAGCCTGACTCCCACCGGGGTAGACAGAGACTAAGGAATTCCACATGCCACGATCCTGACACACCTCTCTTGTTTACATATATATACTCAAGCCTGACTCCCACCGGGGTAGACAGAGACTAAGGATTTCCACATGCCACGATCCTGACACACCTCTCTTGTTTACATACATATACTCAAGCCTGACTCCCACCGGGGTATACAGAGACTAAGGATTTCCACATGCCACGATCCTGACACACCTCTCTTGTTTACATACATATACTCACGCCTGACTCCCACCGGGGTAGACAGAGACTAAGGACCTCCACATGCCACGATCCTGACACACCTCTCTTGTTTACATACATATACTCACGCCTGACTCCCACCGGGGTAGACAGAGACTAAGGACTTCCACATGCCACGATCCTGACACACCTCTCTTGTTTACATATATATACTTACGCCTGACTCCCACCGGGGTAGACAGAGACTAAGGACCTCCACATGCCACGATCCTGACACGCCTCTCTTGTTTACATACATATACTCACGCCTGACTCCCACCGGGGTAGACAGAGACTAAGGATTTCCACATGCCACGATCCTGACACACCTCTCTTGTTTACATATATATACTCAAGCCTGACTCCCACCGGGGTAGACAGAGACTAAGGATTTCCACATGCCACGATCCTGACACACCTCTCTTGTTTACATACATATACTCAAGCCTGACTCCCACCGGGGTAGACAGAGACTAAGGACTTTCACATGCCACGATTCTGTCACACCTCTCTTGTTTACATACATATACTCAAGCCTGACTCCCACCGGGGTATACAGAGACTAAGGATTTCCACATGCCACGATCCTGACACACCTCTCTTGTTTACATACATATACTCAAGCCTGACTCCCACCGGGGTATACAGAGACTAAGGATTTCCACATGCCACGATCCTGACACACCTCTCTTGTTTACATACATATACTCACGCCTGACTCCCACCGGGGTAGACAGAGTCTAAGGACCTCCACATGCCACGATCCTGACACACCTCTCTTGTTTACATACATATACTCACGCCTGACTCCCACCGGGGTAGACAGAGTCTAAGGACCTCCACATGCCACGATCCTGACACACCTCTCTTGTTTACATACATATACTCACGCCTGACTCCCACCGGGGTAGACAGAGACTAAGGACCTCCACTTGCCACGATCCTGACACACCTCTCTTGTTTACATACATATACTCACGCCTGACTCCCACCGGGGTAGACAGAGTCTAAGGACCTCCACATGCCACGATCCTGACACACCTCTCTTGTTTACATACATATACTCACGCCTGACTCCCACCGGGGTAGACAGAGACTAAGGACCTCCACTTGCCACGATCCTGACACACCTCTCTTGTTTACATACATATACTCACGCCTGACTCCCACCGGGGTAGACAGAGACTAAGGACCTCCACATGCCACGATCTTGACACACCTCTCTTGTTTACATACATATACTCACGCCTGACTCCCACCGGGGTAGACAGAGTCTAAGGACCTCCACATGCCACGATCCTGACACACCTCTCTTGTTTACATACATATACTCACGCCTGACTCCCACCGGGGTAGACAGAGACTAAGGACCTCCACATGCCACGATCCATTTTTTTTGTTTGTGATAATTTTTATTAAAAAAAAAACTTAAATTTTCTAAATGGCGAAGAATATTTTGTCTTCCATTGGGTACCCTTATACCGATGACACGGTTCCGGGCACCGTAAGATACTCGCTAAGGACAAAAAAAATTTGGTAAACAGAACCCTAAACTCGATGAAAATAACATCAATCATCCAACAATCGAGAGGTGGTCAATCTAATCTGATCTAATCAATTTTAATCAGATTAATTGGAGTATAAAAAATAATAATTAAACAACACCTGAATCAATACGTAATAATACAATGTTTAAAATTGTTATTTTTTGTGCGTGTGTAATATTCGCTTTTGGTAAGTAAAATCCTATCTATTTATCATCACGCCTTTTATCACAAGAGGGTAGGCAGAGACAATCAAATGCCATTTGCTACGATCCTGACATACCTCTTTCGCTTCTTTTATATTCATCATACCTTTGTCGTCGGTTAGTAGCCGAGTGATTAAGACGTCTGGTATTAACTAGGCAGACCACGGGTTCGACCTAGGGTTGCCAACTCTGTGGATCAGAAATCTGGGAGGTGCAATAAAATATTTGTAATTTTTTTTTTTAAATGTAAAGTTATATTTTTTACACGCGAGCAGCTTGCAAGGTGTTTTGACTGGAAACGATAATAAATTAACCCAACGCAAGTCTACTAAATCTTTTATTTTAATCTATTGCACATCCGCGGTGCCTACTCGTCACGGATCTGACACCTCTTTGCTTTATTTGCCACAACTTCACGAATTTTTTGCAGTAAACAGTAATCGTCATACAATTTATCCTAATTTATTTGCACGCTCAACAAAAAGCACTTTGATCTTAATTCATACCAATCAATTTCTTCTTGCTCTCAAATTGCTCATTTTCTTGTAAATATAGTCTGATGGACGCATCCGATATGTTTTTGGTTTGACTCACTGAGTGCGGGCTGCCCGGATATCCGGAGAAAAAATCCGGGAGATTTTAGCAGTGTTCCCTGGAGCCGGGAGATTTTAAAAACGAACTGCCTTTTTCCGGGAGTATTCCGGGAGAGTTGGCAACCCTAGACTTCGACCCCAGACGCAGTTACGTCTCTGGGCACACCGCAAGGTCGTGAATATGCATTTTAGTTGAATCAAGTTTTAATTTATGCATTTTTTCAGCGAATGCCTTACAAAATGAACCAGACGTCATCTTAGATGATACTGCTGAAAGATATAATCCTGATAGACAAATAGTACTACATCTTTATACAAGGTAATTTATGGTTACTGCTCCTTCCTGAAGAATTGGGTTATCAAATGAAAAAAAATGTTCAAATCCGACTGCAGGTAGTTCCAGAGATAACCGCGTTCAAACCAGCAAATTCTTTAGATTTATTATAGTATAGATAGAACTATATATATGCCACCGCGGACTTTTTGGTAAATATTTTTTATGCCCTCAACGGTTTGCAAAAAGAGCGATTCGCATCATCAATGACCCAAAGACCACACGAAATCTGAGACATAGCCTCTCTTAGCGTCTTCTATCGAATGTATTATGGGGAGTGTTCAGAAGAACTCCATGGCCTCGTCCCTCCATCCCCTTTTCGCACCCGCACTGCTCGCACAGGATACAGTTTTCATCCTCACACCGTCGACACGTTCTCTATACGAACGAAAACATTCAGTGACTCGTTCCTGTGTCGTACAGCCAAAAAGTGGAATGAACTTCCGGCGTCGGTCTTTCCTCCTTTCTACAACCTGGGGTCCTTCATTGTATTATGATCTCTTTTTTTCTGTTCCGTGGATCTGTTGATGTCGGATGTCGTCTTCTCTATAAAAAAAAATCTACACAATTCTTTCCTTCATCATTTTGCTATATCTCTGACAGAATTCGCCATGAAAATGCGTTAAAAAGTGTTAACTTTTACCCCGACTTGATTAGCTAATACTGTTAATGCTCAGCTCCTAAACATGATAGGTGCATGCTTAATACTTGCAAACCTTCCTCGTGAATCAGTCCATAGAATCGTGGAAACTGCAGCAAAATCCGTTCAGCAGTTTTTGCGTGAAACGGTCACAGACAAACAGACAGACGCGTATATGTATGGTTTTTTAGAAGTACCTACCTATTTTCCATACAGCTGTAGGAGCTAGCTTATCTATATAAATAAAAATTAAATGCTGGACCGATTTGGCTATTTTTTTTAAATGTTCTTAATAGTCTGAGTCTTAGGTAGTCGATAGCCTAATTGGTAGGACGGTGGACTTGAAACCGGAGGTCCCGGGTTCGAATCCTACCCCCTGCCAAAATGCTAAGCACCAATTTTCTTTAAGAATATGTGCCTAATCGACTCTTCGTGCTACGGAGGGCACGTAAAGCCGGCGTCCGGTCACCAACCCGCCTGCCAAGCGTGGTGACTATGGCAATTCCTCTCAATGAGCATCACTAAAAATGGTGCACTAGAGGGAGACCATGATCCAGCAGTGGATCTTAAAAGGTTGATGATGATGATGATGAATAGTCTGACTGACTAAGGTTTTATGAAAAGAAACATTGTAAACGTTGCCCGGTAAGTGATTTTTCTATGGGATTTTTATATACGTGTTTTTTCCTTTTTTAGAGATAACCCAACAGAAAGCCAACCAATACTAATCGGCAATGAAGGGCTATTACAATTAATAAGTTACGATTCTAAGAGGAGAACTGTGGTCTTGTTACCTGGAAACCATGATGATGAAGAGTCCAGCTTCTCAGAAACCGTGACCAGAGGTTGGTAGCCGGAGGGCCAGAGTTCAATGTTTAAGCCAAGCCAAGAAATCTGAGCACAAGGCTATAGCCAGGCAGGATTTGATTTGGGGGGTCTTCTTGAGCAAAATCTAGATGTAATCAGATGAGATTCTACGTCACGCCATGGAGACCGACGCACGCGTTCCATCGTGACATGATGGGGAATCCGGTTTAATCCCACCCGCGCTGTGATAGTTGTGATTAATAAGACATATCACAATCGGCGGGAACATCTTAGATACCGATTATGATTAGATAAAGAAGACGACGAAACGATATCAGCAACAGACTTGCCACCTGTTCTGTTCAATATGGACAACTGGCTACATGTGGACACTGTTACCTGGAGTCTCTGGCCACACCGCATATAGGACGTGAAGGTGTGTGTGTATAAAGAAAATTACCTTTTTTTCAGCATTCCTAGCGGCAGAAAACGTCAATGTCATTGTGGTTGATTGGAGTCGCGGAGCAAGCAATATATACGTGACTGCCATACGAAATGCTATAGCTACTGGTAAGTGGAGGTCCTTAGTCTCTGTCTACCCCGGTGGGAGTCAGGCGTGAGTATATGTATGTAAACAAGAGAGGTGTGTCTGGGTCGTGGCATGTGGAGGTCCTTAGTCTCTGTCTACCCCGGTGGGAGTCAGGCGTGAGTATATGTATGTAAACAAGAGAGGTGTGTCTGGGTCGTGGCATGTGGAGGTCCTTAGTCTCTGTCTACCCCGGTGGGAGTCAGGCGTGAGTATATGTATGTAAACAAGAGAGGTGTGTCTGGGTCGTGGCATGTGGAGGTCCTTAGTCTCTGTTTACCCCGGTGGGAGTCAGGCGTGAGTATATGGATGTAAACAAGAGAGGTGTGTCAGGATCGTGGCATGTGGAGGTCTTTAGTCTCTGTCTACCCCGGTGGGAGTCAGGCGTGAGTATAATGTATGTAAACAAGAGAGGTGTGTCAGGATCGTGGCATGTGGAGGTCCTTAGTCTCTGTCTACCCCGGTGGGAGTCAGGCGCGAGTATATGTATGTAAACAAGAGAGGTGTGTCTGGGTCGTGGCATGTGGAGGTTCTTAGTCTCTGTCTACCCCGGTAGGAGTCAGGCGTGAGTATATGTATGTAAACAAGAGAGGTGTGTCAGGATCGTGGCATGTGGAGGTCCTTAGTCTCTGTCTACCCCGGTGGGAGACAGGCGTGAGTATATGGATGTAAACAAGAGAGGTGTGTCAGGATCGTGGCATGTGGAGGTCCTTAGTCTCTGTCTACCCCGGTGGGAGTCAGGCGTGAGTATAATGTATGTAAACAAGAGAGGTGTGTCAGGATCGTGGCATGTGGAGGTCCTTAGTCTCTGTCTACCCCGGTGGGAGACAGGCGTGAGTATATGGATGTAAACAAGAGAGGTGTGTCAGGATCGTGGCATGTGGAGGTCCTTAGTCTCTGTCTACCCCGGTGGGAGTCAGGCGTGAGTATAATGTATGTAAACAAGAGAGGTGTGTCAGAATCGTGGCATGTGGAGGTCCTTAGTCTCTGTCTACCCCGGTGGGAGTCAGGCGTGAGTATATGGATGTAAACAAGAGAGGTGTGTCAGGATCGTGGCATGTGTAGGTCCTTAGTCTCTGTCTACCCCGGTGGGAGACAGGCGTGAGTATATGGATGTAAACAAGAGAGGTGTGTCAGGATCGTGGCATGTGGAGGTCCTTAGTCTCTGTCTACCCCGGTGGGAGTCAGGCGTGAGTATAATGTATGTAAACAAGAGAGGTGTGTCAGGATCGTGGCATGTGGAGGTCCTTAGTCTCTGTCTACCCCGGTGGGAGACAGGCGTGAGTATATGGATGTAAACAAGAGAGGTGTGTCAGGATCGTGGCATGTGTAGGTCCTTAGTCTCTGTCTACCCCGGTGGGAGACAGGCGTGAGTATATGGATGTAAACAAGAGAGGTGTGTCAGGATCGTGGCATGTGGAGGTCCTTAGTCTCTGTCTACCCCGGTGGGAGACAGGCGTGAGTATATGGATGTAAACAAGAGAAGTGTGTCAGGATCGTGGCATGTGGAGGTCCTTAGTCTCTGTCTACCCCGGTGGGAGACAGGCGTGAGTATATGGATGTAAACAAGAGAGGTGTGTCAGGATCGTGGCATGTGTAGGTCCTTAGTCTCTGTCTACCCCGGTGGGAGACAGGCGTGAGTATATGGATGTAAACAAGAGAGGTGTGTCAGGATCGTGGCATGTGGAGGTCCTTAGTCTCTGTCTACCCCGGTGGGAGTCAGGCGTGAGTATAATGTATGTAAACAAGAGAGGTGTGTCAGGATCGTGGCATGTGGAGGTCCTTAGTCTCTGTCTACCCCGGTGGGAGACAGGCGTGAGTATATGGATGTAAACAAGAGAAGTGTGTCAGGATCGTGGCATGTGGAGGTCCTTAGTCTCTGTCTACCCCGGTGGGAGTCAGGCGTGAGTATAATGTATGTAAACAAGAGAGGTGTGTCAGGATCGTGGCATGTGGAGGTCCTTAGTCTCTGTCTACCCCGGTGGGAGACAGGCGTGAGTATATGTATGTAAACAAGAGAGGTGTGTCAGGATCGTGGCATGTGGAGGTCCTTAGTCACTGTCTACCCCGGTGGGAGACAGGCGTGAGTATATGTATGTAAACAAGAGAGGTGTGTCAGGATCGTGGCATGTGGAGGTCCTTAGTCTCTGTCTACCCCGGTGGGAGACAGGCGTGAGTATATGTATGTAAACAAGAGAGGTGTGTCAGGATCGTGGCATGTGGAGGTCCTTAGTTTCTGTCTACCCCGGTAGGAGTCAGGCGTGAGTATATGGATGTAAACAAGAGAGGTGTGTCAGGATCGTGGCATGTGGAGGTCCTTAGTCTCTGTCTACCCCGGTGGGAGTCAGGCGTGAGTATAATGTATGTAAACAAGAGAGGTGTGTCAGGATCGTGGCATGTGGAGGTCCTTAGTCTCTGTCTACCCCGGTGGGAGTCAGGCGTGAGTATAATGTATGTAAACAAGAGAGGTGTGTCAGGATCGTGGCATGTGGAGGTCCTTAGTCTCTGTCTACCCCGGTGGGAGTCAGGCGTGAGTATAATGTATGTAAACAAGAGAGGTGTGTCAGGATCGTGGCATGTGGAGGTCCTTAGTCTCTGTCTACCCCGGTGGGAGACAGGCGTGAGTATATGGATGTAAACAAGAGAGGTGTGTCAGGATCGTGGCATGTGTAGGTCCTTAGTCTCTGTCTACCCCGGTGGGAGACAGGCGTGAGTATATGGATGTAAACAAGAGAGGTGTGTCAGGATCGTGGCATGTGGAGGTCCTTAGTCTCTGTCTACCCCGGTGGGAGACAGGCGTGAGTATATGGATGTAAACAAGAGAAGTGTGTCAGGATCGTGGCATGTGGAGGTCCTTAGTCTCTGTCTACCCCGGTGGGAGACAGGCGTGAGTATATGGATGTAAACAAGAGAGGTGTGTCAGGATCGTGGCATGTGTAGGTCCTTAGTCTCTGTCTACCCCGGTGGGAGACAGGCGTGAGTATATGGATGTAAACAAGAGAGGTGTGTCAGGATCGTGGCATGTGGAGGTCCTTAGTCTCTGTCTACCCCGGTGGGAGTCAGGCGTGAGTATAATGTATGTAAACAAGAGAGGTGTGTCAGGATCGTGGCATGTGGAGGTCCTTAGTCTCTGTCTACCCCGGTGGGAGACAGGCGTGAGTATATGGATGTAAACAAGAGAAGTGTGTCAGGATCGTGGCATGTGGAGGTCCTTAGTCTCTGTCTACCCCGGTGGGAGTCAGGCGTGAGTATAATGTATGTAAACAAGAGAGGTGTGTCAGGATCGTGGCATGTGGAGGTCCTTAGTCTCTGTCTACCCCGGTGGGAGACAGGCGTGAGTATATGTATGTAAACAAGAGAGGTGTGTCAGGATCGTGGCATGTGGAGGTCCTTAGTCACTGTCTACCCCGGTGGGAGACAGGCGTGAGTATATGTATGTAAACAAGAGAGGTGTGTCAGGATCGTGGCATGTGGAGGTCCTTAGTCTCTGTCTACCCCGGTGGGAGACAGGCGTGAGTATATGTATGTAAACAAGAGAGGTGTGTCAGGATCGTGGCATGTGGAGGTCCTTAGTTTCTGTCTACCCCGGTAGGAGTCAGGCGTGAGTATATGGATGTAAACAAGAGAGGTGTGTCAGGATCGTGGCATGTGGAGGTCCTTAGTCTCTGTCTACCCCGGTGGGAGTCAGGCGTGAGTATAATGTATGTAAACAAGAGAGGTGTGTCAGGATCGTGGCATGTGGAGGTCCTTAGTCTCTGTCTACCCCGGTGGGAGTCAGGCGTGAGTATAATGTATGTAAACAAGAGAGGTGTGTCAGGATCGTGGCATGTGGAGGTCCTTAGTCTCTGTCTACCCCGGTGGGAGTCAGGCGTGAGTATAATGTATGTAAACAAGAGAGGTGTGTCAGGATCGTGGCATGTGGAGGTCCTTAGTCTCTGTCTACCCCGGTGGGAGTCAGGCGTGAGTATAATGTATGTAAACAAGAGAGGTGTGTCAGGATCGTGGCATGTGGAGGTCCTTAGTCTCTGTCTACCCCGGTGGGAGTCAGGCGTGAGTATAATGTATGTAAACAAGAGAGGTGTGTCAGGATCGTGGCATGTGGAGGTCCTTAGTCTCTGTCTACCCCGGTGGGAGTCAGGCGTGAGTATAATGTATGTAAACAAGAGAGGTGTGTCAGGATCGTGGCATGTGGAGGTCCTTAGTCTCTGTCTACCCCGGTGGGAGTCAGGCGTGAATATAATGTATGTAAACAAGAGAGGTGTGTCAGGATCGTGGCATGTGGAGGTCCTTAGTCTCTGTCTACCCCGGTGGGAGTCAGGCGTGAGTATATGTATGTAAACAAGAGAGGTGTGTCAGGATCGTGGCATGTGGAGGTCCTTAGTTTCTGTCTACCCCGGTAGGAGTCAGGCGTGAGTATATGGATGTAAACAAGAGAGGTGTGTCAGGATCGTGGCATGTGGAGGTCCTTAGTCTCTGTCTACCCCTGTGGGATGTAGGCGTGAGTATATGTATGTAAACAAGAGAGGTGTGTCTGGGTCGTGGCATGTGGAGGTCCTTAGTCTCTGTCTACCCCGGTGGGAGTCAGGCGTGAGTATATGTATGTAAACAAGAGAAGTGTGTCTGGGTCGTGGCATGTGGAGGTCCTTAGTCTCTGTCTACCCCGGTGGGAGTCAGGCGTGAGTAAATGGATGTAAACAAGAGTCAGGATCGTGGCATGTGGAGGTCCTTAGTCTTTCTTCTTTTTTCTAGGTGAAAGTGTGGCGAGGTTCATAAATTGGCTGAACAGTGTAACAGGGGCTACCCCAGATCAGTACCATATAGTTGGTCATGGCCATGGTGGCCACATGGCTGGTGTTGTTGGCAGAAATGTGGAAGGAGAAGTAGCCTATGTTACTGGTAAGATCCTCTTTAATCCTAACCTTAGAGTTAGGAGCTATTAGGCAAGTGGAAGACTTCTTCCTCGTTTATTCTATGATAAATATGTAGCGAGTACCTATCTAAGGTATCGCACCGAATATTTTCCATTCAATCCCCAAAAATTAAGGTGCGTCGGTGGCCGAGTGGTTAAGACGTCTGGTATTAACTAGACAGACCACGGTTTCGATCCCGGATCCCGGCCATGTACCAATGGGTTTTTAATAAAAAACTTATGTACATAATCCGACAAACCACACTTAGAGGCTTTTCCATCTAAATATATCTCAACAGAACTAGCCACTCGTTAGGTATAGTCTCACAAATACCATCGGCTAAACGAGGGAGACTTGGTCTTCCGCTGGGTACGCTTTAACTAACAAGTATAATTTCAAAGTATTTCCAAATAATTGTCAACATCGTCTCCATTCTTTAGTCCATTATATTTCCAGGTCTAGACCCAAACCAACTTGGCTGGATCTTGAATGACCAGAAATTCCGTCCCAACGATGGTAGATACACTGAAGTCATTCACACAAGTGCTGGAGTCATTGGATACTTGGGTACTTTAGCTAATGCTGATTTTTATCCAAATGGGGGCGTATCTATGGCAGGCTGCGGTGGATTTACCTGTGATCATGAAAGGTATATATCTAAAAATCAGTCAGGGATAATGTAGCTTTCTGAGTCCGAGGCTGTCGGCCATCTTATATCTGTCAAAAATATTGCAAATCAAAATTTTAGACTAGCTGCGTGGCGGCAGGCATGAGACTCGGGTTGAAAGTTTTATATTTATGGTTTGGGATGCAACATGCGCTGACACCTTCGCCGCCTGCCACATATCCGCAACTTCCAGAGATGCCGGAGCCGCAGCCCTACATGCCGAGAACACAAGAAAGAGCTCATCTCAGCGGGCCATTTTGAATTCCTGGCGTTTGCGGTGGAGACTCTGGGTGCGTGGTCACCGGACGCTATAGTTTTTGCAAATAAAATCGGGAAGATACTTCGACCGGCGATCCACGCTCCAAAGCATTTTTCATACAACGCATAGCTCTAGAAATTCAAAAGGGTAACGCGCTATGTGTTCTAACCACTATGGCAGCGGATTCGGACTTTCTAGAAGAAATTTTTAATTTGTAGTTTTGAGATTTTTTAATTATTAAGTTATATTATTATTATTAAATAAAAAGGGAAAAAAATTATGGTTATAACATTAAACAAATTAAAACACGTTGACGATTAGCTCGCTTCACCGGCTTGGAAAAACTCTCCGCTCAGCCGGTAGTGTTGCCAGCCGGTAAAACTTCGTGGTGTTGCCACACCAAAAATAGGCTAGATGGGTGGGTTTTTGATACGTATGGTCGGCACGAAATTAATCCTGTATTTATACAACATTTTCAACTCAAATTGCTGATAGTTATTATTTTAAATGAGATTCAGCCACATTTTTATTATTTAGGGGTTAAAATAAAAAACTACGGCTATATAAAACCCCAAATACCTACCTAATAAAAATATGGCTTAATCCAATTTAAAATAATACCTAACTATCAGTAATTTGAGTTGCAAATATTGTATAAAATACACTAATTTTTTAGGATTAATTGAGATTTGTCATATTTTGGACAGAAGTAAGATATTATGTTTAGGAGCTGAGCATTAACAGTACCTATAAGTGAATCAAATCGATAAAAAAGTTAGCCTCAGAGAGTTTTCATGACGTATGCTCTCTAATCCGTCAGAGATATAAGTATAACAGAATTATGTTGGAAAAAATTGTGTACAATCTACAAAAAAAGTCCGCTGTAGCATATATCTTTAATTTTTTTACAGATCATTCCACTACTTTGCTGAATCAATAGTGAGTGGAGGTTTTAACTCAAGAAGATGTCTTACCTATATAACCGCTATGACACAGTCTTGCAGCAATTTATTGGGTTCCCTGAGAATGGGTGGACTGGCACCCAAAATTGGGTAAGTTATAATATCTTTGTACCTCGGGGCTTAATGCAGGCTGACGCAACTTCGAACAAAAAATTGGTTCTATGAAAATTGAGCCAATGTTAATGGCGTCGTATCGCCATCTTTTTCACTCCATGGTGCTATCTCTGTCTATCCCTGTCAAAGTTGCAAATGGCGGCAAATTTGTTTTGTCTTATTTTAGTTTTAAAATATTAATAAATAAATATATAATGTGATGCTTAAATCGTGCTTGTAATATATTAATTGTAAATATAATATAGTAAGTTATAGTAAATAAGTATATGTATTGTTTTACAATAGTTGTATTCAATAATTAAGAATGGAAACATAAAAAGTGTACAATATGTGGTACAAGAGGCGGCCGCGTAGACGGTATCAAGATGGTATCAAGCGAATATTTATGACCATATTCCCAATAAATGAGGATCGGTAAGTTATTAGCCATTCATATTAATTTAATTAAGTAATTATTCTTTATAAATTTAATATTAAACGAACAGCATATTGCTGAAAAATAGTGATGTACTTTGCATATTGTACAGTTTATCGATATCGATATTCCGACTCAAACATATTTGTTTCACATTCCACAAAATAAACCCATTATAACCCGCACCAAATAAATTGAGCCATTGCTTTTTGCTGTAGCAAAATTACTTTTATCTTTACTCTTTCCAGGCAATCTGCCTAGCGGCCCTAGCGATAACTAAGAGGAAAGTAAACAACCAGTCTATTCGCATACTGCCGGACAGTAAATCTGTCATACAAGCACTGGTAAGCAATAAGTTTAAATCAGGTCTCATACTTGAGTGTCATACAGCACTAAAAAAGGTATGTAACTATAATAACACGGTAACACCTTAACCATACAATGGATCAAAGGTCATAGCAACTCCTGTGGAAATGACGCGGCGGATGAGCTAGCGAGAGCCGGTGCAAGTATGTCTGCAATTGGCCCCGAGCCTCTAGTGCCCCTGCCTAGAGGCTGGTTTGCCTCACGACTCAAGCAGAGAACAAAATGCATGCACAATCTCGAATGGAACAATCTTATGGAATGTAGACAAACCAGGGCAGCTCTACCAACCATAAATACAAGACTCTCACAAAAGATCTTAAAACTAAAAAGAACCCAACTTAGATCGGTGACTCAAGCCATCACTGGTCATGGTCCTTTTAACAAACACTTATATAACATTGGTATTACAGATAGTCCGTTATGCAGGGCTTGCATGCTGACTTAATAAACGGCTACTCTTTCCAGATTGACGTGCAATTTGGTGATTTTTAAACAATCGTTCAAATCCAGCTATGTTTGTGTCGTTTTTGCACACCTCTTAATACAATAAAAAAATCTTTTATACTTACTACTAGTTATTACTTACCAAAATACGCCTAATACTCATTATTTTACAGGTACGCAATTCTATAAGTTTTTCTATCATTGCCTAAATTCACTTCGAGAAGCAGTGCTGAAATAATTACCTAAGATGGGTCTTAGATAAGGTCATTATATATTATTAAATTTCAATTTAATAACCTATTTCACTGTAATATTGATAGGTGTATTGTTTTTAAGAGGTCGGTGAATTGTATTTGTATATGTGTTGTTTTTTTAGGTTAAACACAAATAAATTATAGAAAAACATGTGAAGTTTTATTGAAATGAAAGATCAAAGAAGTTGAAATTTAATAATTCCTCCCAGACCCTTGGTCTACTACGTAGTTTATTCAAATCCTATAAAAAAATGGTTGTGAATTACCATACATTTCAACTTCTTCGATTATACTAATCAACAAAACCGAAATTTTAAGTAGGTAGATGCTGTTCCAGGTTTTAGCATATTTTTATCGATATCGACAAAAATATTTCTGTAGGAAGGACAGCACTAGCCGTATGTTTTGACTTTTGTAGTTGGTAGCACTGATTTTCTATTTTCCCTCCTTAATGTTGTTAGGTTGGCAGTATCTTTCGGCCCTAATTTCTTCGATTTCATTTTAATGTATGGCAGTCCCGTCTCTTATTAAAGAACATAGTGATTGCTACTTACTCTATGGCTTAATGTACAACTAAGCGAATCGAATAGAACCGACTGAAATACAACCACGTGACCTAACTAAACTGTCATTCACTCTGACGATACCAAGGAGTTTATATACTTATTGTATACAAACTGTTTGAAGTATAAACTCCTTCAATTAGCGTCTTTCGTGAACGCAAAGTTAGCGTCTGCCCATACCCTTGTAGATAAAGATAAAAGTTGAACAAAATGCCCAAGGTTTTGGTCGATCAGCTAATTTTTGAGGTTATGCCCGGTTGTTGTTTTTCGGTAAAATGCATATACCTAATTATTATAATATTATGATTTAGCGTTTCGAGAGAATAGAATACAATCTAATCGTGCAGTCAGATGGATAGGCTGTCGCTAAGAAGTGCGGACGCCTGTTTTTTTTGCCCGTAGCAGGAGAAGTCGATCATTTTTGTCAAGAGTGGGAATTGAACCCGGGCCCCCTTATCGACTCCTAAGTTCATACGTTCATCTTCATACATAAATTATAAAACAAAGTCTATTAATGTCCTTTTCCTTTTTTTTTTGTCACGGGTCACGTTATGGCTCCCGGAACCGTGGTTATAGAAACCTAAAGAGTGGTCAGTTCCGTAATATAAATGCTATAAAAAATTCTCGTGCTTCGGAGGGCACGTTCGTCCATAGGCGACGCATTTTATCCATATCTCTTTAGAAGGACGTGAGCGAGATGGACTTCTATTAAAATCGATAAGATAACTAAGGATAAGATAAGATAGACCGAGATTCACGTTCCAGAAACATGAGAAAGTACGATTTCTCAACATAATCTATCTTGCGATAATACATGAAACGGACTTCGGCTGTTTGAGTACTATACAAAAACTGTTGTAAAAAGAAATGTCTAGTTAATGTTTTCTTAAAATATGTATATGTATATGAAATTATCTATGAAATAAACGAAATAAAATTGTTAATTAATTAATACATTAAAGTCGCAAAGTCGGTTAAAAATACGCCAAAAATGAGGAGTTTTAGGTTATAGTAAAACTTATGTGTAACTAATTTTGAATAATCTAATTCCTTGTTATCATGTTAAATATATCTGTCTTTAGAAAACAATTTTATTTTCGAGCTTCAGATATATAGTTATAGCGTAATTTACATATAGCTGCAGCATGTAATTAGTTTGTCGGATTATGTACCGGGATTGAACCGTGGCGCACCTAGTTAGCCACTCAGCCACCGACGCACCTTTTGATTTTAACTTTAACATATAGTATTTAACACAAACAAAACTTAATTTCAGATCCAGCGGAATCTACCATTTAGCAACAAATAGCGACCCATCATTTTCTAGCGGATAAACTTTATCGTGCCAAATAAATTGAGCTCTTATATGTATGGACTCTAGCACAAAAACTGGCTCAATTTACTTGGCGAGAATAAAGCAATTATTAATTTAAGTGTATTATATTGTTAAAAACAATTTTTATTTTTATTTACACGCCTGTCTCCCATAGAGGTAAGTAGAAACCATAGATATCCTGTAGAGTAAAGAAACAAATAGTTGGTCAAGAGCGAGTGGAACGGTTCAAATTTTCAATAAAAAAAATAAATTAAAAAAAAATCCTTGAGACTTTTTATAAGTAATGGAGTTGTTTTTGCATAATTTTACTACACAAGACGGCTTTGTTTTTTATTTTCTTAATGGCGGCTGATCAGCATAACCGAATGAGAATGTGTGCGTGAGACTCGTATTTACAATGAAACTGGCATAACTTGGTTGCTTCACTTTTGTCTTAGCGGCGATCCGTCCTCTCCTTTTTATGTCCATGTGTTTCCTATTTTTTTCAAAATTTTAGACTCAGTTCTGTTTTTTCTCCAATGTACGGAAACCTAAAAACTATAAGAAAGAAAGATCATCATGAGGACTGCCCAGGACCGGGGCATATTGTATTGGCCAGAAAGTGGTAAATTTTCGGTCCGGCCGCCGTATGATCAAGATTGAACACAGGCCACACATTAGCGACGTAAATCATACGATTTAGATCACATGCAATTCTCTCACCCACACAGACACACAAGATTCGATTACTTAAATAAAGGCGTGTGGATGTGTGTGTGTGACAGATCGTTCCGGCCATCGAAATCAACCACAAATACAACGAAAACGGATGGTAGGCCGCGCGTACGAGAATTGGACGAGTCTGTCAAGAGTCTGTAGTCGATTTCAGTGGATCGTATGGCGGCGCGCCGGGGATTGGACGAATGAGTGGGCACACTTAGAGGCTTTTCCATCTAAATATACCTCAACAGAACTGGCCACTCGTTAGGTATAGCCTTGGTCTTCCGCTGGGTACCCTGGAACCATAACACGGTTTCGGGAGCTGTAAAACAACCCGTGAAGTAAAAAAAAATCGTATCGTTGAGCCATGAAGATAATTTTATATACCAACCCAAGTCATGTGTTATATAAAAAAAATAACTATTTTTTTATAGCCACAATAAAGTTTGTTGCCATTGCTGAGTTTTTTTATATTCGTAGTATAAAAATACAATGTTTAAAATTGTATTTTATGGTAAGAAAAAAATTTAAAATTTAAGTTACATACTCACGTTTGACTCCCACCGGGGTAGACAGAGACTAAGGACCTCCACATGCCACGATCCTGACACACCTCTCTTGTTTACATACATGTACTCACGCCTGACTCCCACCGGGGTAGACAGAGACTAAGGACCTCCACATGCCACGATCCTGACACACCTCTCTTGTTTACATACATGTACTCACGCCTGACTCCCACCGGGGTAGACAGAGACTAAGGACCTCCACATGCCACGATCCTGACACACCTCTCTTGTTTACATACATGTACTCACGCCTGACTCCCACCGGGGTAGACAGAGACTAAGGACCTCCACATGCCACGATCCTGACACACCTCTCTTGTTTACATACATGTACTCACGCCTGACTCCCACCGTGGTAGACAGAGACTAAGGACCTCCACATGCCACGATCCTGACACACCTCTCTTGTTTACATACATGTACTCACGCCTGACTCCCACCGGGGTAGACAGAGACTAAGGACCTCCACATGCCACGATCCTGACACACCTCTCTTGTTTACATACATGTACTCACGCCTGACTCCCACCGGGGTAGACAGAGACTAAGGACCTCCACATGCCACGATCCTGACACACCTCTCTTGTTTACATACATGTACTCACGCCTGACTCCCACCGGGGTAGACAGAGACTAAGGACCTCCACATGCCACGATCCTGACACACCTCTCTTGTTTACATACATGTACTCACGCCTGACTCCCACCGGGGTAGACAGAGACTAAGGACCTCCACATGCCACGATCCTGACACACCTCTCTTGTTTACATACATGTACTCACGCCTGACTCCCACCGGGGTAGACAGAGACTAAGGACCTCCACATGCCACGATCCTGACACACCTCTCTTGTTTACATACATGTACTCACGCCTGACTACCACCGTGGTAGACAGAGACTAAGGACCTCCACATGCCACGATCCTGACACACCTCTCTTGTTTACATACATGTACTCACGCCTGACTCCCACCGGGGTAGACAGAGACTAAGGACCTCCACATGCCACGATCCTGACACACCTCTCTTGTTTACATACATGTACTCACGCCTGACTCCCACCGGGGTAGACAGAGACTAAGGACCTCCACATGCCACGATCCTGACACACCTCTCTTGTTTACATACATGTACTCACGCCTGACTCCCACCGGGGTAGACAGAGACTAAGGACCTCCACATGCCACGATCCTGACACACCTCTCTTGTTTACATACATGTACTCACGCCTGACTCCCACCGGGGTAGACAGAGACTAAGGACCTCCACATGCCACGATCCTGACACACCTCTCTTGTTTACATACATGTACTCACGCCTGACTCCCACCGGGGTAGACAGAGACTAAGGACCTCCACATGCCACGATCCTGACACACCTCTCTTGTTTACATACATGTACTCACGCCTGACTCCCACCGGGGTAGACAGAGACTAAGGACCTCCACATGCCACGATCCTGACACACCTCTCTTGTTTACATACATGTACTCACGCCTGACTCCCACCGTGGTAGACAGAGACTAAGGACCTCCACATGCCACGATCCTGACACACCTCTCTTGTTTACATACATGTACTCACGCCTGACTCCCACCGGGGTAGACAGAGACTAAGGACCTCCACATGCCACGATCCTGACACACCTCTCTTGTTTACATACATGTACTCACGCCTGACTCCCACCGGGGTAGACAGAGACTAAGGACCTCCACATGCCACGATCCTGACACACCTCTCTTGTTTACATACATGAACTCACGCCTGACTCCCACCGGGGTAGACAGAGACTAAGGACCTCCACATGCCACGATCCTGACACACCTCTCTTGTTTACATACATGTACTCACGCCTGACTCCCACCGTGGTAGACAGAGACTAAGGACCTCCACATGCCACGATCCTGACACACCTCTCTTGTTTACATACATGTACTCACGCCTGACTCCCACCGGGGTAGACAGAGACTAAGGACCTCCACATGCCACGATCCTGACACACCTCTCTTGTTTACATACATGTACTCACGCCTGACTCCCACCGGGGTAGACAGAGACTAAGGACCTCCACATGCCACGATCCTGACACACCTCTCTTGTTTACATACATGTACTCACGCCTGACTCCCACCGGGGTAGACAGAGACTAAGGACCTCCACATGCCACGATCCTGACACACCTCTCTTGTTTACATACATGTACTCACGCCTGACTCCCACCGGGGTAGACAGAGACTAAGGACCTCCACATGCCACGATCCTGACACACCTCTCTTGTTTACATACATGTACTCACGCCTGACTCCCACCGGGGTAGACAGAGACTAAGGACCTCCACATGCCACGATCCTGACACACCTCTCTTGTTTACATACATGTACTCACGCCTGACTCCCACCGTGGTAGACAGAGACTAAGGACCTCCACATGCCACGATCCTGACACACCTCTCTTGTTTACATACATGTACTCACGCCTGACTCCCACCGGGGTAGACAGAGACTAAGGACCT
Source organism: Nemapogon koenigi (assembly GCA_963924495.1). Lineage (NCBI taxonomy): Eukaryota > Metazoa > Arthropoda > Insecta > Lepidoptera > Tineidae > Nemapogon > Nemapogon koenigi. Next base: position 1,299,742 of record OZ004656.1, read on the forward strand.
CCACATGCCACGATCCTGACACACCTCTCTTGTTTACATACATGTACTCACGCCTGACTCCCACCGGGGTAGACAGAGACTAAGGACCTCCACATGCCACGATCCTGACACACCTCTCTTGTTTACATACATGTACTCACGCCTGACTCCCACCGGGGTAGACAGAGACTAAGGACCTCCACATGCCACGATCCTGACACACCTCTCTTGTTTACATACATGTACTCACGCCTGACTCCCACCGGGGTAGACAGAGACTAAGGACCTCCACATGCCACGATCCTGACACACCTCTCTTGTTTACATACATGTACTCACGCCTGACTCCCACCGGGGTAGACAGAGACTAAGGACCTCCACATGCCACGATCCTGACACACCTCTCTTGTTTACATACATGTACTCACGCCTGACTCCCACCGGGGTAGACAGAGACTAAGGACCTCCACATGCCACGATCCTGACACACCTCTCTTGTTTACATACATATACTCACGCCTGACTCCCACCGGGGTAGACAGAGACTAAGGACCTCCACATGCCACGATCCTGACACACCTCTCTTGTTTACATACATATACTCACGCCTGACTCCCACCGGGGTAGACAGAGACTAAGGACCTCCACATGCCACGATCCTGACACACCTCTCTTGTTTACATACATATACTCACGCCTGACTCCCACCGGGGTAGACAGAGACTAAGGACCTCCACATGCCACGATCCTGACACACCTCTCTTGTTTACATACATATACTCACGCCTGACTCCCACCGGGGTAGACAGAGACTAAGGACCTCCACATGCCACGATCCTGACACACCTCTCTTGTTTACATACATATACTCACGCCTGACTCCCACCGGGGTAGACAGAGACTAAGGACCTCCACATGCCACGATCCTGACACACCTCTCTTGTTTACATACATATACTCACGCCTGACTCCCACCGGGGTAGACAGAGACTAAGGACCTCCACATGCCACGATCCTGACACACCTCTCTTGTTTACATACATATACTCACGCCTGACTCCCACCGGGGTAGACAGAGACTAAGGACCTCCACATGCCACGATCCTGACACACCTCTCTTGTTTACATACATATACTCACGCCTGACTCCCACCGGGGTAGACAGAGACTAAGGACCTCCACATGCCACGATCCTGACACACCTCTCTTGTTTACATACATATACTCACGCCTGACTCCCACCGGGGTAGACAGAGACTAAGGACCTCCACATGCCACGATCCTGACACACCTCTCTTGTTTACATACATATACTCACGCCTGACTCCCACCGGGGTAGACAGAGACTAAGGACCTCCACATGCCACGATCCTGACACACCTCTCTTGTTTACATACATATACTCACGCCTGACTCCCACCGGGGTAGACAGAGACTAAGGACCTCCACATGCCACGATCCTGACACACCTCTCTTGTTTACATACATATACTCACGCCTGACTCCCACCGGGGTAGACAGAGACTAAGGACCTCCACATGCCACGATCCTGACACACCTCTCTTGTTTACATACATATACTCACGCCTGACTCCCACCGGGGTAGACAGAGACTAAGGACCTCCACATGCCACGATCCTGACACACCTCTCTTGTTTACATACATATACTCACGCCTGACTCCCACCGGGGTAGACAGAGACTAAGGACCTCCACATGCCACGATCCTGACACACCTCTCTTGTTTACATACATATACTCACGCCTGACTCCCACCGGGGTAGACAGAGACTAAGGACCTCCACATGCCACGATCCTGACACACCTCTCTTGTTTACATACATATACTCACGCCTGACTCCCACCGGGGTAGACAGAGACTAAGGACCTCCACATGCCACGATCCTGACACACCTCTCTTGTTTACATACATATACTCACGCCTGACTCCCACCGGGGTAGACAGAGACTAAGGACCTCCACATGCCACGATCCTGACACACCTCTCTTGTTTACATACATATACTCACGCCTGACTCCCACCGGGGTAGACAGAGACTAAGGACCTCCACATGCCACGATCCTGACACACCTCTCTTGTTTACATACATATACTCACGCCTGACTCCCACCGGGGTAGACAGAGACTAAGGACCTCCACATGCCACGATCCTGACACACCTCTCTTGTTTACATACATATACTCACGCCTGACTCCCACCGGGGTAGACAGAGACTAAGGACCTCCACATGCCACGATCCTGACACACCTCTCTTGTTTACATACATATACTCACGCCTGACTCCCACCGGGGTAGACAGAGACTAAGGACCTCCACATGCCACGATCCTGACACACCTCTCTTGTTTACATACATATACTCACGCCTGACTCCCACCGGGGTAGACAGAGACTAAGGACCTCCACATGCCACGATCCTGACACACCTCTCTTGTTTACATACATATACTCACGCCTGACTCCCACCGGGGTAGACAGAGACTAAGGACCTCCACATGCCACGATCCTGACACACCTCTCTTGTTTACATACATATACTCACGCCTGACTCCCACCGGGGTAGACAGAGACTAAGGACCTCCACATGCCACGATCCTGACACACCTCTCTTGTTTACATACATATACTCACGCCTGACTCCCACCGGGGTAGACAGAGACTAAGGACCTCCACATGCCACGATCCTGACACACCTCTCTTGTTTACATACATATACTCACGCCTGACTCCCACCGGGGTAGACAGAGACTAAGGACCTCCACATGCCACGATCCTGACACACCTCTCTTGTTTACATACATATACTCACGCCTGACTCCCACCGGGGTAGACAGAGACTAAGGACCTCCACATGCCACGATCCTGACACACCTCTCTTGTTTACATACATATACTCACGCCTGACTCCCACCGGGGTAGACAGAGACTAAGGACCTCCACATGCCACGATCCTGACACACCTCTCTTGTTTACATACATATACTCACGCCTGACTCCCACCGGGGTAGACAGAGACTAAGGACCTCCACATGCCACGATCCTGACACACCTCTCTTGTTTACATACATATACTCACGCCTGACTCCCACCGGGGTAGACAGAGACTAAGGACCTCCACATGCCACGATCCTGACACACCTCTCTTGTTTACATACATATACTCACGCCTGACTCCCACCGGGGTAGACAGAGACTAAGGACCTCCACATGCCACGATCCTGACACACCTCTCTTGTTTACATACATATACTCACGCCTGACTCCCACCGGGGTAGACAGAGACTAAGGACCTCCACATGCCACGATCCTGACACACCTCTCTTGTTTACATACATATACTCACGCCTGACTCCCACCGGGGTAGACAGAGACTAAGGACCTCCACATGCCACGATCCTGACACACCTCTCTTGTTTACATACATATACTCACGCCTGACTCCCACCGGGGTAGACAGAGACTAAGGACCTCCACATGCCACGATCCTGACACACCTCTCTTGTTTACATACATATACTCACGCCTGACTCCCACCGGGGTAGACAGAGACTAAGGACCTCCACATGCCACGATCCTGACACACCTCTCTTGTTTACATACATATACTCACGCCTGACTCCCACCGGGGTAGACAGAGACTAAGGACCTCCACATGCCACGATCCTGACACACCTCTCTTGTTTACATACATATACTCACGCCTGACTCCCACCGGGGTAGACAGAGACTAAGGACCTCCACATGCCACGATCCTGACACACCTCTCTTGTTTACATACATATACTCACGCCTGACTCCCACCGGGGTAGACAGAGACTAAGGACCTCCACATGCCACGATCCTGACACACCTCTCTTGTTTACATACATATACTCACGCCTGACTCCCACCGGGGTAGACAGAGACTAAGGACCTCCACATGCCACGATCCTGACACACCTCTCTTGTTTACATACATATACTCACGCCTGACTCCCACCGGGGTAGACAGAGACTAAGGACCTCCACATGCCACGATCCTGACACACCTCTCTTGTTTACATACATATACTCACGCCTGACTCCCACCGGGGTAGACAGAGACTAAGGACCTCCACATGCCACGATCCTGACACACCTCTCTTGTTTACATACATATACTCACGCCTGACTCCCACCGGGGTAGACAGAGACTAAGGACCTCCACATGCCACGATCCTGACACACCTCTCTTGTTTACATACATATACTCACGCCTGACTCCCACCGGGGTAGACAGAGACTAAGGACCTCCACATGCCACGATCCTGACACACCTCTCTTGTTTACATACATATACTCACGCCTGACTCCCACCGGGGTAGACAGAGACTAAGGACCTCCACATGCCACGATCCTGACACACCTCTCTTGTTTACATACATATACTCACGCCTGACTCCCACCGGGGTAGACAGAGACTAAGGACCTCCACATGCCACGATCCTGACACACCTCTCTTGTTTACATACATATACTCACGCCTGACTCCCACCGGGGTAGACAGAGACTAAGGACCTCCACATGCCACGATCCTGACACACCTCTCTTGTTTACATACATATACTCACGCCTGACTCCCACCGGGGTAGACAGAGACTAAGGACCTCCACATGCCACGATCCTGACACACCTCTCTTGTTTACATACATATACTCACGCCTGACTCCCACCGGGGTAGACAGAGACTAAGGACCTCCACATGCCACGATCCTGACACACCTCTCTTGTTTACATACATATACTCACGCCTGACTCCCACCGGGGTAGACAGAGACTAAGGACCTCCACATGCCACGATCCTGACACACCTCTCTTGTTTACATACATATACTCACGCCTGACTCCCACCGGGGTAGACAGAGACTAAGGACCTCCACATGCCACGATCCTGACACACCTCTCTTGTTTACATACATATACTCACGCCTGACTCCCACCGGGGTAGACAGAGACTAAGGACCTCCACATGCCACGATCCTGACACACCTCTCTTGTTTACATACATATACTCACGCCTGACTCCCACCGGGGTAGACAGAGACTAAGGACCTCCACATGCCACGATCCTGACACACCTCTCTTGTTTACATACATATACTCACGCCTGACTCCCACCGGGGTAGACAGAGACTAAGGACCTCCACATGCCACGATCCTGACACACCTCTCTTGTTTACATACATATACTCACGCCTGACTCCCACCGGGGTAGACAGAGACTAAGGACCTCCACATGCCACGATCCTGACACACCTCTCTTGTTTACATACATATACTCACGCCTGACTCCCACCGGGGTAGACAGAGACTAAGGACCTCCACATGCCACGATCCTGACACACCTCTCTTGTTTACATACATATACTCACGCCTGACTCCCACCGGGGTAGACAGAGACTAAGGACCTCCACATGCCACGATCCTGACACACCTCTCTTGTTTACATACATATACTCACGCCTGACTCCCACCGGGGTAGACAGAGACTAAGGACCTCCACATGCCACGATCCTGACACACCTCTCTTGTTTACATACATATACTCACGTCTGACTCCCACCGGGTTAGACAGAGACTAAGGACTTCCACATGCCACGATCCTGACACACCTCTCTTGTTTACATACATATACTCACGCCTGACTCCCACCGGGGTAGACAGAGACTAAGGACCTCCACATGCCACGATCCTGACACACCTCTCTTGTTTACATACATATACTCACGCCTGACTCCCACCGGGGTAGACAGAGACTAAGGACCTCCACATGCCACGATCCTGACACACCTCTCTTGTTTACATACATATACTCACGCCTGACTCCCACCGGGGTAGACAGAGACTAAGGACCTCCACATGCCACGATCCTGACACACCTCTCTTGTTTACATACATATACTCACGTCTGACTCCCACCGGGTTAGACAGAGACTAAGGACTTCCACATGCCACGATCCTGACACACCTCTCTTGTTTACATACATATACTCACGCCTGACTCCCACCGGGGTAGACAGAGACTAAGGACCTCCACATGCCACGATCCTGACACACCTCTCTTGTTTACATACATATACTCACGCCTGACTCCCACCGGAGTAGACAGAGACTAAGGACCTCCACATGCCACGATCCTGACACACCTCTCTTGTTTACATACATATACTCACGCCTGACTCCCACCGGGGTAGACAGAGACTAAGGACCTCCACATGCCACGATCCTGACACACCTCTCTTGTTTACATACATATACTCACGTCTGACTCCCACCGGGTTAGACAGAGACTAAGGACTTCCACATGCCACGATCCTGACACACCTCTCTTGTTTACATACATATACTCACGCCTGACTCCCACCGGGGTAGACAGAGACTAAGGACCTCCACATGCCACGATCCTGACACACCTCTCTTGTTTACATACATATACTCACGTCTGACTCCCACCGGGTTAGACAGAGACTAAGGACTTCCACATGCCACGATCCTGACACACCTCTCTTGTTTACATACATATACTCACGTCTGACTCCCACCGGGTTAGACAGAGACTAAGGACTTCCACATGCCACGATCCTGACACACCTCTCTTGTTTACATACATATACTCACGTCTGACTCCCACCGGGTTAGACAGAGACTAAGGACCTCCACATGCCACGATCCTGACACACCTCTCTTGTTTACATACATATACTCACGTCTGACTCCCACCGGGTTAGACAGAGACTAAGGACTTCCACATGCCACGATCCTGACACACCTCTCTTGTTTACATACATATACTCACGTCTGACTCCCACCGGGTTAGACAGAGACTAAGGACCTCCACATGCCACGATCCTGACACACCTCTCTTGTTTACATACATATACTCACGTCTGACTCCCACCGGGTTAGACAGAGACTAAGGACTTCCACATGCCACGATCCTGACACACCTCTCTTGTTTACATACATATACTCACGCCTGACTCCCACCGGGGTAGACAGAGACTAAGGACCTCCACATGCCACGATCCTGACACACCTCTCTTGTTTACATACATATACTCACGCCTGACTCCCACCGGAGTAGACAGAGACTAAGGACCTCCACATGCCACGATCCTGACACACCTCTCTTGTTTACATACATATACTCACGCCTGACTCCCACCGGGGTAGACAGAGACTAAGGACCTCCACATGCCACGATCCTGACACACCTCTCTTGTTTACATACATATACTCACGTCTGACTCCCACCGGGTTAGACAGAGACTAAGGACTTCCACATGCCACGATCCTGACACACCTCTCTTGTTTACATACATATACTCACGCCTGACTCCCACCGGGGTAGACAGAGACTAAGGACCTCCACATGCCACGATCCTGACACAACTCTCTTGTTTACATACATATACTCACGTCTGACTCCCACCGGGTTAGACAGAGACTAAGGACTTCCACATGCCACGATCCTGACACACCTCTCTTGTTTACATACATATACTCACGTCTGACTCCCACCGGGTTAGACAGAGACTAAGGACTTCCACATGCCACGATCCTGACACACCTCTCTTGTTTACATACATATACTCACGCCTGACTCCCACCGGGGTAGACAGAGACTAAGGACCTCCACATGCCACGATCCTGACACACCTCTCTTGTTTACATACATATACTCACGCCTGACTCCCACCGGGGTAGACAGAGACTAAGGACCTCCACATGCCACGATCCTGACACACCTCTCTTGTTTACATACATATACTCACGCCTGACTCCCACCGGGGTAGACAGAGACTAAGGACCTCCACATGCCACGATCCTGACACACCTCTCTTGTTTACATACATATACTCACGCCTGACTCCCACCGGGGTAGACAGAGACTAAGGACCTCCACATGCCACGATCCTGACACACCTCTCTTGTTTACATACATATACTCACGCCTGACTCCCACCGGGGTAGACAGAGACTAAGGACCTCCATATGCCACGATCCTGACACACCTCTCTTGTTTACATACATATACTCACGCCTGACTCCCACCGGGGTAGACAGAGACTAAGGACCTCCATATGCCACGATCCTGACACACCTCTCTTGTTTACATACATATGCTCACGCCTGACTCCCACCGGGGTAGACAGAGACTAAGGACCTCCACATGCCACGATCCTGACACACCTCTCTTGTTTACATACTTATACTCACGCCTGACTCCCACCGGGTTAGACAGAGACTAAGGACTTTGTTTATTTCAGCATTACAAATTTTACTATGGCTAAACTTAATATCGGCGGAATGGTATGGGAAGCTCTCGCCTAATATAAGAGATTTAACGAAAGCAAAATTAAGTAAATATTTATCAAATTTACCTTCAAATAAAAAATATTTAACTGATTCTGAAGTGAATTATGCAATATTTGATGACTTAAGTGAAGAAGCAAATAGAAATGCAGAACAATTACTGTTGGATTATCAGAAATCTAAGAAAAGTGATCCTCGATATTATGTCATTAGTAACCCTGAAATAATGAAAGAATATATTCAGGGTCACAAGTAAGTTGCTTATCTTTATAATAAAAACCGGCCAAGTGCGAGTCGGACTCGCGCACGAAAGGTTCCGTACCATTATCTATAAAAACGGCAAAAAAAAAAAAAAAAATCACGTTTGTTGTATGGGAGCCCCCTTAAATAATGATTTTATTCTGTTTTTTAGTATTTGTTGTTATAGCGGCAACAGAAATACATCATCTGTGAAAATTTCAACTGTCTAACTATCACGGTTCATGAGATACAGCCTGGTGACAGACGGACAGAGAGCCAGACGGACGGACAGCGGAGTCTTAGTAATAGGGTTTCCGTTTTTACCCTTTGATGGGTGATTCCTGGGAAAACCGTTCTTCGGTGAGATCCGTGGCTTTTATTTTTTCACATGACTGGTGAAAACTAAAATTACAGAGCAAAAAAGGGCTTAAAAACTAGCAAATCTGTCAATAAGGCACACGTGTAGGCTCTATATGTTCATGAAAAAAAAATCTTCTTTTTTAACTTGCCACGGATCTCACCAAATATGCCATGGATCTTAGTAGTGTATAAAATAAATACAAGCAGAATCTTCAGTGATTAATAAACGCTGTTACAAACTTAATTGTCACTCAGGAACCTGTGGACTTAATTAAGAAAACTTGTTAAGGGGCCTATGTCCATAATTTGTATGAGGAAAAAGTATTCCAATTTCTCTGTAAATAATCCAACTGTGTCTATAGTTTAGCATATAGGTAGTTACTTATTCAATTTATATCTAAGTGAAATAGCCGTTATTTTTGGGTTTATTGAATAAGTAATATAGGTGGAAGAAAAAGGATTAGGTACTCCGCCCTATTCTCTTCAAAATCTATAACGAAGCTCTTAATTTTTTAAATTCCCACTAGCCCGATTGCCGCTAGCTCGATTCCCACTAGCCCGATTCCAGTTAGCAAATTACATAAGTGAAATCATATAATTTTTATAATGTCTATTTTCAGTTGCACTAAGGCTACTTTTCTATAATTACAGTTATTATAATTTTCTAAATATATAAATTCATTTTCTATAAATTTATTAATCTATAATATCAGTTGCTCTAATGGATTGTTAAAATAATTGTACTCACTATATTTTTAAAAGTATAACTTCATTCTATTTACATTTACAAATAAATAAGCATAAAAAATAATTTACTATAATGAAATCAATTTAAATAAGTACTAAGTAATATTAAAATTTACAGTGACCTGGTGACCTTCTGGTCTATGTTTCCCACGTATGGGGTGAAGCAATGGATAAATACGGAAAGTCTTTAGCTGTCAGCTTAGACATCTCCAAGGCATTTGACCGGGTCTGGTACTACTCTCCAAGCTGCCATCATACGGCCTACCTGACTGCCTATGCAACTGGATCGCCGGCTTCTTGCATGGGCGTGGCATCCGCGTACTTATTAATGGAAACGTGTCTGCGCACATGTCGGTCAATGCCGGCGTCCCCCAGGGATCCGTGCTATCGCCAACTTTGTTTCTTCTGCATATAAATGATATGCTCTCATTGGGTAACATTCATTGCTATGCTGACGACAGCACGGTTCACGCGTAAGGGTGTTGTCCGTGAGCTGGACGTGACATTGGATCGCATTGCGGTCTGGGGTTCCGAGAACCTCGTTCAGTCAATGCCAACGATCAAAAACCCAGACGTGTGCATTCACAGCCAAAAAGACCCCCTTCATTCCCGCCCCCACTCTTCAGAACACTCCCTTGATGTTGCGAAACAGTGTCTCATTACTAGGAGTGGCAATCCGCTCTGACCTCAATCACAGAGACTACATTGAGGACATCAGCAAAACAGCCTCTAAAAAACTAGGAATTCTGAACAAGGTGAGATAATATTTCGAGGCTCAGACTACAGCTCTACAAAGCCCAAGTTCGTTCGTGCATTGAACATTGCTCACACCTCTGGGATGGTTCCGCTCAGTATCTCTTCGATGGATTGCAAAAAAGAGCGATTCGCATCATCAATGACCCAAAGGCCACACGAAATCTCGAGCCTCTACAGCTACGCAGAGACATATCCTCTCTTAGCGTCTTCTATCGACTGTATTATGGGGAGTGTTCAGAAGAACTCCATGGCCTCGTCCCTCCATCCCCTTTTCGCACCCACACTGCTCGCACAGGATACAGTTTTATCCTCACACCGTCGACACGTTCTGCATACGAACGAAAAAATTCAGTGACTCGTTCCTGTGTCGTACTGCTAAAAAGTGGAATAAACTTCCGGCGTCGGTCTTTCCTCCTTTCTACAACCTTGGGTCCTTTAAGCGAAGCGTGAAAAAGCATCTCTACGGGCCGGCATAGTGGGCGCGACTGGCGGACTGTATTACGATCTACCAGTCGCGCGCATTCATGGACCAGCCACCTATGCTTAATAATCAGGCGGTGGCAAGGTCACATGTCGTCTTCTCTATAAAAAAAATTTTAACCTGTTGCAGTAATGTTCGATTCCTATTCCCCCAATTTGTAAATAGAAATAGGTTAGCGAGGAGCGTAGCTACGAGCGTGGTTCGAAAAGTGCTAAAAACAGAGCGCAAGCCGAGCGAGCGAAGCGAGCGTTCCGCGGCAGCGGACGGGTAAGTGCCAGAAACTCAAAACTAGCTAAACAACCATCACTTGTTGATAATGGATTTGGAAAAAGCTTATGTTAACACTCAGGCTATATCTGTGCAAAAAAAAAACATTTATCCGTTGCTCTGTTTTGATTTGAAAGAAGGACATACAGACACACTTTCGCATTTATAATGAGGGAAGATTTTATATCTTTTACTCTTAATTAATTTTTTTTTTTTTATTTAAATTAATTACTTCTTATATAATTTTGCTAACATGTAAAAAATAATAAAATCGGGCTAGTAGGAATCGGGCTAGTGTCATGGGATAAATTGGGAATAGTTTATCTAAATCTAAATCTAGTTTATAAAAATTACGGACATAAGGCCCTTAAATGTAAGACATACAGACAGACGGATGGATAAACACATATAGGATTAGTAATAGGGTCTCGTTTGGCACACTTTGGGCACGTAACTAAACTGTGAAATTGATGAGATAGTAAGATCCATGGCCGATAAGTAAGTTCCACGGCTTAAATCCACGGATCTTACGGCCATGGATCTCACGAAAATTCAAGATTGAAGTTATTTCTCTAAAACTATAAAAGCAATCGCATTCATTCTAATATCAATACCCACTCAGGGATATACGCATTCATAGACTTGGGACAGTTAATTGTAAATATTATCAATTTACTAGCAAAACGAGTTTCACCTATCCTACCAAACTAAAGTTTTAAAAATTTGAAGAACCTGCCTAAAAATTTTGGCGCCAAAGATAGCGACATGTTCATCCCGTCGTAGCACAACGGGACACCTGACGATATTTAGCATTAATGAGTAGACACTTACCGCATGTATTCAAATCATATAAACATAGTTTCGTTGCGCGTTTTCAACTTATGTCGCCGCGTGACATTTGATTGAACGACTACAGACACAAGAGTTTTAGTTTTAGTAGAACAATGGATACATGACTTGATAGATTCACTCTTTACGTATTCAGAAAAGTATAAATTATAGCAGTATTGTACATGTGAATAAAACAACACACAATAACATACCAGGCGCCGCGCGTGTGACAAGTAAAAAACTTACAAAATCACCCAATTTGTCAGCTTCAAAGTGATATTTTAGCAATTTTCTCTATGAAGTATTGATTTTAATGGTTATGCCTCAATACTGCGTTAGTTAAGTAGATGGTTAATTGCTAATTTAGTACTGTGTGTTATTTATTTATTTATTTATTAAGGAGAAATAACAGCAGTAGACAGACATACATTATATAGGTACATAAAGTAGTTTAAAAAAAAATAAGTTCTGCCCACCACCTCTACATTCTCTCAAAGTTGTATACTTTAATATATAATAGGGTGTGACTCTTAAAATCAAGTGCGCCAGGAATCACCCTGATATGATATGGCATTCGATTGGCTCTGCCTACCCCTCTTGGGATAAAAGGCGTGATGATAGATAGATAGATGAAATTCTTTTGTATAATCCTTCGATAGCCAAAATCCGTTTCGTGTATTATCGCAAGACAGGTTTTGTTGACAAATCGTACTTTCTCATGTTTTTGGTACGTGAATTTCGGTCTATCTTATCTTATCCTTGGTTATCTTATCAATTTTAATAGTCCATCTCGCTCACAACTTTCTAAAGAGATATGGTCAAAATAAGTCTCGCGTAAAACTGAGTTCGTATGCGCTGTAGTGCGACTACCCGAAGCCCTCGACACGCTCTATAATGTTTCCATTGATTTTCAGAGCAACTGGTCTATCATCTTTTGAAGATGGTGCAGGTCCAATAATAAGACGACGGATTGACAATGAGTTTAATGGTAACATTCTTTCTATAAAGTAACCACTCGCGGATTGAAAAGTTGATTATGAATAGGTAATTAAATATTGCCGGGATAATGAGATATTTTCCCGGGATAAAAAGTGTATGACACACTCCGGTACTGTCACAGGACAAACAAACACACTGATGTAGGTCCGTGGGGTTCAAATGCTAAAAAGTTTATTCGTTGCGATGCTGATTCGTTGAGCGAGGAAGCAGCCAGCCCTCTTGTCACCAGAAGAGATGATCAGTCGAGGGGATACATCTTTAATAAAGTTTTTGGCATTTAAACCCCACGGACCTAGAGTTTCTACACTAAACGGCACAAAATTGTAGTTTTCAATAAAATAATTGAACTATATTTGCGCCGTTTGTTAGACTCTGCGATTTCCGCCGCAGCTCCCGCTTTGATTACCGTTTCCCTGATATGAGACGGGGCTAATGTGTCCACGCACTTAGCAATCCATACAAGGGCCCGATCTCGCTCCCAGGGAATCAGAGTCAGTCCATCGGGTCTCTTGCCTCCTTCCCGGCTTATTCCCGTTGGCTCTAGGAGAGCAGGGACGTCTATTGACGCAAGAGCCCTTTTGATGGTATCATTGAGGGTGTGGCGAGAAAGCCTGCCTGCACTTTTTATGCAGGAAAGTCCGTGAGTTCCAAATTGTTTAACATTTTGTTACCATATGTTAAATCTTAAAGGCCACACATTGGTCCGGCATCCGGCAAGAATTGGATTATTGGACGAATCTGTGGTCGGTTTATACTGTGGTTTCGATGGACCGTACGGCGACGTGCCTGGTATTGTACGAATGTGTGGCCACCTTTAGGCTCCACGAAGACATGTAGATTCTGACAAACGGAAGAGGAAACAGACCTCTGGGAAACCATGTATTGAGATCATATGCAGTACCAACAATCACTTGCAAAAGACCTGCTGAAATTCCTGAAGGGAATAGGTATCTGTAGTGAACTATAAAACTGAAAAAGGATATTTTGGTTGCAGTCATACAGTTCTGAAATCCTAAATAATAAAACAAACGGATTCTACATCATGTCATGGTGACACGCGTTTCGCCGTGACATGGTGAGGAATCCAGCTTAATCCTGACCGCGCTGTGATAGTTGTGATTAGTCTGTGATTAATAGAGCATATGACGGTCGGCGGGAACATTGGCATATTGTTACTGTGACGTCTATTATACTCGGCGGAATCATCAAAACCTGATCGAGCCATATTAAATAATTTGCCTTTTAAAAAATGTGTACCAACTTCAAAAATTATGCACTGAAAGGTGTGCTTTCCAAAATCAAATGTACAAGTCACTATAAAAAACCCCAAATCGTTTCAAGTGTGCCTATAAAATTTGAAGAGTTCTCGATTTCTCCAGGATTCCGTCATCAGATCCTGACCTGATGACCATGGGACCACCTGGAAAGTATCCCCTTTCAAACAAAAAAAATATTTCCAAATCGTTCCAGGTGTCTTCAAGTAATCGGGAAACATACATAAAAAAATAAAAGATTCCGATTGATTGAGAACCTCCTCCTCCTTTTTTGAAGTCGGTTAAAATAGAATAGAATAAAACAATAAAATCGTTTTATTTTACAGATGATAAACCATATGGAAAACAAATTAATGACGATTCTCTTGAACACATTACAAAAGCACGCATTCATTCTTCCGCGGAAGAAGTGACAGTACGACAGTGGAAACCTAAGTACATATCTTCTTCCGAAGATGAAAAAGGAAGAATGGGTAAAATCGAAGACTTCGATGAAACGAAACGCACTACAAGAGAAGTTAAAGAAAAAGCTAAGGCTAATAAATATTCTAATGAAAAGTACGATTCACCGAAAAGAACCAAGAAAGACGATAAATATGATTATATTAAACCGAAACATTCGGAAAACTATAATGATGATTACAAACCAGTGAAAAATCACAGGTCAAAGCTACGTTTTGACATATCTGATGAAAAAGAGCATAAGAAAAAGCATTCCTATTCCCGCACGTCTATTCCTCATCATGGAAAGAAAGGAATATACGATAATTAAATAAATAAAAATGATATTCTTTAGTATTTTTTTAACCTTTTAAAAGCAAATATATGTCCATAATTGATATGGGATAAACTATTCCCAATTTCTCTGTAAATAATCCACCTGTGTCACTGTAATTTAGCATATAGTTACTTATTCAATATATCTAAGTGAAATTGCTGTCATTTTCAATGGGTTTTATTGAATAGGAAATATGGGTGGTTTCTCCAAATCTACTGTACGAAAAATGTTGAAACTTGAATCACGAACGTATAATGTAAATTAAATCTTGAAAAAAAAAATGTTTTATTAAGTGAATAATGTGACATATCAAATTAAAGAGGCGCCAAAACTCGACCATGAACTGCGAAAGTAAATTTTTGCTGTCAGAAAAAATATAGATACAGGACAAAAATATGGATACAGGACCCTTAAACATGGACCTATCTTGCAATCACAATATAAATGAATCAAGTCGGAGAAAACTTATCCCCAGCGAGTTTTCATGGTGTATGCTGTCTAATCCGTCAGAGATATAACAAAATGATGTAGGAAAGAATTGTGTAGAATAAAATTATCAACAAAAACGTCCGCGGTAGCATATATCTATCTCTAATAGATAAGTGGTTATAAGCGTATTTGTGTAGGTATTCAAATTGTTGTAGCCTATATTATAAAAACCTTAAATCTAATCTACCTATACTTTACAAATAACTACATAAACGTCCGCGTTGGGATAGTGGCAAGAATACTGGCTGCATTTCCCCGGTGAATCGCGATGCTGATTCGTTCAGCGAGAAAGGAGCCAGCCCTCTTGTCATCAGAAGAGATGATCAGTCGAGGGGATATAATTATCTTTAATAAACTTTTTGGCATTTGAACCCCACGGACCTAGAGTTTCTACACTAAACGCCACTTTGTAGTTTACAATAATTGAACTATGTTTGCGCCGTTTGTTAGACTCTGCGATTTCCGCCGCAGCTCCCGCTTTGATGACTGTTTCCCTGAGATGAGACGGGGCTAATGTGTCCACGCACGTAGCATCCCATACAAGGGCCCGACCTCGCTCCCAGGGAATCAGAGTCATTCCATCGGGTCTCTTGCCATCTTCCCGGATTATTCCCGTTGGCTCTAGGAGAGCAGGGACGTCTATTGACGCAAGAGCCCTTTTGGTGGTATCATTGAGGGAGCTGTGGCGAGAAAGCCTGCCTGCAATTCGTCAGAATCTTTTATGTTTTTTTTTATGTATGTTCCCCGATTACTTGAAGACGCCTATACTTCCCAGGTGGTCCCTTGGTCATCAGGTCAGGATCTGGTGATAGGATCCTGGAGAAATCGAGAACTCTTTTAACTTTATAAGTACACTTGAAACGATTTGGGTTTTTTTTATAGTGACTTGTGCATTTGCTTTCGGAAAGCACACTTTTCAGTGCATAATTTTTGAAGTCGGTACACTTATTATGCAGAAATGCAAATTGATCAACCTCTTTCCCACAAATATTAGTTCTAAAATAAAAACAACGCGTACTTATATGACGCGGACGTAGAAATAATATTATTTTTCGTTGTAGACTTTGCTAAATAAATACCTATTACCGTATAATAATTTATATCACCTGATTCTATAAGAATATTAATAATTATGTCTCGAAAAATAATACTAAGTATTTAAGTAAGTATTTTATAAAAAGACGTCTGTCTGTCTGTTCTCTTCTAAACAGATCAGTTTATCGTTCGTCTTTCATCCCAAGAGGGGTAGGCAGAGACAATCGAATGCTATTTGCTACGAACCTGACATACCTCTTTCGCTTCTATTATATTCATCATACCTTTCATATATTATGCTCGGCGATTGTGTGTACTTTCAATATTTCCATCGATCAATTTGTTATTCTCCCCTGCATATGAGCAATAAATATTTTTGATTTTTTTATTTACTTTGCTTTAATTTAAAAAAATATGATTTTTTATTTAATTTTTATTTAAAAACTTATGTACATAATCCGACAAACCACACTTAGAGACTTTTCCATCTAAATATACCTCAACAGAACTGGCCACTCGTTAGGTATAGCCTTACAAATACCATCAGCCAAAATTTTCGTTGGTAGTAGCATCAATTGACAGCGGCTGGACCGATTGGCATTTTTTTTAAATGTTGCCTAGAAACATTGCCCGGAAAATTAGGGAAAAACTATGTATGAACTCGACATCATAATAGGGGATGAAAAATAATATGTGCTTCGGAGGACACATAAATCCGGAGGAGGAACGAATAATTTCGGTTGATTTCTGAACTGAAATTCCCGAATTTTACGAATGCTATGAACATACAATTTGGGCATCGAAAACTAGAGGATTTTATCTAGTATTGTGTAGGATGAAAACATGATTGGTGAAAATTTTCTCGATAACTTAATTTTTTGAAATCACCTCTTCAAAAATACCTTTTTAGTCATACGACCATACTCTGAAGGTATTTATGTTTAAATTTTATACGAATCTGTAGGTAATTTCAGTACCTAGTATTGATTAAGAAGATGTTTCCCTGCATGTGATCGTTTTTTAATAAATTATTTATTTGTAATGTGCCGCTTACGTCATTTATTCCGAGAAGCGATACATTATGCCCTTCTCACTTCTGCAGCAAGAACGGACAAAGCGCCGTCGTTGTCTTGCATCACGTGATCTTTGCGCCCGAACCACGAGCTGTACGAGTTTAGGGCGTGGCTTACGATTAGAAATTTCTGAGTCGTTCCTCGTCTTAATGGACAACTGGCAAAAAGTGGACACTGCTTTCCTCTACCCACGATCACGAGTGATACCGGGTTAGATGGTTAGTATATTAAAAATCTATTTTAGCACACGCACATGTTTTGTGATTTATTAAATTCTAAAGGAATTTATATACGTACGCATTTTAAACAAAGAAATAATAAGGTCAACTTAAATGCGTAAATGAAACAAGGTTTCGTAGGGTCTTTAAACTTTTTTTAATTTTCTTAATTTTTTATTCCTGGATACTATCTTGCCAGTTGTTTAACTAGAGTAGATGCTCTGGCCATGCCGCTTCATATAAATACCGTGATGGTATGCTAAATATTAAACTACGTGTAAAAACAAACACAGAAGTTATTTTAATATTAATACCAAATCAGCAACACTTGTGCAAATTATTTTTTATTAGAATAAAATTATATATATAGACTTTTTCGGTTGAAAATTTTATATTCATCAATTGGTTACTGAAATAGCATCAAGATGACAAAACTATTATTAACATTTATGCTGCTGGTAAGAAATTTTATATATTTTTTTATAAACTGTCACATAAATAAGCTTATATCTACTTATCTATTAGAGATAGGTATAAGCTACCGCGGTCTTTTTTGTAAATCATTTAATTATACACAATTCTTTCCTACATCATTTTGTTATATCTCTAACGGATTAGACAACTAACCATGAAAACTAGCTGGGACTAACTTTTCTCCGACTTGATTCACATATACTGTTAATGCTCAGCTCCTAAACATGATAGGTTCATGTTTAATACTTGTAAACCTTCCAGGTGAATCAACCTATCTAGGAGTCAAAACCGCAATAAAATCCGTTTAGTAGTTTTTGCGTAAATAGATCACAGACAGACAGACATAATTTAATTCTCTTAGCTCCTTTATTTGAGTTTTTAAATATAATTTGACAATGGTAAAAAATTTTTTCACGGGTCTTCCGGCCTTACGTCTCCCGAAACCATGTTTTCGGTCCCAGGGTACCCAGCAGAATCTTAAGCTTCCTCTTTTAGCCGATGGTATTTGTGAGGCTATACCTAACGAGTTGCCAGTTTTGTCAGATTATGTTCTGAATAAGTTTTTAATTATAAAAAACCCATTGATAGGTATATGGCTGGGTTCAAACGAGACTCCTTAATCACCGACGCAGGAAGTCGATTCAAAATGTTTTTTGATTCAACTATCATAATGGCCATTACTTGTAAGGTAATTTGTAGTGGACAGAAAGAAGATGATCGTCATTGCGGCCTATGGGAGCCAAAAGGATTAAAAAATCATTCTATGATCCCATGGGAGTGAAGAGGCGAAAACAAAGGGGAAAAAATATCTGAGGATCCCATGGCAGTTAAGTGGCGAAAAACTTATCTCAGGATCCCATGGGAGCCTAGTCATGGGATCCAAGTGGACGGAGGGGCACTTTTTTAATGAAGTTTTTTTAAAGAATAACTTATTTTACAGATTGCGGCAGCAACTTGTCTCCCTAACGAATATAAATCAGAGGTAAATAAATATTTATTAAATTAATCTATACAATAAGTATTAATTAATATATAAGTATATAAAAAAAAACACAGGGAACTCCATGAGTGGCTCTCTAATCATGAATACGTAGTGATACATACTCATAAGTAGAAAACCTTCTCGAAATCACTGTCCTGCGGTAAAGTGCCAAGAATGCAGTGTTTCCTCGGTGTATAATCGCTTACTAATCACAACCATCACAGCACGGACAGGATTAAACTGGATTCCCCATTACGTCTTGGCGGGCGCGTGCGTTATTCACCAAGGCGTGACGTGGAATCTTGGTAAGATACATAAAACTGTCGTGTCACTAACTAGCCTGAACTAGGTAGTCGATAGCCTAATTGATCTTGGGGTAGGACGGTGCAGGCTGGCGTAACTTAATTAGAACAAAAAATTAGGGCTAAGAAATGAGCCAATACTAATGGCGTCGTATCGCCATCTCTTTCACGCCATATACAGATGACAACGATAGCAAATATTTCTATACCAATCCACACAGTACGATGTTGTTAGGTTGGCGGTACCTTTCAGCAATAAGTTTGTTTCATTTTAATGTATGGCAGTCCCGACTCTTATTTAAGAACATAGTGATTGCTTCTTACTCTATGGGACGGTGGACTACTAGCTGTCAAAATGCTAAGCACTAATTTTCTTTAAGAATATGTGAATTAACTAAACAGTGTCTAAATATGTGCTTACGGCTTTTATGTTGCGCGAACATATTTTTTTTAGAAAAAATACGCATAGATGTGTGATCTTAATAGTGTAAACTTTTTCTATTATAAAAAAGTTATTTTTATTGATTTCGCGCAACATAAAAGCAGAAATTAGTTAAGTAAGCACATATTTAGACATTTTGACTGTTTAGTTAATTAGTTTATCTTAATTACATTTTTGTAATTTTGTAAACTCGTGTTTCGAAGGGCACGTAAAGCCTCACCAACCCGCCTGCCAAGCGTGGTGACTATGGCAATTCCTCTCAATAAGCAACCACTAAAAATGGTGCACTACAGGGAGACCATGATCCAGCAGCGAGAGTGAGAGTACCGTGCACGCTCGCTCTTCTCGGTCTATGGTACATTACTAATCTGTGGACGGTTCATCATCATCATCATCATCATCAGCCTTTTAAGAGGATCGTGTAGCTCAGCGTACGCAGCGAAATAGGTATTTAGAAAATCATATTCTGTCTCAAGCGCGCTCTTCCCCCGGGCATCATTGCGACAGAGAGCACCAGCTCGTGAGTGTTCGTAGGTATGTTCTTCGTTGAAAATTGCGTTTTGGGCGAAAACGATTTACACCTGCTAAACTATAACGAAACCTTATAATTTTGGTGGCAAACGTTTTAGCAGATTATAATCTACGTACGTACGTTTTTCTTTTTTGAAATTTTGCTTTGTTTCTCAAATACAGACGGTTTATTACGAGCAGTTATGTACCAATCAACCGAGATTTAAGGGGCTTATAACTTTTGACCTAGAAAAAAGGAAAAATACGTACATAGTTTTTCATTATGTCAGTAACATAATACAAAATCGTTAAAATTAAATAATATTTAGGGGTAGTAAAACGTTTTCTCCGTTTGTATGGACATGGACGCGGTACACTACACTCTTAAGATCCACTGCTGGAACATGGACTCCCCTCTAGTGCATCATTTTTAGTGGTGCTCATTGAGAGGAATTGCCATAGTCACCACGCTTGGCAGGCGGGTTGGTGACCGGACGCCGGCTTTACGTGCCCTCCAGAGCACGATGAGTCGATTTAAGCACATATTCTTAAAGAAAATTGGTGCTTAGCATTTTGGCTGGGGGAAGGTTTCGTCGAACCCGGGACCTCCGGGTTCAAGTCCACCGTCCTACCAATTAGGCTATCGTTACCAACATGTTTTTGTTAGCACCAGAGATACGGAATAGAGACTGTTATTAGGTTATTAATTTTTTTAATAATGTTTGATGATTTCATTTTTGTGACAGATCTATTAAGGCTCCTATATCCATAATTTTTCTGGGATAAACTATTCCCAATTTCTCTGTAAATAATCCACCTGTCACTTTAATTTAGCATATAGTTACTTATTCAATATATCTAAGTGAAATAGCTGTTATTTTTCAATGGGTTTTATTGAATAGGAAATATGGGTTTTTAAAAACTTATCCCCCGTTTTCTCTTTTATAACATTTAACAAAGCTCTTATTTTTTTTTAAAACGCTGCTTATTGTTTATTCAAAATAATTATTATTTTATGGGTCAAATAACATTCTTTAGTTTACCACACATATTTCCTTTTCAATAAAACCTATTAAAAAAATAAAAGATATATTGAATAAGTACTTAACTATTTGCTAAATATTCTCTAGAATTTAAAACAAGCTAAAATTTATGTATTTTTTGCAGGAACGCAGAAGTTCTGGCTGCCAAAATGGTATTTATTATTTATTTTGATATGGGTTCAATTTCATCATTTCAGCCTTCCACCACCGGCTTCGCATACATTACTCAGAGATATCGTAGATCCGTGAAAGAATTTTTAGAATTGGTTCAGTAGTTTTAGAGATTATCCCCTACACTAGAGGCCACAGGGGCCAGTGCCCAGGGCGGCAAATTTCCAGGGGCGGCAAAATTCGGAGAGATTTTTTTTCCCGTTATCGAAAATGCTTTAAAATGTGTGATTGTATTGAAAACATTTGCACATTTAACGTTTATTTATCCCATTTATAATAAAAAAATTAAGTATTCATTTTATTTATTTAAAAAAATATGACATTAAGGGGAGGAACGAATAATTTTGGTTTATTGCTGAACTGAAATTCCCGAATTTTACGAATGCTATGAACATACAATTTGGGCATCGAAAACTAGAGGATTTTATCTAGTATTGTGTAGGATGAAAACATGATTGGTGAAAATTTTCTCGATAACTTAAATTTTTGAAATCACCTCTTCTAAAACACCTTTTTAGTCATACGACCATAGTCTAAAGGGATTTACGTTTACATTTTATACGAATCTATAGGTAATTTCAGAAGATTTTTCCCTGCATAATATGTGATCGTTTTTTAATAAATTATTTATTTGTAATGTGCCGCTTACGTCATTTATTCCGAGACGCCACACATTATGCCCTTCTCACTTCTGCAGCAAGAACGAACAAAGCGCCGTCGTTTTCTTGCATGACGTGATCGTTGCGCTCAAACCACTCATGGGCCCGAAACACGAGTTTAGAGCGTGGCTTACGATTAAAAATTTCTGAGTCGTTCCTCGTCTTAAGGGTAAATCCGGCCCTGCCTACACTACATCCAAACTTACAAACTTTACCTCTTTATAATATTAGTGTAGACTGCCCCTCAACTGACCAGTGGGGTTACAAAACTACGGGTCCGCCAGACATGAAATGCCCGGCCCGAGAATGCCCAAAACTAGAATGATGAGTCAGGCAAAGACAGTACACGGATTTGGCCGAAAACTTTACGGTTGGACATTCTCGAATCGGGCAATTCTTGGCTGGCCATTGGTGCGGTCTAGTCGTTATTGGCACGAAAGATGTGGCGGTCCTAAGTAAACAAAACCCACAGTCAATCTTCTGTACCCTTTGAAATATCGATAATAAACAAATAGAGATGTTTCTAAATCTAAATACCTCACTGTAATCCTTAAAAGTTTCATAAAAATACATTTAATAGTGACAGTCGTGACAGAGAGACACCAAAATACTTGCATACTTCTTTTGTCATTGTGATTAAATTTAACGCTCTATTTGTTACAGAATATTCAAGTAGTGAAAAACGTGGCGAGTATAGCAATGGCAGTGAGAATTCTGGTGACTCTAATTCAGAAGGAGGTGGAGAGAAGAACAACAAAAATGGTGAAGATAGCGATGGATCAAATAACGAATCAGATAATTATAATCAAAACGACGAAAATGGGTCAAAGGACCAAAATGAATCAGGTGATGATGAAAACAAACAAAATGGGTCAAAGGACCAAAATGAATCAGGTGATGATGAAAACAAACAAAATGGGTCAAACGACCAAAATGAATCAGGTGACGATGAAAACAAACAAAATGGGTCAAAGGACCAAAATGAATCAGGTGATGATGAAAACAAACAAAATGGGTCAAACGACCAAAACGAATCAAGTGGTGATGAAAATAAACAAAATGGATCAAACGATGAAACTGGAAAAGATGGTGCTCTAGGTGGAGGAAAAGGAGGTAAAGATGGAGGTCTAGGTGGTGCGCTAGGTGGAGGAAAAGATGGTGCCCCAGGTGGGGGAAAGGGAGGTAAAGATGGAGGTCTAGGTGGTGCGCTAGGTGGAGGAAAAGATGGTGCCCCAGGTGGGGGAAAGGGAGGTAAAGATGGAGGTCTAGGTGGTGCCCTAGGTGGAGGAAAAGATGGTGCCCCAGGTGGGGGAAAGGGAGGTAAAGATGGAGGTCTAGGTGGTGCCCTAGGTGGTGGAAAAGATGGTGCCCCAGGTGGGGGAAAGGGAGGTAAAGATGGAGGTCTAGGTGGTGCGCTAGGTGGAGGAAAAGATGGTGCCCCAGGTGGGGGAAAGGGAGGTAAAGATGGAGGTCTAGGTGGTGCGCTAGGTGGAGGAAAAGATGGTGCCCCAGGTGGGGGAAAGGGAGGTAAAGATGGAGGTCTAGGTGGTGCGCTAGGTGGAGGAAAAGATGGTGCCCCAGGTGGGGGAAAGGGAGGTAAAGATGGAGGTCTAGATGGTGCGCTAGGTGGAGGAAAGGGTAAAAAGGGAGGATTGTTATAGAAGATAGATTAAATTAAAATCAAAAATAAGTCTTCAAAAACCGCTTTTTCCAAAACAGAAGAAGTAAATCATGCTCGTTAAGCCAATGTTATATATTTTACTTATGCTGTTACTTTAATAAATACTTACTACATATTTTGTTAAAATTGCATAATAAAATGATGTTACCAAAATGTTTTTATTATTATTTTGCATCGACATTTACACGGAACGAGCAGGCGTGCTCGACCATATGCAATTATGTATCATAACATGAAAATGCCATCGGTTTAATAATTATGTATTTTGGAAAAATAAAAAAAAGAGTCTATAGCATAATTGGTAGTAAGATAGATTTGATTCCGGGGGAAACAAGGTTCAATAATAATGCGAGCAGGGGTGAGTTTGCCCAGTAGGTCCAGGCAGGCGTCCCCACTGCTAGATCTAAAGTAGCCCACGCACTGGTCCGGTATTTCACAGAAAATTTTCGGTTCTGCCGCCGTATGATTGATATTGAACACAGGCCATACATTAACAATGTAAATCATACGATCTAGATCACATGCAATTCACTCACCCACACAGACACACAAGATTTGATTAAACAAAGGTGTGTGTGTGTGTGTGTGACAGATCGTTCCGGCCATCGAAATCAACCACAAATACAACGATTTGAAAACGGATGGTGGGCCGCGCGTTCAAGAATTTGACGAGTCTGTGGTCGATTTCGGTGGACCGTATGGCGGCGCGCCGGCGATTGGGCGAATGAGTAGGCACCTTAAGACTTACGCCACTGGCTTGCCTTAGTTGATTGTCAGGGTGGTGTATTATGCTCGGAGGTGGAAGTGTCTAAAGGCGTACATATGAAACCGGTGTCACAGCTCTCGACACCAAATGGCATTCGATTGTCTCTGCCTACCCATCTTGGGATAAAAGGCGTGATGATAGATATATGAAATATATTTCAACTTGTTATACCTAACTCAAATCACGGCCCATAAGTCCCAGTCTTCTTTGTTTTTTTGCCCACAGTAAGTATTTCTATGGGACTCTCAAACTTGAGAGAACAAAAATAATTTTAACTTTTTATTTAACGTTACTATATGGATAGGACGTTGGCCAAGCCACATCAAATTTCTATAATTTGCTGAATATACGTGTTATGCAATTTACTTATACTGGTGGAATAGAAAATTATCAAATGATTAATATTATGTCATTATGAAAACAAAATGAAAAAGTAATAAATTACGACCAATTCTCGATGCTGTAATTTCATCGCCTGTTCACGTCGATTTGGAAGTTAAAGGTACATATAAATTAACTTTTAAAAAAGAGTGTACCGACTTCAAAAATTTGCACTGAAAAGTAAGAAATAATAAATATTTCGTCGTAGAATTTGAAGACGGCTTACTTTTCAGTGCAAATTTTTGAAGTCGGTACACTTTTTATTAAAAGTTAATTTATTTTTCCCTTTTAAGTGATTTTGCTGCCCTGAGAGACAAATAATAACGCAAATAAAAAAAAATGGAAAAATAAAATAAAAATACTGCTGTGGATGGGATTTGAACCATGTGCATCATAAGCTGCACCCCAAACCTTTAGCCGTTAGACCACCGTCAATACAAAAATTGACAACTTCGTGTCAATAGCAACCGTTGCTAAGGCTTTTCTCTGATACATAATTTTCAGCCGTAAACAGAGACAAATTAGTGAATTTCTGAAAAACTACTCAACCGATTTTCGTCATATGTCTGTAAGATAATGTCGAGATATATTTATATTCTTAAAAAAAAATAAGTCGTCAAAATGGGTATATACTTATTTCATCGAGATATTAAGAAAAATGTACTTATAAAGTCAGTTTTTTTCAAAATTTCTAAAAAACTACTGAACCAATTTTTACTAAAAAAAAATGGGACCACCTGTGAAGTACTATACCCTTTCAAACAAAAAAAATAATTTCCAAATCGGTCCAGGCGTCTTCAAGTAATCGGGGAACATACATTAAAAAAATTAAGATTCCGTCGAATTGAGAACCTCCTTCTTCTGTTTTGAAGTTCGGTTAATGAATCTTATGTTAATATTATTTTATAATAATTTTCGTGTTAATTTGTTTACAAGATAGTGGGTAACATTATGTAACAAAACTGTTGAGGCACCGGAAGGTTGCCACACAATTCATGAATTTAAAAGAAATATTTACCTACCGTCGTCGATTCTTTTATGAAATATGTACAGGTACCGGGACGGTACTTGAGCGCTCGACGAAAAAGTGTGGGAATATGTAATTCGAGTGCAATATAACTTGTATATTTATTATAATTGATTTATTGGTGTTTGTTTTTACGATTGCTTTTTACTGCTGGTAAAATTAAAATTAATACCTCATACCGTCAAGCAGACCCAAAAATTGTGGCGCATCTAACGACCACCGCTCAAGAACCTTCCCGGTTACCTATACTAATGTAAATAAACATAATATTTTTTTAAAAAAACGAAAGGAAAACTACAGTTATAAGAAAAACATTTAATATAGTAATTTTTATAATGATAAATTAATTGCCTACTCATATAAACGATATATTATTATAATTTTATAACTATACCGGTATACCGTGTTGATCTTACGGTGCTTAGAAACATTATATAACTAGCGATCCTTCCCGGCTTCGACCGGGTAGAAATATTTTTATTATAGACTTACTTACACAAGCCTGGATTTACACTAGGGGCCACAGGGGTCAGTGCCCAGGGCGGCAAATTTCCAGGGGCGGCAAAATTCGGAGAGAGAAAAAAATTATTTTCGCGTTATCGAATATGCTTTAAAAAGTATGTGTGTCTCAATACCATTTGCACATTTAACGTTTCTTTATCCCATTTATAATAAAAATATTATTCATTTTACATAGGTTTTATTAAAAAAAATATGTAGGATTTAAGTAATATTTCACGGTGCCCCAGGGCGGCACTAAGGGTAAATGCGGCCCAGTTTTGTATTTTATTTGTAGATGCATGTAAACTGTGTCTATCATACGGTGTTTACAAACATAATATGTAACTAGCAATCCTACCCGGCTTCGAACGGGTAGAGACATCTTTCTTCTTTTGATATATGGCAACAGTGCTGACTCATCGTCGCAATTCTGCCAATCTCCAGTGTTTAATATTGTGCAATAGTAAGCCGATAAATCGGTAGCTAAGATTATCCCGCCGACTGTGATATGTCTTATTGATCACTGACTAATCACAACCATCACATTCAACATCACGCCATGACAAGACGCGAGCGTTCACCGCCATGACAGGATGTGGAATCAGATATATCTTTATTTGATATTATAATATGAATTTCAAGAGAATAATTTAAAGAGAAACATACTTCGCGTAAATCGTGTTGAGAAACAGAATCCACAAAATGTGTTAATAATATACATACTCCGCGTAAATCGTGTTGAGAAACAGAATACACACTGAATGTGTTAATAATATACATACTCCGCGTAAATCGTGTTGAGAAACAGAATCCACAAAATGTGTTAATAATATACATACTCCGCGTAAATCGTGTTGAGAAACAGAATACACACTGAATGTGTTAATAATATACATACTCCGCGTAAATCGTGTTGAGAAACAGAATCCACAAAATGTGTTAATAATATACATACTCCGCGTAAATCGTGTTGAGAAACAGAATACACACTGAATGTGTTAATAATATACATACTCCGCGTAAATCGTGTTGAGAAACAGAATCCACAAAATGTGTTAATAATATACATACTCCGCGTAAATCGTGTTGAGAAACAGAATACACACTGAATGTGTTAATAATATACATACTCCGCGTAAATCGTGTTGAGAAACAGAATCCACAAAATGTGTTAATAATATACATACTCCGCGTAAATCGTGTTGAGAAACAGAATACACAAAATGTGTTGATAATATACCTACATACTCCGCGTAAATCGTGTTGAGAAACAGAATCCACTATATGTGTTGATATTATGCAAACTCCACGCAAATCGTGTTGAGAAACAGAATCCACAAAATGTGTTGATTATTTGCATACTCCACGTAAATCGTGTTGAGAGACAGAATCCACAAAATGTGTTGATTATTTGCATACTCCACGTAAATCGTGTTGAGAGACAGAATCCACTATATGTGTTGATATTATGCAAACTCCACGCAAATCGTGTTGAGAAACAGAATCCACAAAATGTGTTGATTATTTGCATACTCCACGTAAATCGTGTTGAGAGACAGAATCCACTAAATGTGTTGATTATTTGCATACTCCACGTAAATCGTGTTGAGAAGCAGACTGGATATACAGACATACTTAGTCTACAAAAATTATGTTGAGGAACATAACTCACTATATGTGATGTCTAGGAATATATCCCGCTGTTATGATTTCAAGCATATTCACAGATAAAAACGGAAACCATTAAATGTGTGGATATTCTACAAAAAATTGTAGGTATAGGAGATTTGGGCCCAGATAACTTTAAATGACTTTTTTCCCCTTTGACCAGTTATACTGACCAGGTGCGCAGTAATAAGTTACCTTAGATTTCGTTGGTATCGTTTTGTGTCACGAGACAGCTCTAGGAAAATAGTTAATTGTGATGTTTTTAAACGGGAAAGGCGATCTAGGGCGCCAAACTTAGTGTTTCCAATCATTCATTATAATTATTATGTTTGTATTTTAACATAATCATAATATAACGTAAAATTCGTTGCGACAATAAAACGACAGAAAAATACAGTGGTACAGGGGCTAGTACCTACTAGGCGTTTACCTTATTCTGAGTTGAAATTATAACAGGAATTTGAAATTATTTTATAATACTTCATGATGTTAACATATCTTTTATTAAGTGTCCATTAAGTGCAGTTTGACAATTGTTTGATTAGTATGGACATCTCGCTGAATGTGGACATTGTTGCCAATGTTGCAAACCAATTTTTTATTGAATGAAATACAGTTTAAGATCATATAATTAGATATTAAACTTCACAAGGTAAGTTCGTTTAATTCTAAATTATTGTTGTACATACTTTGAATTAAAGTAGACCACACATTGGTCATAGCACCGAAAATATCCCATTCCGGCCGCCGGATGATTTAGGCGGACCGTTTGGATGTGGTTTGGACGAGTCTGTGGTCGATTTCGGTGGACCGTACGGCGACGCGCCGAGGATCAAAATGATGTGACAGAAGTAACAGTTCTGTGAATGTTCTGCTCAACAGCCGTGAGAGCATGACCTTGTAACGACAAAATCTCAGTTAAAAGAGAAAGATATAGGACCCATAGAGATAAAGGAAGACAAAAATTACCGGTTTCCGCGACGCTACTTTTTGTCCTGCATTGTCACTACGGGAAATTATATTTTTTCTCTTTCTCTGATGCAGGTGACAATCGTGATTAATTAGCAACTTGCTAAATGTGTACCATTTTACCATCACACCGCAAGGTATAAAAGCATTGGAATTTTGTTTACACGTAATAAGCCTATATAGAATGTTATTTTCGAAATAAATTGCCTATTAAAGGCAGCTGTTTAAACAAAAGTAATTGTATATAAATTGGGTTAATTTTTTTTAGAAAATCATAATTAATCATCAGTCGTCCGTAAACTACTACTTATCAAAATGACGAAAATAATATTTACGTTCTTGCTGCTGGTATGTACTGAATACTTCTTCCTTTCTTTTTTTACTTAAAATCTAATCTAATCATTATAATGTGGTCTTGTACGTGATGATGGCAAGAGACCAGATGGCATGACGCTGGTGCCTTGGGAGAGGGGGAGGGCCCTAGTATGGGACGCAACTTGTGTTGATACCTTGGCGCCCTCACATCTCTCGAGTACAGCGATAAGAGCCGGGGCAGCTGCCGAAACTGCAGAGACTTGCAAACGGCGCAAATATATACAAATTGAAAAAGATAATATATTTGTGCCGTTTGCAGTAGAGACTCTAGATTCATGGGGGCCGAGTGCCAAAAAACTTTATAAAGATATAACACCAAAAATTGTCGGCTCTACGGGTGAATTAGCATAGCTATACAGGGAGGAAATGCAGCCAGCGTTCTTGCCACCATGCCACGCGGACCAAATATTTTTGATTATTAGATTAAAACTGTATACTTATTAATTCTTTGAAAAAATAAATGATTTTAAATATAAAAAATTATATAAAAAAAAAATCATTATAAAAATATTTTTTTTAATTAACTAAAATTTATGTACTAATTATTATAAATTTTCCAAAAACCTTAAATCTAATCTAAACATTAAATATTTTTTTTGTTTTTGTTTTTTAACTTCTACTAGGTATTTAAATTGATTCTTTTTTCTTTCTTCTTATGACTCCCGTCTTCCTCTTTTAGCCGATGGTATTTCTGAGGCTATACCTAACGAGTGGCCAAATAAATATAATTTAAACATTTTTCCATACTGCTGCTGTACTAACTAAATTTACTTTAAAAGAGGCCCGACGGCATGACGCTGGCACCTTGGAAGATGGGACGATCACTAGTTTGGGATGCAACTTGCGTCGATACCCTCGCCCAGTCCCATCTTTCATTTACTTCCTCTAAGGCAGGATCAGCAGCAGCCATAGCAGAAAACGCAAAGCGGCGCAGATATGTCGACCTCAGCGACGACTATATATTTGCGCCACTTGGATTTGAAACATTTGGGCCTTGGGGACCAAGCGCTCATTCAATTTGTAAAGAAATTTCAAAACGCCTAATTAGATCTACAAATGACCAGAAGGCTGGTACGTATTTCGCACAACGCATTAGCCTTGCAATTCAACGAGGAAATGCAGCCAGCCTTCTGGGTACACTTCCAATGTCTGGGGACCTGGGACAAATTTTTTATTTATAAATTTAGTTTTAGATTTTATAATTGTATTAAGTCTATTTTAAGGTTTTTATATTATATTCTTTTTTTATGTAATTAATTATTATTGTATGTAACTTTAAATTATAAAAATTAATAAAAAAATTAACCAAGGTATGCGTGGAATAGTGGCAAAAAACTGGGTATCCTCTCAAATGCTCTAAAAAAATATATATAATTTCAGAAGCTATAATTTTACTTGCTATAAATATTCATTTTCTTTAAATTTAGATCCTGTAATTTTAAAAATATATAAATGTGTTTGATATAATTTTTTAAATCTATAATATTAATTCCTATAACGTATTGTTTTCTATAATTGCAGTTCCCATAATTTTCTAAATCTATAATTTCAAGTCCTGTAATTTTTATAATGTCTATTTTCAATTGCACTAATGGCTACTTTTCTATAATTGCTGTTACTATCATTTTGAAAATATATAATCTCAAGTCTTGTAATTTTTATAATCTCTAATTTCAATTGCACTAATGGCTACTTTTCTATAATTGCAGTTATTATAATTTTCTAAATATATAAATTCATTTTCTATAAATTTATTAATCTGTAATATCATTTGCTCTAATGGATTGTTAAAATAATTGTACTCTCTATATTTTTAAACGTATAACTTCATTCTATTGACAGTAGTTTTTGTTAATTTTAACCTATTGCACTAATTTCCGATTCATATTCCCCTAATTTGTAAAAAAAAATAGGTTAGCGAGGAGCGAAGCGACGAGCGTGGTTCGAATAGTGCCAAAACAGAGTGCGAGCCGAGCGAGCGAAGCGAGCGTTCCGCGGCAGCGGACGGCGAAGCTCCAGAAACTCATAACTACATACCTAAACAACCATCACTTGTTGATAACGGATATGATACCTATATATATTATTTATAATAAGGAAGGACGATTTTATGTAATAAATATTTCGCAAATAAATTGGAAAAAAATTATAGCAAATTAATCATTAGATGTGCCATTTGTGCTTAAATGTTGTACCTTTTGATAATTTAGATATATTTAAAATTATAGAAAACAATTTTAGATAAAATGAAAATTATAGCAAATTATATATTAGATCATTTAATGTTAAATATTTTGATAATAGTGATTTTGAAAATTACGGATATCGATTTTAGACAAAAGAAAAATTATAGCAAATAAATAATTATAGAATTTAATTTTATATATTTTGATAATAGTGATTTTGAAAATTACAGAAATAGATTTTAGATTTTAAAAAATTTATAGCAAATGAATAATTATAGAACGTAATTTTATATCTTAAGTACTTATATATTCTAAAATTATATCAAAACATTTTAGACATATTGTAGGAGACCCAAAAAACTGACTACATTTCCCCGCTGAATCGCGATGCTGATTCGTTGAGCGAGGAAGGAGCCAGCCCTCTTGTCGCCAGAAGAGATGATCAATCGAGGGATATATCTTTAACAAACTTTTTGTCATTTGAACCCTACGGACCTAGAGTTTCTACACCAAACGGCACAAATTTGTAATTTTCAATAATTAACTATATTTGCGCCGTTTGTTAGACTCTTCGGATTTGAAAAATTCGCCACCCTTTGATGAGGTTGAAAATTTTTTGTATGGGAATTTTAATTTTTTTTTAACTATTAGTTTTTTTTTCTAAAACCATCTTCGCATTATTGCCTTTCAAATAACGGACATAGGTAGAAACATTTTTTGTAATAGATTAGTACCTACCTAGTCTTAACTCCTGACCTCTGATTTTTTTTTTCACAGATCGCTGCTGCAGCTAGCATTCCTTATGAATATCATGAGGTAAATATATATTAGAACTTTTTAATCCTAACTTACTAATCCTCATGTAACAACAGAGCAATGAACCTACGTCATTTTTTGCTCAGAAATAGTTGAAGGGCTTGGGAGTGCCACAGGAAGTCCTTCGAAAAAAAATCCACGGGCAATTGACAAATCTAATTACATAAAACTGTCGTGTCAATAGATGTAGTATGCTGGCGCCTAAGATTTTATAAGACGATGCGTGGCCCGGCGTCGTCTTGCAAAATCTTAGGCTGGCGCTCTACTAGATTGGTAATATCGCGATTAGAACGAGACCAAAAACATTAATACATCAGTGTGCGTGACTAATGTGTAATTCTGTGGATTTTTCATCTTATATGACTTACATCCAGGCACTGCACCATGCACTGCATTAACCATAATTAATCACGTCTATTAAACACTAAATTATACTTTAAAACAGGATATTACAAATAAGCAAAATTAGTAAGCTAGGCTGTTACAGTATTTAAATAACGGTCTCGTCTATCTGTCGCTTTTTTTTGTTGTAGAAGGATTTCCCCTTAAGGGCCTGTTATCCGACCGCGGTAGGCATTTAGCGCTCTCTCAACCCTTGCGTAAATAACATCGCGCTTGCGCAGCGCGTTTGATCTCACATTACCCCGAGCCGCTAGATTCGTGGCGTCGCGCGTCACAGTAAAAAATATGCAGTAGGAAAACTTGATATATATATGTACTTATATTCATTTAAAGATAAAGTTTTGTAAATAAACTATGCCGTTATGTAACTTTTTCCTATTAAATTTTTAAAAGGCAAAGTTGATTGTTTACTTTTAAATGGTGGGGTTTTGGGATCTAAACAGGAATAAAATAAAAGTAATGGATAGCGATAAACAATAAGTTTTTATTGATTTCTTATAGAAACACTAAATAAAAAAAGTAATTGATATTACCAAATACAATGGCAAGAAAACGTAAATGTTGAGTCTTGTGGATTGTTCATAGACAAAACTTATCCATATATTGGAGCAACTCCTGACGGATTAGTAGGCGATGATACGCTTGTAGAAAACAAAATACAAATAATTAAATATAATAGAAACACGAACGAATAATTACATTCAAAAGTTATAAATAGTTATTAACATAATCTAGGTATATGAATAGTTTCTCTACTGTAATGTGATAATGTCTATACTGTGACGTTATAGATAAGAGAACATTATAAATTATGAAAAAAATACATGATTGTTTACTTGGTCTTACGACAATTCAAATTATGTAATATATTTTTCTTATTTATTTAATTTCCCATGTTTTTGTCAAAAAATAATAAACCGGTTGCAATACAGTAGCCAAGTGCGGGGAGCGGCAAAAGCGACACAGGTCCGACCTCGACAACGCCCGGCAGGCTTCTGGCAAGACGCGCGCGGAGCGTTTTCTATATATATTACGCTTTTAGTCATTGTTTAAAAAAACCTATTTATTTACAAAAATATAACTGTACAATACGATCTTTATCAGTAAAACGATAATATATATATAAAAATTTTGACATAATCTTTGTTAGATTTGGAATAAAACTGGAAAAACAAACGAAGTTTAGACCTGTTTTCCATTTTTTTATGATCGAGCGATATTAAAAGTTTCATGTTTTTAACTGTACAAATATATAGAGCATATGTTGAACTATATCACATATTTTTTTTATTTCAAAACAATCGACATTTGCCTATTAAAAATTGGTTCAAAAAACGGTGAATTTGGGGTAACCCAGCCTTAAGACACCCACGTACGAACGTGGGTAGTGTTAGATCCTTACTGACAATACTAACTAAAACCCCTCCCTGCATGTAACCTTGCGGCCATTCATGCGTCACCGGGCGCGTTTGGCTTCCACCTTGCGGCTTTGGCCGAGAACCAAGGCGCCTAAGGGGACCACTGGCGACCACCTCGGCTTAGGGCCTGTGGTGAGCGAGCGAGGAACGGACCCGAGTCCTGTGTCTTATGCGCTTTCTCTTTTGTATTGCCAATCTAGTAGAGCGCCCGAGCTACTATACTAAATCTATGATCGTGTGGCTGACTGACTGACAATCAACGCACAGTCTAAACCATTGAAGATATAAATATGAAAATTGGAAGGTATATTCCTTAGGGAGTATAGGGGTGCATTAAGAAAATATTTTTAGAAATAAGGTGGTGAAATCGGGTATTCAGAACGTTGTATTCTTAATGCACGAAGTCATGGCAACTCTTATGCCCGCTTGCACCAACGTCACACAAAGATATTCCTAGTAAGGACTCTCCTAATATAACCTAAGTATCAACTTTGGTTGCACCAACCTAATAATGCTAGGATCGTCCTACGATAGGAGCTTCCTTACTAAGTGATTGATCAATCTATTTTTACTTTTACGGTTGGCTGAACTGCGTGATTCTATGTGTAGTATTCTATGTATTTCATATTTTTTGATATTATTGTGGTCAAAAAACCATTGCTGTTTCTAAAAAATGTATAGGTATATGTACCTATAAACAAAGGGTAGGTACCTACAAAGTTAAAAAGTGACAAAAACAATTTAAAAATAGGAAGACATATAACGGTAACTGTGTAAACTTACCGATCGGTGGGGTATTCCAAACATTCATCTTTTATAAAGTATGCTATATTTAAAAAAAAAGTCGTCATAATATTTATTTATTTTTTACGATTTTTTTACAATTTATGACAAATTTGTAAAAAAAATCGGGTCTGGGCCTTATTATCCTTGATCTGAGTAAAACTCCTTCTAGATCTTTCAAAAAGTCGAGAAGATCGTCACTGTTGCTCATTTTATCAAGGATTTTATAGGGAAATACACGCTTAAAAGAGTGTCTTAACTTTAGGATGAACGAAATCGGCGTCATAAACATAAGATCCTCTTATCGCGTTTAGGACAATCCTAACGTTGGTGCAATGCATTTTCCTCGCTAGGACAACCTAAATGGGTTACGCGTTACTTTAGGACGCTCCTAACATTGGTGCAAGCGGGCATTATTCTCTCAAACTTCTGAACCGATTCTCAAAAACCTTTCACTAATAGAATGCTACGACATCCCTGAGTGACATAGATTTTATTTTATTGGAAAGTATACACAATTATATTAAGCTATAATTTATATTTATTTGCAGTATAACGGAAATAATGGCGGAGTAGCATCATATCAAAATTACGGTAAACTATTTAATATTTAAACAACATTTAACCGAAGTTCTTTTTTTAATGTAAGTATGTTCCCCGATTACTTGAAGACGCCTGGACCGATTTGGATTTTTTTTTGCTTGAAAGGGTATACTTCCCAGGTGGTCCCATGGTCATCAGGTCAGGATCAGATGATGGGATCCTGGAGAAATCGAGAACTCTTCAAATTTTATAGGCACACTTGAAGCGATTTGGGTATTTTTTTCATAGTGACGCAATTTCGCAAAATTATTTTATTTTTGAAGTCGGTCTACACTTTTTTTAATAAAAAAATTCTCCCATGTTTTGCCGACTAACGAGTAGCCAGTTCTGTTGAGGTATATTTAGATGAAAAAGAAATAGCGAAGACATTTCTTTTGCATTTGTTTCGCATACTAGCGATTCGTCCTCGGCTCCGCGCGGGTAAAATATCGGTTTAAAACAATTTAAAAAAAACTACCTAAGTGATAGTGGCAGGGGTAGAGGTAGTGCAGGCAAGCCAATTTGGGCAGGACAACGTCTGCGGGGTCCGCTTATATATATTTTATTATTTATGGAAAATCTACTTACTTTTTTTTTCATCCATCATGTACCTCGATTCGAACGAGCTCAGTATTCGACTTTTCCATCGATCTTTTGAAGGTCAAGATCGATTTTGGATTAATGGATCCCATGTTGGGATTGGGGTTTGTTACACAACAAATCCAAAATAACAGTAAATCTTTTACTATTGACAGGTGTATGAATAATACAGT
The DNA here is from genome assembly GCA_963924495.1 of Nemapogon koenigi. NCBI lineage: Eukaryota > Metazoa > Arthropoda > Insecta > Lepidoptera > Tineidae > Nemapogon > Nemapogon koenigi. Next base: position 1,336,536 of record OZ004656.1, read on the forward strand.
CTTTCATAGCAATAGTAGTACCTACTATTTTTTTCTTCTTAATGGCTCCATCAGGATTTTAATGATTCCGCCAATGTCAAGTATTATAAACGTCACAGTAACAATAAGCCGATAATCGGTAGGTAGGATGCTCCCGTCGATCGTGATATGGCCTATTAGTCACTGACTAATCACAACTATCACAGCGCGTGACGTGGAATCTAGTAGTACTATATTTAAATTTCGTAATAAATTCATTTGGTTATAGAATCTAATAAAATAATTGGATTTCTTACAGATTATTCAAATGATGGTACAAGCTATGGATACAGCAACGGCAAGGAAAGTGACAATAAAAAATACAACGGTGATGGAGGAAACGACGGTGATAGAGGAACCGACGGTGATGGGGGAAACGACGGTGATGAAGGAGATGGAGGATCCGACGGTGATAAAGTATCCGACGGTGATGAAGGATCCGACGGTAATGGAGGATCCGACGGTGATGGAGGATCCGACGGTGATGGAGGATCCGAACGTGATGAAGAATCCGACGGTGATAAAGGATCCAACGGTGATGAAGGATCCGACGGTGATGGAGGATCCGACGGTGATGGAGGATCCGACGGTGATGGAGGAACCGACGGTGATAAAGGATCTGACGGTGATGAAGGATCCGACGGTGATAAAGGATCCGACGGTGATGAAGGATCCGACGGTGATGGAGGATCCTACGGTGATGGGGGAAACGACGGTAGTGGGGTACACGACGGTAATGGGGGACTTGGCGGTAATGAAGGACATGATGGGAAAAATGGACACGATGGTAATGGGGGACACGAAGGTGATGGAGTACACAACTGTGATGGGGGACATGGCGATAATGGAGGACACAATGGCAATGGAGGACACAACGGTGATGAAGGACATGGCGGCAATGGAGGACACGATGGGAATAAAGGACACGACAGTAATGGGGGACACGGCGGTAATGGAGGACACGATGGGAATAAAGGACACGACGGTAATGGGGGACACAAAGGTGATGGGGAACACGAAGGTGATGGAGGACACGATGGGAATAAAGGACACGACGGTAATGGAGGACACGGCGGTAATGGAGGACACAAAGGTGATGGGGGACACGAAGGTGATGGAGGACACAAAGGTGATGGAGGAAACGATGGGAATAAAGGACAAGACGGTAATGGGGGACACGGCGGCAATGGAGGACACAAAGATGATGGGGGACACGATGGGAATAAAGGACAAGACGGTAATGGGGGACACGGCGGCAATGGAGGACACAAAGGTGATGGGGGACACGAAGGTGATGGAGGACACAAAGGTGATGGAGGAAACGATGGGAATAAAGGACAAGACGGTAATGGGGGACACGGTGGCAATGGAGGACACGGCGGCAATGGAGGACACGTAGGTGATGGGAATAAAGGACACGACGGTAATGGGGGACACGGCGGCAATGGAGGACATAAAGGTGATGGGGGACACGATGGGAATAAAGGACAAGACGGTAATGGGGGACAAGGCGGCAATGGAGGACACAAAGGTGATGGGGGACACGAAAGTGATGGAGGACACAAAGGTGATGGAGGAAACAATGGGAATAAAGGACAAGACGGTAATGGGGGACACGGCGGCAATGGAGGACACAAAGGTGATGGGGGACACGAAGGTGATGGAGGACACAAAGGTGATGGAGGAAACGATGGGAATAAAGGACACGACGGTAATGGGGGACACGGCGGCAATGGAGGACACAAAGGTGATGGAGGAAACGATGGGAATAAAGGACACGACGGTAATGGGGGACACGGCGGCAATGGAGGACACAAAGGTGATGGGGGACACGATGGGAATAAAGGACAAGACGGTAATGGAGGACACGTAGGTGATGGGAATAAAGGACACGATGGGAATAAAGGACAAGACGGTAATGGGGGACACGGCGGCAATGGAGGACACAAAGGTGATGGGGGACACGATGGGAATAAAGGACAAGACGGTAATGGGGGACACGGCGGCAATGGAGGACACAAAGGTGATGGGGGACACGAAGGTGATGGAGGACACAAAGGTGATGGAGGAAACGATGGGAATAAAGGACAAGACGGTAATGGGGGACACGGCGGCAATGGAGGACACAAAGATGATGGGGGACACGATGGGAATAAAGGACACAACGGTAATGGGGGACACGGCGGCAATGGAGGACACAAAGGTGATGGGGGACACGAAGGTGATGGAGGACACAAAGGTGATGGAGGAAACGATGGGAATAAAGGACAAGACGGTAATGGGGGACACGGCGGCAATGGAGGACACGGCGGCAATGGAGGACACGTAGGTGATGGGAATAAAGGACACGACGGTAATGAGGGACGCGGCGGCAATGGAGGACACAAAGGTGATGGGGGACACGATGGGAATAAAGGACAAGACGGTAATGGGGGACACGGCGGCAATGGAGGACACAAAGGTGATGGGGGACACGAAGGTGATGGAGGACACAAAGGTGATGGAGGAAACGATGGGAATAAAGGACAAGACGGTAATGGGGGACACGGCGGCAATGGAGGACACGGCGGCAATGGAGGACACGTAGGTGATGGGAATAAAGGACACGATGGGAATAAAGGACAAGACGGTAATGGGGGACACGGCGGCAATGGAGGACACAAAGGTGATGGGGGACACGAAAGTGATGGAGGACACAAAGGTGATGGAGGAAACAATGGGAATAAAGGACAAGACGGTAATGGGGGACACGGCGGCAATGGAGGACACAAAGGTGATGGGGGACACGAAGGTGATGGAGGACACAAAGGTGATGGAGGAAACGATGGGAATAAAGGACACGACGGTAATGGGGGACACGAAGGTGATGGAGGACACAAAGGTGATGGAGGAAACAATGGGAATAAAGGACAAGACGGTAATGGGGGACACGGCGGCAATGGAGGACACAAAGATGATGGGGGACACGTAGGTGATGGGAATAAAGGACACGACGGTAATAGGGGACACGGCGGCAATGGAGGACACAAAGGTGATGGGGGACACGATGGGAATAAAGGACAAGACGGTAATGGGGGACACGGCGGCAATGGAGGACACAAAGGTGATGGAGGAAACGATGGGAATAAAGGACACGACGGTAATGGAGGACACGGCGGTAATGGAGGACACGGCGGTAATGGAGAACACAAAGGTGATGGGGGACACGAAGGTGATGGAGGACACAAAGGTGATGGAGGAAACGATGGGAATAAAGGACACGACGGTAATGGGGGACACGGCGGCAATGGAGGACACAAAGGTGATGGGGGACACGATGGGAATAAAGGACAAGACGGTAATGGGGGACACGGCGGCAATGGAGGACACAAAGGTGATGGGGGACACGAAGGTGATGGAGGACACAAAGGTGATGGAGGAAACGATGGGAATAAAGGACACGACCGTAATGGAGGACACGGCGGTAATAGAGGACACAAAGGTGATGGGGGACACGAAGGTGATGGAGGACACGATGGGAATAAAGGACACAACGGTAATGGGGGACACGGCGGCAACGGAGGATACGGCGGCAATGGAGGACACAAAGGAGATGGGGGGCACGAAGGTGATGGAGGACACGATGGGAATAAAGGACACAACGGTAATGGGGGACACGGCGGCAATGGAGGACACAAAGGTGATGGGGGACACGAAGGTGATGGAGGATACGATGGGAATAAAGGACACGACGGTAATGGAGGACACGGCGGCAATGGAGGACACAAAGGTGATGGGGGACACGAAGGTGATGGGGGACATGGTGGTAATGGAGAACACAATGGAAACGGAGGACAGAATGGAAATGGGGGACACGGCGGTAATGGAGGGGGACATTGCGGAAAAGGAGGCGGTTTAGGTGGTATCCTGGGTAATGATGGAGGGCACGGTGGTAATGGAGGACATCATGGTAAAAAAGGGGGAATCGGCGGAATAGGAGGTGGTGTAGGTAATATTCTGGGTAATAAAGAAGGAAAAAGTGGTAATGGAAAGAAAGATTGTAATGGAGGATTATTAGGTCTTTAAATGTTAGCAGGTGAATTTATGTAAACGAAAGTTCAAAATATGTAAAATATGGAAATTATGTAATTTTTTAAATATATTTTGTAGATTAAAACTATATTACTAAACTATGTTTTTTTTAATTAAAATAACTCGCTTTCTGCCATCTTAATGCCTCTTGGAAAATAACATAGCCATATCTTCTGAACCTCTTTATTGAGATCAAATTAAGAAGAGGATTGTCTAAAGCAACAGCTTCTGTAGAAACCTGCATTTCTTTTATCCGAGCAAATAGGTCTGGCAAAGCTGACACGGAAGATCCTTATTACGTAAACCAGGGAAGTAATCTTGCTTTTGTCATGTCCCGCTAATTTGTTCTCTTTTGTTCTAACATTCTGTTTGTTTGTTTGCCTTTCTTTCACTTCAAAACAGATCAACGATATACTTGAAGATACTATCCATAAGATACTAATTTAATTGCAGAAGTTAACACAAAATGATCTTGTTATGACACCTTTTGTAATCTTTTCTGAAGATTTCTGCTTCGCCCATGGATATTTTGAAACAAAATAAAATAATACGTAGAATGTGTGATATAAAGCGTATTAACCGCACCCGGAATGAAGTCATTAGATAAGAATGCGGAGTGAAAGATGATGTTGTGACTAAAATGAAGAAAACTGGTTTACGCTGGTTTGGACACGTTAAAATAATGAAAGATTGACTAAAATGTTTATATGGCTGAAGTGAAAGGAAATGCTGGCAGAGGACGACCTAGTACACACAATCGCCGAGCATGTATGAAAGGTATGATGAATATAAAAGAAACGAAAGAGGTATGTCAGGATCGTAACAAATGGCATTCGATTGTCTCTGCCTACCCCTCTTGGTATAAAAAGCGTGATGATAGATAGATTTAAAAAAATATAGTGTTAATATTATACGGTGGTACGGAAGCCTTCGTGTGCGAGTCCGACTCACACTTGGCCGGTAAGAACAAACGGTACCTACATACCCAAATAATATTGAATCATTAATTTTCATATACTGTTTCATAAAACAGCTGTTTAAACTATAAATTTTGGTAAATATAAATAAATAGGTTTAAAATTTGGTAGAAAATCTTATATCCACCACGGCGTATTTACGTTGTATACAAGGCCAGTACGCAGCCATAGCAAACTGCTCGTGTATGATTTGGAATGCTATTATTCACATATGTGATTACAATATATACACGATTTTTGCGTAATGGTCGCGTATAGTTTGGAATGCTATTATTCACATCTGTGATTACAATATATACACGATTTTTGCGTAATGGTCGCGTATAGTTTGGAATGCTATTATTCACATCTGTGATTACAATATATACACGATTTTTGCGTAATGGTCGCGTATAGTTTGGAATGCTATTATTCACATCTGTGATTACAATATATACACGATTTTTGCGTAATGGTCGCGTATAGTTTGGAATGCTATTATTCACATCTGTGATTACAATATATACACGATTTTTGCGTAATGGTCGCGTATAGTTTGGAATGCTATTATTCACATCTGTGATTACTATATATACACGATTTTTGCGTAATGGTCGCGTATAGTTTGGAATGCTATTATTCACATCTGTGATTACTATATATACACGATTTTTGCGTAATGGTCGCGTATAGTTTGGAATGCTATTATTCACATCTGTGATTACAATATATACACGATTTTTGCGTAATGGTCGCGTATAGTTTGGAATGCTATTATTCACATCTGTGATTACAATATATACACGATTTTTGCGTAATGGTCGCGTATAGTTTGGAATGCTATTATTCACATCTGTGATTACAATATATACACGATTTTTGCGTAATGGTCGCGTATAGTTTGGAATGCTATTATTCACATCTGTGATTACAATATATACACGATTTTTGCGTAATGGTCGCGTATAGTTTGGAATGCTATTATTCACATCTGTGATTACTATATATACACGATTTTTGCGTAATGGTCGCGTATAGTTTGGAATGCTATTATTCACATCTGTGATTACTATATATACACGATTTTTGCGTAATGGTCGCGTATAGTTTGGAATGCTATTATTCACATCTGTGATTACTATATATACACGATTTTTGCGTAATGGTCGCGTATAGTTTGGAATGCTATTATTCACATCTGTGATTACAATATATACACGATTTTTGCGTAATGGTCGCGTATAGTTTGGAATGCTATTATACACATCTGTGATTACAATATATACACGATTTTTGCGTAATGGTCGTGTATAGTTTGGAATGCTATTATTCACATCTGTGATTACAATATATACACGATTTTTGCGTAATGGTCGCGTATAGTTTGGAATGCTATTATTCACATCTGTGATTACAATATATACACGATTTTTGCGTAATGGTCGCGTATAGTTTGGAATGCTATTATTCACATCTGTGATTACAATATATACACGATTTTTGCGTACTGGTCGCGTATAGTTTGTAAAGCATGCAAGCGAAGGTTAGGTTTCAAACTGTACAGTGCCACTTACACCTGATCAAGGTTTCGTAAAGCTAGAAGGTATCTACATAAGATAGATTTATGAATTATAAGTAGGTACATTGTTATTTAAAGATTATTGTTGGAATAAATTTAATAACTAAGACATCAAAAATACTTTTAATTAAACATAAAATTGAATACTTTAAAGATTTAGATTATCAAATCCTGAGCTTTTCGTGCTTTTTCGACTTTATTAAACTGCTGCACTGTTTTATTACATACTTTAACTATTTTGAAGTCTCGGTAAGGTACCACTTTTCGCCGGTGTTCACAAGATTATAAGAAAATGGACATTGAAAAACTTAACCTCAAAATCTAAAATTTCGTGTTAAAAAATAAAATATTAAGGTTTCCAGCGGCCGCTTCTTCAGTCGTCCATAACAGTTTGCCTTAATTAGTCCCTACCTTTGTTAAATATAAATTCAGCAAAACAGTTTAAACCATCACCCTTCTTTACTTTATGAACACGCAACCTGGGTCACCAATATAGTAGAAATCACATATTCTACACTCCTTGTGACGCCTTTCCTAAGGTATGGTATCATAAAAAAATGCACCTTATCGCGTATGTTTTGAAATCGAGTGCGCTGGCGCGCTATTCCGATTCATACACGATTACCTAATTACCTAGTCCACATTGCGTACTGACGCAGTATATTACGGGCTTACGGGAACAGTATATTTAGCGTGATAATTCCAAACTATACACGATTATTGCGTAATACTGTTGTATAGTTTGGAAGACGTCAGTGCGAAATTTGTATTCCAAACTATACGCGATTAGTTTCACACCCATGCGTACTCTACGAGTAAGGAAAGGAAAAGAGTCATAACTCCATTGAAACGGTTCACATCACGTTATAACAGGCGATCTTGATTTAAACCAATAAACGCCCAGACACATGCAGGACGTCAGTATTCAAAAGCCAAATTATCATTTTTATCAATGGTAAAATATACCTTATGTACAGCTCATTAGAATTCAATTTATAACGCCATGTGTATTTACTTACGCCCTTCTTACATCTCTCAAGTCTCAACTGACGCTCAGCTATCCCGATGCCTACACATGGAGCTCAGTAAGTATGGAAAACCACATTTTAAAAAATAAACCACTTCAAAGTTCAACATTTATAATAATGGTAGTGCGTACTAGCCTTGTATAGAATGGAAATGACAAAAAAGCAATAAAAATATGGCTCAATCCAATTTCAAATAATAACCCATCATTGTGTGGTGAGGAAATGTTGTATAAATAAACTCAAGTTTCCAGGATTAACTGAGATTTGCGATATTTTTGACAGACTATACAAGATGACTGAGAGCCACGGATCCTTAATCTTGGAAATACCTTGTTCCCAGTCGACTTGACTTTTTCCAACGTCAGACTTCAACAACCATCGTCATATTTCAATCAGTTTACACAAAATATTAATGGATAGCGACCCGCCCCGGCTCCACACGGGTGCAATGCTGATATAACACTACAGAATGTCTTTACATGTATATACATTTTTTTTGTCATTAGGCCGCTACCGCCGCAACCGCTATGACCCTGCATTTTAAATCTGTAATATCTTCGAAAATATTCATTTAAATTACATGCTGTAAAAGGCCATATTGATCTATATTAAATGCATAATGTATTTAAGGTACTTAATTTGGATAAGGATTAATGCTGTATTGCTTAAAATCGCTTCGTTAATAAGCCATTATTTCTCGTAAAAAGTAAAGGATAAAAATGGTTATTGTGGATTATCCCTAAGAGACAGATATATACCATCGCGGACTTTTTTTTACCTTTTTAAGGTGTACAATACTGTAGTACATTATTTTGATCTATCTCGTAGGGTTCAGCCAGCGTTTGCAATGTAAGCGCAAAAAAATGTATACAAACAGGGTCAATATTTATAGTGACGATCTATTACGTGCATCTACTTACTTCATACTTTGAAGTCCTTTTTATTTGTGGTTTACACCAATGAACGGACAATTTTATGCTCTAAACATTACACTTTTAAATATTTTTATACAACCTATTACATAATTTAATAATAAAAATACTAAATCACATAGAAATTCCAGAAAGAGGGGCGGTACCTACACTATCGCTCTACTCACACTTAGCGTATTCGACATAAGCGGCTGAAGCCCCATGCTATTCATATTCTCAAGGCCGTTTGGTACAGGGAGCCCCTTAAGTTCGTAGCCTTAAGTAGGTAAATAACAAATAATGAAAACCGGCCACTTATATTCATGCAATTCATTGTTTTAGATTTTTTTTAATTTTTCCGGGGAAACGAACATTATCCTGGATTAATAAGAGTCATTGTCCATACTTCCAGCTAACTTCTGACGGAGGTTATTTGAAGTTATCTCAACCTCCTTATTTGAAGTTCGGTTAACAAGCCACGTGTATGAACGACATAATTTTAACACTTGGGCCCTTCAATCCGTAGCCTTGGCCTTACCTAAATTAAAAATAAATAATAAATTAGAATATGTCAAGTGTCAATTTGACACATTGTCATCGACAGCCGGCACAACGCGGCACAAGCTTAGATGGCGCTCTAACCGACCTCCGAATCCATCTAAATTTAAATAATATACCTAGTCCATAGTCCATCTGGGAAGATGAAATTAAAAAACAGCTTGACCGCAATGGACTCAAGTAGCACAAGATAGAGACACATGGATATCTTTGGAGGATGCCTTCACCCGTACAGGGGTTCTTACAGATTAATTATAGATACATTATACAATTAAAGATTATTTGTAATTTGTAAGAAATAAAAGGCTATTTCATTTTATTATTTATTTATTTACCTAGTCCATTCATCGGATATCCTCAAATTTAAATCAAAAAAATAAGCTCATAAATATTTAGTGCTTAGGTTGTCGTTACATTGTTTTAGATTATTAAACCTACCCATTAGCAATAATTGATACTTAACTATCGCTTCTTTGCTTCTTTGTAACCTTGTTTATACATGCTGCTGCACGGCATACTTGCTGGTATTGTGCTTGCCCTCACAAATGTGCTGTGCAGGAGTCTGTGCATGATCTGTTTCTGATGCATCTGTGCATTACTGGGAACCATGTATGGATTGGACTGAACCAGGTCTATCACCAGCCTGTCCCTGCACGAGTGGCATTCAGAGCAGAAGCCGGAGACCAGCTCGCTTCATGAGGGAAGGTACAACAGCGGTGAACCAGGCATCGACCACGACATTATTTCTGTTTTAATATACTTTGTGATCCAACAAGGGGATAATATGTGTAAAATCGCCAAAAATAAGTTGGCTTACACCCGTTTGTAGACTAATCCCTTTGTGATTTTGATATATAAAAATATACATATTAAAGTTAAGTTCGTCATAAATCATTTGTATTGTTTAAGGCAAGGAACAATCTCAAAAAAAAAATGCGATTTGCACTCCTAACCTCAACGGTGGGCGGATGCAACGACCAATGAGGGCGATTCGCGCGTTTGAGATGATTGCACAGTACATGCAAAGAAATCAGCTAAATATTCTTAGTTTTTTAAAATCATTTCTTAATGCAAATATAGAAATATGAATTATGATACCTATTTATTTGTGTTCGTCGGTGGCCAAGTGGACGAATGGTATTAACTAAGGGGAACACGGTTCAATACCCGGATTCCGGATACCAATGAGTTTTTAAAATGAAAACTTATGTATCCGACAAACCACACTTGAGAGGCTAAAAGAGGGAGACCTTGGTCTTACGCTGCGTACCCTGGGACTGTAACACGGTTTTAGAAGCAACAAGGCAACAGGCTTTACCCGTGAAGAAAAAAAAATGTATAGGACATCTTTATTTACAAATAAAATATTATTAGTGATAAAACAAAATAGAATTGCATATAAACAACTTTCAAACAATATACATCGCATTTATAATTAAAAAGATTTAAAATAAGCCCGTGATGCTGTAAATCAGGTATGGGCAAATCTTTGACATGTTGTGGGCCAAACTTTAGTATAGCGACACCGAAATCAACTTTCATCATTGAGAACTGTTCGTATTTATAAGACATACGGTTCAGTAGTTTTTCAGAAATTCAGTAATTTTCCTATGTTTACGGCTGAAAATTATATCAGAGAAAAGTCTTAGCAACGGTTGCTATTGACACGAAGTTGTCAATTTTCGTATCGTAGCGGCGTATGTCTAAGGTATGGAATTTGAAGACTGTTGGTGCCAAATTAGAAACAACTTAGTTCCCAAATTCACTAATCTAGACAATTCATTAGGAACCTACGATCATCAGTATATTTGTACATTTGTATAATATTGAACAGATATTTATCTTCTTAGATGTTTACTTAATTTTGTATCCTAATTTGGCACCAACCGTCTTCAATGTTTCGTTTCTTTAAAATTCAGAAAAATCCAGCTGTCTTGCTGTTTTCTGGCCAGGTTGCAAATCAGGATGTATATTTGCATCATCGTCCCTTGTATTATTAACTTCAAATTCATTACTTTCTCGTATGGGCATACCACGAGAATGCCTGGAATCCACTATCTCGGGAAGAATGCATTCCATATAGAACCTAACTAACTTTTCTTCCATTTTGTCGTGCCAAAAGTTGTCGTCTCTTTTTATTATTTCAGTTTTAATAATTCGACTTTCACCACTCCAAATAGCAAAGAGACATCGTTCTCGCTGCGTCACATGAAGCTGTCCCTGTACCTGATAGAACCAATTACTATTGATATTTATTATTGTTGTTTTTGTTTTCTTATTGTATTTGTATATTTGAATTTTGTTTAATTTTATTGCTTCTTCTAAACCTATTTTGAAAGATGTGACTGGACATTTTATTTCTACAATGGTGTCTTCTCCTATAATTCCATCTGGTGTGGCACTAATAAAAGCATATTCGCTGTCAACAAACAATCCGCAAGGAAGAATGGCAACGTTCTCTTGTTTAGCCAGTTGTTCAAGTGCAAGTTTCTCATTGTCAATCCCGTGAGAAATTGAAGCTACGTGTGATAAATTTACTTTATATAAGATATTTTTAACTTGATTTGCACAACTTTTACCTATTCTTCGTTTGACGATTTGTCCAAAATTGGATGCTGTGACCATATTTTTTATCAACTCAACCCACTCGCAACAATCCCTTTGTAATATTGTTTCTTTTTGTATACGGTCTTTATTTTCAGTCAATGTTTTTAAATTTTGGAGAAATTTTTCTTTGGCTTTTTCTAATTCGTCTTTTGGTAAATCTGGTGCGGCGCTGTTTACTCCGTAATCATGCTGAATTATTTTTGATCCACTTTTGTTGTGAATCCTATTTTTTTTATAGGGATTCCGTTGGTTCCATTGTCGTTTCTCATTGCGTCTTACTTCCATTTTCTTTAACCGACTTTTAGGACTTTTACCAAGCATTTTTTTTTAAGTGTATGTTTCGGAAGCTTATTATTGTATAATACGACTGCTGCAGCACACCTTGCTTGATATGACCGTCTTGCGGAAAAAAAAATTCTTTTACCGCCAACTACCTTGGCAATAATACTATTAAACCGTTCAGCGGAGTTAGTGTCCACGTCTTCTAGTAGGCTTTGGGATTTAGAAGCTACAGTACCAATAATTACTTTCAATCGAAACCAAAATGTGGAATTGGTTACTTCCATTGCATTTGATAAATCCTTTTCTTTATTACAAAAGTAATCTTTGCACATGCGGTGATCTCCAAATGCGTGATATAGTGAATTATTTATATCAGCATACAAATTCTGCCTTCCTTGCCCAATGGAAATAGCGCTTTCTAAAACTAACCTTTTGTGTTCTTTAATTGAGGAAACTACTGCCTTTCTTACTGTCAATACCCTTTTATCCGTCAACAGTTTCCTATAATTTAGGGAATATTTGACCTCCTTTGATACTGCTCGTAACTTGTTACATAAATTGCGCAGAATGTGATTCCTACACTCAATTTTTATAACCGTTACTTGGGGGTATGGATTCATGGACAGAATTTTGGAGTACGTTGCAGAGTCTCCATCAGCAATAATCCTTTGATATATAATGTTATACATGTCAATAGAAGTTTTGAAACCTTCACATATTATTTCTGCTTCCATGCCCGTGGAAGATCCTGTGTAGTTTTTATAACAGAGATGTTCCTTTGGTGTCAAGCCTTTTTTATGAGCTCTTGCGCAAATTAGACAGTATTTATTTTTTACGGTCATAAATAATACTTCACCAAATCTTCGGCCAATTATCACTGCAGCACCCGATAGAGCTTTATAATTATTACCATAAGATCTAGCACTCCAACATCCATCAGCGTAAACGTCTATCAAGGCGATACCATTTTTAACTCTTCCTTCAGCCACAACAGCTTCTCGTTCCCGTTCAGCAGCAGCTTCCATCTCCTCAGCTGCTGTTTCTTCCCACTTATCAAATACATTGTCTTGAATTTTTGAAAACAATTTTTTTGAAAAGATGGGCACGTCCATGGATGCTGTTATCTCTTCAAATTGAGAGTAAGCCATTCCAGCTGAAACTAGCCCTATTACTGCGCTAACATCACATTACATCGACATTTTCAATATGGGCTGGATCTTCAGAGTCTATATAAAAAGACGACCCACACATGGCACATTTAAACTTGTACTTTGATAGCAATCCTACCCTCTTTTCCCCAATCAAATTCAAACACTGAGAACCACAATTAAATAGTGCACTATGATTCGAAACATCCTTCAGTTTGTTGAAAAAGTACATCATATTTATAATCCTTCGCCCACTGATAGCTTCGAAGTTTTGTTCCAATTCCGGTTCCACTAATTCAATAATAAGGGATTCTCTGTCTAATTGACCGCTTGACCTGAAACAATAATACCTGCTATAGTTTTATTGTATTTATTTTCATTTCACCCCCCAGGAGTTGATTTTTATAAGAAGGTTGTTAAAAAGTTAGTTATTATTTCGTGAATCGTAAGATATTGCCAACCGATATAATAACAAAATAATACTTACTCATGTGTAGATTCTGCAGGGCCACTAGGTGCCTTTGTAATACTTTGCTTACTAATTGCTTCAAAGTCTTGATTCAGTTCAGGCTCTACTAATTCAAGAATTGTAAATCCTGTTTCTTGGTCGCTTGATCTGAAACAAGTAATAACATATTGCATGAATAATAATGTCAAAATACTATGGTAAGGTTTGATTTTAAAGTTGCTTTCCACGTTTTCGTGATAAAGGTTACTTACATTCATAGATCTGAGTAATGACATATATTATAGACAGGTAATCTATACTAATATTATAAAGAGAAAAGATTTGTATTTTTGTGTGTATGTTTGTAATGAATAAACTCAAAATCAAAATTTCAAAAATTCAAAAATTCTTTCACCATTAAAAAGCTACATTCACCTTGAGTGACATAGGCTGTATTTATTGCTAGAAAAGGTTAGGGATCTTTACTAAAACTTAAGTAACGTAACCCAATGTGTAAAAAAGTGCCCTAAGACGTCTTTCGTCGCATGCGCTGCGGAAACTATTGATGATAGAACAAAAGTGCGTTCTACAATATTTAAGAACATATCAATATCTACAAAAAATGTCGCGATAGTATATGTCTAACTTGTATAGTTAAGTCACAATAAGTATTCTTTTATTTTAAAAATTTAATTAAAAAGCCGCCGCTAGAAAAGGCTCTTTATTTGTACCTTGCTATTAATCCTTAGCAAAATAAATTACTTTATATGCACGGCTGCTTCAATACCTTTATATAACTTTTTGAAATATTCAATTCGGACATTCCATTCGAAAGATATCACGAGTTTAAAAATGTAAGTATTTTTTTATCGCGATTTTAGTATTTTTGTATGAACAATATCCAAAGTTAGAGGTAGTGGTAGTGGTAGGGGGTAGGGGTAGGGATAGGGGTACGGGTACGGGTAAGGGTTGGGGTAGAGGTAGGGGTAGGGATAGGGGTATGGGTAGGGGTATGGGTAGGGGTATGGGTATGGGTATGGGTATGGGTAGGGGTATTGGTATGGGTATGGTATGGGTATGGGTATGGGTATGGGTAGGGGTAGGGGTAGGGGTATTATAGGGTATATTTTATTTTGTTTGTAAATATCCACGGGCGAAGCCGGAGGCAAAATGCTAGTAAATAATAAAACTTACTCATGATGTGTCTGTTCTGTTGAAGTACTGGGTACATCAATTTCAGCATCACAATGTTTGCGCTTCTTCGATCTAAAAATAAAACTTATTTTGAAATAACCAAATGATATTCAAATAGAATATTAAAAGATCAGAAATAAAATAAATATATATATTAAATATTATAATGTTATCTGAATTATCTACATTTCGCACATATTCTATAAGATCCACGGAGGACCATATCGAACATTTGACATTAGAATATATACCTTATTTCTATGGCATTAGAGTTACAAATTACAAGAAATATTAATCTTTGCATGTAATTACTTACCCAAACATTCCATCATTTTTTTCATTTTGTTTCCGTTTTCTTCGGTTTTTATTATTTTTATTACCCATAATCAGGCCTAAATCTTACAAATTTAAATAACACTAATAATATTAACAAAAAAGTCACTTTATACAAAAAACAATGTATTTTCTAAGTAATCAAAATTTTGACACAGAGACAACCTCGCTAAGTTTGAGATCCTCTGCCCTACTACAAGGGTAGGGTTCCCATCACGCAAGCTGCGTTTCCACGCTGAATGGCAACGCTGAGCCTTGTGCGAGAAAACAGCCCGCGCGATCGTCCCCCTTCTATTATAATTTTATGTAAGTAGGTCTTAAAAAATTAAATGCAAAAAAATTAAAACAAAATAAATTTTTATACATTTGTTAAATAAATTTCGAGAATTATATTTTTTCACCTAAATTGAAGATTATCCGCGCGAGCGTGCCGGCTCCGTCGCCCTATAATCCCGGGCTCTGTGAAGTTGGCACCCCCAAATTCGATTTTTCAGTTTTTTTTCATCAGGTTCGTTTGTCCATCGTTAGTCCACGTTTGTCCACCAAAAATTTTTTTTTGTCCACCTCTCAAAAAAAAGTTATTCAAAAAAATTAAATTGGGGTGGAAGTTGGCACCCCAAAATGCGAATTTCCATTTTTTTTCATCACGTTTGTTGATCCATCGTTAGTCCACGTTTGTCCACCAAAAATTATTTTTTGTCCACCCTCCAAAAAAAAGTTATTTAAAAAAAAACTAAAAATGAGGTGGAAGTTGGCACCCCCAAATGCGAATTTTCAACTTTTTTTCATCAGTTTCGTTTGTATATCGTTAGTCCACGTTTGTCCACCAAAAATTTTTTTTTGTCCACCCTTCAAAAAAAAATTATTCAAATAAACATTTTTAAAGAAAAAAGCCCTGAATTTAACTTTGACGGAGGATATCTAGCTTTCTAGGGGTCTATTTGCTTTTCTGATGGGTCGGTTTGTTTGTCCACTTCAGAAACTCGTTTGTCCACCACATATTTTCATTAGTCCACCCTTAGAGAAATAGTTATGCGTGAGATAAGTATATATCTGATGATTTTAACTTTGTCGTGGGATCTCCAACTTCCTAGGGGTGGATTTGCTTATCTGAGGGGTAGCTCTGTTTGTACACCTCGGAAACTTATTTGTCCACCACATACTGTCGTTTGTCCACCCTTAGAGATATAGTTATACGTGAGTTAATTAAGTATATATCTAAGGATTTCCACTCTGACAGGGGATCTCTAGCTTCCTAGGGGTGGATTTGCTTCTCTCAGGGATAGGTCTGTTTTTCCACCTCGAAAACTTATTTGTCCACCACATACTGTCGTTTTTCCACCCTCAGAGGTATAGTTATGAGTGAGTTAATTATGTATATATCTAAGTATTTTAACTTTGACGCAGGATTTCTAGTTTCCTAGGGGTGGATTAGCTTCTCTGAGGGGTAGGTCTGTTTGTCCACCTCAGAAGCTCATTTGTCTACCATATATTGTCGTTTGTCCACCCTTAGAGATATAGTTATACGCGAGTTAATTATATATCTAAGGATTTTAACTTTGACGTAGGATTTCTAGTTTTCTAGGGGTGGATTAGCTTCTTTGAGGGGTAGGTCTATTCTTCCACCTCAGAAGCTCATTTGTCCACCATATATTGTCGTTTGTCCACCCTTAGAGATATAGCTATAGGTGAGTTAATTATATAGCTAACGATTTTAACTTTGACGGAGGATCTCTAGCTTCCTAGGGGTGAAATTGCTTCTTTGAGGTTTTGGTTTGTTTGTCCACCTCGGAAACTCGTTTATCCACCACATATTGTCGTTTGTCCACCCTTAGAGATATAGTTATGCGTGATATAAGTATGTATCTAAGGATTTTAACTTTGTCGTGGGATCTCCAACTTTCTAGGGGTGGATTTGCTTCTCTAAGGGGTAGGTCTGTTTGTCCACTTCAGAAACTCATTTGTCCACCACATATTTTCGTTTGTCCACCCTTAGAGACGTAGTTATGCGCGAGTTAATTCAGTATATATCTAAGTATTTTCACTTTGACGGGGGATCTCTAGCTTCCTAGGGGTGGATTCTCTTCTCTGAGGGGTTGGATCGTTTGCCCACTTTATAAACTTGATTTTCAAACCTTTAGTATAGTTTGAACGTACCCGGAAATTCAGTTTCTATCGTTTTTTTCATAAAAAATGTTTATTTGAGTAACTTTTTTTTGAAGGGTGGACAAAAAAAATTTTTGGTGGACAATTGTGGACTAACTATGTACAAACGAACCTGATGAAAAAAAGTTGAAAATTCGCATTTGGGGGTGCCAACTTCCACCTCAATTTTAGTTTTTTTTAAATAACTTTTTTTTTAAGGGTGGACAAAAAAAAATTTTTGGTGGACAAACGTGGACTAACGATGCATAAACGAACGGGATGAAAAAAAATTGAATTTCGCATTTGGGGGTGCCAACTTCCATCCCCAATTTTTATTTTTTGAATAACTTTTTTTTGAGAGGTGGACAAAAAAAAATTTTTGGTGGACAAACGTGGACTAACGGTGGACAAACGAACCTGATGAAAAAAAACTGAAAAATCGAATTTGGGGGTGCCAACTTCACAGAGCCCGGGATTATAGGGCGACGGAGCCGGCACGCTCGCGCGGATAATCTTCAATTTAGGTGAAAAAATATAATTCTCGAAATTTATTTAACAAATGTATAAAAATTTATTTTGTTTTAATTTTTTTGCATTTAATTTTTTAAGACCTACTTACATAAAATTATAATAGAAGGGGGACGATCGCGCGGGCTGTTTTCTCGCACAAGGCTCAGCGTTGCCATTCAGCGTGGAAACGCAGCTTGCGTGATGGGAACCCTACCCTTGTAGTAGGGCAGAGGATCTCAAACTTATTTTGTCCACCGCCCACTTTTAAAATAAATTATTTTTCAGCGCCCCCCATTTTTTTTTACTTTACCACATCTTAAAAATCACAAAGACATTCTTTATTTCTGGGCCTCTTACCGCCCCCTCTAGGCCTCCAGCGCCCACAAGGGGGCGTTATATGTATTATATATATATAGGGTATTCTTATTATCTAAATTATTTTAATCCTTTTTAATTTGTTTTAGTTTAGATATAGTTTAATTATTAATAATCTATATTGTACTTATTTCATTAAGATGTTAAATTTTGAATAATTACAATATTTAAAAAAAATACTTATTTATGAAATTACTTATGTAGGTACCTACTTAAAAAAAAATTGAATTTGAATTTACAATATATTATCTATTACTTAAAAATAAATAAAATCCATAAAATCGTAATAGCACAAAGCGGTAAAAAGTGCAAACAAGATATTCGTGGGATTTTTGTGTTCGTTCAAATAAAAAAGAAATATTTATTTGGTTGTTATTGTTTTGGTTTTAGGTCGTATCCTGAGTATAGGAGGAAGACATGGTAATATTGGAAATGCTAATAATGAACTAAAATCATTTGGTGAGCATTACTACCCTGATGGTATTGGACTAGGCATACCTAATTAATTAATAGCACTTTAAATTATATAAATTACCTACTGTAAAAATATGTACCTCGTGTTTTTATTATATATTGATTATTAAAATTATATTACCTACTCAAATATGCTTTTTTTCATACCACGCTTTCTGTCATTTGCAAAATAGCTGCCCACTCTTCTAAACTCTTTATTGAGATCAAACAAAATATACGTAGCCCACGCACTGGTCCGTTATCTCACAGAAAATTTTCGGTCCGGCCGCCGTATGATCGAGATTGAAGACAATGCAATGACTCACCCACACAGACACACAAGATTCGATTAAACAAAGGCGTGTGGATGTGTGTGTATGGCAGATCGTTCCGGCCATCGAAAACAACCACAAATACAACGATTTGAAAACGGATGGTGAGCCGCGCGATAAGAATTGGACGAGTCTTTGGTCGATTTCGGTGGACCTGCATTTCTTTTAAAATCCAACAGAGTAATCCCCCTATTCCGTATCTCTGTTGCTAACAAAAACGTCTGTCATAGTTACTAAATCTGTGGACGGTTATTAATACGTTTTTGTTAGCAACAATGATGTCAAATAAGGAGACTGATGAGGGTGATAGCAATCTTTGAAATCAATGTTCCTGTGCATGATCAAAGTGACGTAATAGAATATGTGAGCCCCTTCGCAGCCCACACTTTACTATGCCGGTTCGGAAGAAATGAAAGATGCGGTTTTGTGGTTATCTTATATACGGGTACGTGCGCGCACTTAGACCTATGTCAACCGGGCGCGCGGAGTGGATACAATTGACCAATCACCGTAAGCAAGCACCGTCGTGGGAAAACGTTTATTGTCTCTTTTTAGCTATTTACATTATAAGTCTACACAACACAAGTAGTCGGGAACAGAATGGAAAATGATGCTTTTCAAACTTACTACTTTTCATACATTTTATAATCGTCAATTTTGTCCTCTCTTATTCTAACTTAAAAGTTTATTTGTTTATTTGAAGTCCTTTTTTCCCGGTGAATATTTTTATGCAGACACTGATTTAATTGCAGAAGTTAACATAAAATGATTCTGTTATGTAAATGACAACAGACACCTTTCGTAAACAGTTTTATGAAGCTGCTAGATTTCCGGTCCCGGCTTTGCCGTTGCATATTTTCTAACTAAATAAAATATAGCCCATAACACTCTGGGATAATATGGGATAAAACGCATTAGGACATCACTAACTGATTAGTACTCGACTAGTTGTCAAAAGTAAAATAAATAGTTGGATGTAGTATAGGTACTTACCCAAATATTATTGTATCATTACTTTTTCATATAATTAAAAACAGCTGTTAAAACTATAAATTTAAGTATAAATCGGTTTAAAATTTAGTAGAAAATCTTATTTTGTGGATACCTATCATTCATCGAAGTTATATTAAAAATATGACAAAAATAACATTAATATTCTTGCTGCTGGTAAGTAATTTTATATTAAAACTAGCGGACGTTGTCCTGCCCAAACGTTGGCTTGCCTGCACTACCCCTACCCCTACCCCTACCCCTACCCCTACCCCTACTCCTACCCCTACCCCTACCCCTACCCCTATCCTAACCCCTACCCCTACCCCTACCACTACCACTACCCCTACCACAACCACTAACTTTGGATATTGTTCATACAAAAATACTAAAATCGCGATTAAAAAATGGGGGGTGGGGGTAAGAGGACCGTCCACAGATCCTTTAGTATAGAATTCTAGAATTTCTTCAAGGGTTGTCTTAAGGCCGATTTAGACGGTTCTAGTGGTTAGTAGAGTGCGTTAGGATAGTACATTAGTTGAAACATGTAAACGGTAGTTTCCAGTACTCGTACTAGTACGTTCCACTCGCCTTTCAACTAGAATCAAATAGAATCGCTTTTTATTTTTGTTTCAAGTGACACCCTCCCGCGCCCGCTTAACCCCCCGCGCGTTCCTGACTCGCTACTCGCTGTAGTCTAAACGGTCAGTTTTAGTAACTTGCACAAGTTGAGAAGGAGAGTTATGTGTGTTTTGGCCTACAAAATGGCAATCTACTGGAAGAAGTATAAACGTCACTGGAAACCTACTAATGCACTGGCATTCGGCACTCTACTAAACACTCGTAACGTCTAAATCGGCCTTTACAGCTCCCGAAACAGTGTTACGGTTCCAGGGTACCCAGCTGAAGACCAAGTCTCCCTCATTTGTATTTGTGAGGCTATACCTAACGAGTGGCCAGTTCTGTTGAGGTATGTTTAGATGGGAAAAAAACCTCTAAAGGTGCCCACTTAATCGTCCAATCCCCGACGCGCCGCCATACGCTCTACCGAAATCGACCACAGACTCGTCCAATTCTTGTAACGAACGGTCCACCATCCGTTTTATTTGAGTGTGTGAGTGAATTGCATGTGATCTAGATCGTATGATTTACATCGCTAATGTGTGGCCTGTGTTCAATCTTGTTGGTTGGCCGGACCGTTTTCGGTGAGATACCGGACCAATGCGTGGGCTACTTTAACCACTCGGCCACCGAAACACCTAAAATAATTTGATTTCATAATTTTATATGTAAATATATGAGTAGGTACCTAGGTAGTTTTAATTTTTATATGTCCCCTTTTCACGCAAAAAGTACTGAACGCATTTTGTGGGAGAGTCAAATATGGTATTTACCGAGTTTTATCGATTCTAAGCACGGATTTTTTTTATAGATTGCAACTGCAACTTGTATTCCTCGTGATAAGGTAAATATTTATTAGTTTTTTTAATAGATATAATTATATACTAATAATATAAATGGGTGGCCACACAATCGTCCAAGCCCCCGCGCGTACTGTCCACCGAAACCTACCACAGACTCGACCTAGATCATCCGGCGGCCGGAAATGGAATTTACGGTGCGATGCCGGACCAATGTGTGGCCTGCTTTAGATTGACATTCTCTTGTGAATTACGTGGTAATCTACACAGTGCGAGCTGATTGTGTTCTCGCATGAAGTAGGTAGCGCTCGCCTGTGTTATTTATACGATTTAATAAAAAAAAACTGTGATAAGGCTATGGCCATAATACTAAGCTCTGAATTAGAAAAGGTTTATAAAAAACTTCAAAAGAAAAGAGAGAACAAAAGGATTTGAATTAGAGGTTGGATGGCAAAAAGATCTTCCAGGGCAACATGTAGGTACTATTTTCAAGGAGCTATAAACTATAAAACTTAGCTTATTTCTCCGATTTCTCACAAAAAAAATGCACACGACAACCTACAGGATCCTCTTGCGACTGGCGAGCACTGCAGCTACTCGCTAGACCGACTTAAGCCTAGTTCGGACTAGGCTAGTAATTTAGTAGAGTAGCGAGTAATTTAGTGGCTAAATGTGTGCGAACCTCAAAAATAGTCAAGTAGTTTAGTGAATGATTAAGTCGAGTCGATCCATTTTACTCTATTTTTATCAGGCGAGTAGCGCCTCCCACCACGCGTCCATGCTCACTGGTTCACCAGCTAAACAAGTCCGAACCTGTTGATTAGTCAAGTCAAGTTCATTAGTGGCCATAAAAATGTCGTTTCGCTGGAGCGAAGAAACAATTTTAAAATTTGTTTCCAATTGGTTTCCAAATATGTAGAACACGAATGCTAATAATCCAATGCTAATTCTTTCAGAAGACAATTAGTAGCTCCTAGTTTATCTCTTCTTTCGATTCATTTTCGTACCCATACCGGCCATACCTTCTTTTTCTTAATCACACAAATTTCCTCATCCACCTCATCTAAAATTGCCATTGAGATTAGTTTATTCACTCTATTGCGTTGCAGTCACTTGCAGTCCGTTCATCTTGCAAAACACCACTCACGGACCGAATGCGATTTCTGTGCAGTAGCGAGTAGTTTAGCAACTAAATTACACGCTACTCTACTAAATTACTAGCCTAGTCCGAACTAGGCTGTAGCCTGAACTGATAGTAATGAATTACCTACTTTTTAAAATTCTCAATTTCAAAAAGTGTCGGTGACCGATTTCGGGGGGGGGGGGGGTTCCGGACCCACTGGAGCCTACCCTGCCTACGTGCTTGCCCCCCCCCCTTAACTCCGCAAGTTCTGACCGAAAAAATGTTACGAAACCCGCAGCGCGCGAGTCGTACTCGCAACTTGACCAATTATTAATCTATCTATCTCACGCCTTTATTCCAAGAGGGGTAGGCAGACACAATCAAATGACATTTGCTACGATCCTGACAAATCTCTTTCGTTTCTTTTATCAATAAAAGTAGTTAGATACACCTAGGTCGTCCTCCTTCCTTTTCCTTTCTCTTCAGCCATATAAACTTTTTTTTTTTATTTATTTAGGAAAACAGCGTACTTGCAACTTATATACTAAAAAATTCTATGGTGTGTGTGTGTGTGCGTGTGTGTAGTTTAGTATATAGTTTGTTATTTAATTATACAGATTAGTTTTTGCTTTTTTAGATTTTATTTTATTGTCGAAAACATTTTTTGCGTTATCAATTTTATGTTTTTTACAGCAAAGCAGCAATTCTGATAGTAAATCTTCATCGAAATATCGTCCAGGTACTTATTTGTTTTAATTTTTGAAGTAAAAAGTTCTTTTTTGATAGGGGAAAATTTTATGGGTTCGCGTTATCGCGTCACCGACACTAGAACAAAGCCCGTGGAACAGCTATAGCAGCGCCATCTATCCGCTGAACTGGACCGGGCTGGACCCTACTATCAATGACAGATACATTTATAAGTGAAATTCTCGCTAGATGGCGTTATTATACGTTCACTTCTGTTGCCAGTTCCCATGACTGCCTATGCCTTTTTTTAGCTTAAATAATGGAAATCCAAAAAATTAGCATTACGATGCCTGAAAAGCAGGCTGGCGCAACTTAGAACAAAAAATTAGGGCTAGGAAAAATGAGCCAATATTAATGGCGTCGTATCGCCATCTCTTTCACTCCATATGCAGATAACAGAGATATAAAATATTTTATACCAATCCACATTAATCCTTAATGTTGTTAGGTTGGCAGCACCTTTCAGCTCTAAGTTTAATTTCATTACTTACTCTAAGAAGAGTGGGGTTTTTTTGAGTAACTAATTGATTTCTATTTAATTTAAAATAATGTTTTTTTTAAACAAAGGCCTTTTAGATGGGCTCCTGGTTAATTTAGGAGGAAAACAAAGTAATGGAGAAAAAGATGATAAAGGAGCAAAAGAACATGGCCATGGCAAGCGGAAGCATGGTGGTGTACTTGGTGGACTAATAAATTGAATATTAGGGTGATATTATGTAAAATAATGTAAAAAAAATACGTACCTAGTGTTTTTATCATATAATTGAATAGGTATTAAAATTATAATATGTACTAAAATATGTTTTTTTAATACCCCGTTTTCTGCCCCTTGGAAAATAGCTGCCCACTCTTCTGAACCCTTTATTGAGATCAAACAAAAGATAAGATTCTAAGTCAAGCGCCTGCGTTTCTTTTAAAATCCAACAAAGTAGTCCCTCTAATATTCCGTATCTCTGTTGCTAACAAATCGTGTTGGTATTCTTCCGCAGATTAGTAATGCACTATAGACCGAGCGTGCACGGTACAAATATATAGTAGTCTGTGGGCCTGTCATTTATTTACTTATCTGTGGACAGACATTTTTGTTAGCAACGGAGATACGGAATAATAGCAATATCTTTCCATTCGGTCCAGTAGTTTCGGAGCCTAAACAAACAAACAATCAAATCTTTCCTCTCTATAATATTAGTATAGAAAAACATTTGATCTCTTCTTTTTTTTTATTATGGCTCCATCAGTGTAGACGATTTTTACTTGTGAAAAGGAGTGGACGGTGAGAAAGATTTATTGTTCCTTTCTCTATACATGTAATGGCTCTTGTTAGTTTCCAGAGCACATAATTATGTTTCTGCCAATGTCTTGACAAAGAATCTATATTGGACTTAGAAATAAGAATTCCTTCGCCACATCCAAATTAGAAAAATATGACTATAGTAACACGCACATGCACAAAATTAAGAAGCATGCCACAGACATTTTATTTTGATATTGATTCTGATGACGCACGTTAAAGCGCATGTTGATAGAAAAGATTGTAAATTGGCTGACAGCGAGGAAAATTGAATAAAAAATTGCATGCATGTGAAAAAAAAAAACACTTGCCTTCCATGAAAATGGAGAATGAGAAAAAAAAGGGTAAACCCCTTTGCCTTCCATGAAAATGGAGAATGAGAAACAAAAAAAAAACAAAAAAAAAAACACGTATGTCAAAACGCGAAAACGCCATTGTTTTTGTTTGATTGAATACTTTTATATTTACGAAAATCTACATAAAATTTATTATAATAAGAATAATGGATAGATTAAGTGTACTTCAAAATGAAATAGAGCTTATGCGCAAAGCATTAAACGACAGAGAACATGAAGCTTATGCTTTAAAGAAATCTTTAACAGTAAGTGATCTAATAACTACACAATTATTGTAGTATTTACAATTTTACATAGATTTAATGTTTCCTTTACATAAATTAATATTTAGTACTTTAAATATCTGCATTTCAAGGTATAATAAGGTAGAATCACATGTAAATTTAAACTTATTTATAACCTTTCTATTTTATGGTTAGGCTCAAAGATCTATCCCAGTGCGATTCAGGCGTGAGTATATGTATGTAAACAAGAGAGGTATGTCAGGATCGTAGCATGTAGAGGTCCTTAGTCTCTGTCTACCCCGGGGGGAGTCAGGCGTGAGTATATGTATGTAAACAAGAGGTGTGTCAGGATCGTGGCATGTGGAGTTCCTTAGTCTCTGTCTACCCCAGTGGGAGTCAGGCGTGAGTATATGTATGTAAACAAGAGAGGTGTGTCAGGATCATGGCATGTGGAGCTCCTTAGTCTCTGTCTACCCTCGTGGGAGTCAGGCGTGAGTATATGTATGTAAACAAGAGAGGTGTGTCAGGATCGTGGCATGTGGAGGTCCTTAGTCTCTGTCTACCCCAGTGGGAGTCAGGCGTGAGTATATGTATGTAAACAAGAGAGGTGTGTCAGGATCATGGCATGTGGAGCTCCTTAGTCTCTGTCTACCCTGGTGGGAGTCAGGCGTGAGTATATGTATGTAAACAAGAGAGGTGTGTCAGGATCATGGCATGTGGAGCTCCTTAGTCTCTGTCTACCCTGGTGGGAGTCAGGCGTGAGTATATGTATGTAAACAAGAGAGGTGTGTCAGGATCATGGCATGTGGAGCTCCTTAGTCTCTGTCTACCCTGGTGGGAGTCAGGCGTGAGTATATGTATGTAAACAAGAGAGGTGTGTCAGGATCATGGCATGTGGAGCTCCTTAGTCTCTGTCTACCCTGGTGGGAGTCAGGAGTGAGTATATGTATGTAAACAAGAGAGGTGTGTCAGGATCATGGCATGTGGAGCTCCTTAGTCTCTGTCTACCCTGGTGGGAGTCAGGCGTGAGTATATGTATGTAAACAAGAGAGGTGTGTCAGGATCATGGCATGTGGAGCTCCTTAGTCTCTGTCTACCCTGGTGGGAGTCAGGCGTGAGTATATGTATGTAAACAAGAGAGGTGTGTCAGGATCATGGCATGTGGAGCTCCTTAGTCTCTGTCTACCCTGGTGGGAGTCAGGCGTGAGTATATGTATGTAAACAAGAGAGGTGTGTCAGGATCATGGCATGTGGAGCTCCTTAGTCTCTGTCTACCCTGGTGGGAGTCAGGCGTGAGTATATGTATGTAAACAAGAGAGGTGTGTCAGGATCATGGCATGTGGAGCTCCTTAGTCTCTGTCTACCCTGGTGGGAGTCAGGCGTGAGTATATGTATGTAAACAAGAGAGGTGTGTCAGGATCATGGCATGTGGAGCTCCTTAGTCTCTGTCTACCCTGGTGGGAGTCAGGCGTGAGTATATGTATGTAAACAAGAGAGGTGTGTCAGGATCATGGCATGTGGAGCTCCTTAGTCTCTGTCTACCCTGGTGGGAGTCAGGCGTGAGTATATGTATGTAAACAAGAGAGGTGTGTCAGGATCGTGGCATGTGGAGCTCCTTAGTCTCTGTCTACCCTGGTGGGAGTCAGGCGTGAGTATATGTATGTAAACAAGAGAGGTGTGTCAGGATCATGGCATGTGGAGCTCCTTAGTCTCTGTCTACCCTGGTGGGAGTCAGGCGTGAGTATATGTATGTAAACAAGAGAGGTGTGTCAGGATCGTGGCATGTGGAGGTCCTATCGAGGTGAAACTGAATTTTAAGATTATTGCAGCCTAATGTAGAAAGTGGTCAAGAATTAAACCAAAACTATGAAACACAGCCATATCAGTATGAAGTACCTCAAGTTCCTAAACAGCCCAAATTACGAAGATTGGCTATAGAGAGGTAAGGAAATTAATAGTCTTATTTAAAAATTAAGTTATATAAGTGCATAATCTAGCCTCACAAATACCATTTGATAAACGAGGGCGACTTGGTCTTGGCTGGGTACCCTGCGACCAATACGGTTTATGGAGGTGTAAGAAAAGAAAAAAGGCATAGGCAGTCATAGGGACTGCTGACAGAAGTGAAAACTTAATATAAAAACAAACACCAATAAATCAATTATAATAAGAGCAAACATTCCCGTCCTGTAATGTTAAATTAATAAAATAATAAATTTGAAAAAGATGAAGGTGGAGCCGCCTTTTTCTCCTGCAAGAAATTGGTGCATTTTCGACCTTGCAGCATTTTCTTGAGTGAAGTTATCTTGGAACAGCCTTCTGAAAATATACACCTTTCCCCACCGTTAGATAAATCAGGTACCTAATAGTACTTGGTTATTATATATTTATGTTGGATACACAATGTAAAAAAAAAGTGTATTAATTTATAAGTATGTATAGTAGCGCCATCTATGATCATTAAGAATGTGCAGCCAAAAATTCCGACCCAGGCATACGTGGAAGCCAGTACATGTATTCCTGGGGGTAAGCATATATTTGATGTGACATCTTTTGTGTCGACGGAATGCACGGTCCGAGAATGTCCAACCCTACAATGTGCGGGCAAATTCCGTGTACTTGTCTTTGCCCAACCCAGCAAATTTGCTTGTTGCGGAAGCCTGTCGGTCGCGAATCCATAAGATTTCCCCCTACCAAAAATAGCTAAAGAAGTTTTCACTTCAAAAAAGAAATTGATTTTGTAAATTCAATATTTTGTTAAAGTGGACTGTGCTACTAGGATCTCTGGGCAACATTATTTTCTACCTTCCAGTCTTCCTCCTTAAGCTATACCTAACAAGTGGCCAGTTTTTCATAAGTTGTTGTAAAATTACAGATACAGTCGCCAGATCTTGCTGCCCGATATTGGTGTGGAAGGCCAGCAGAAGTTGTGTGATGCTCGGGTGCTAATAGTGGGTGCTGGAGGGCTGGGGTGTCCGGCTGGTGCTTACTTGGCTGGGGCTGGTGTGGGTTGGTAGAAATTTGTTTTTAATTTTGATAACTGGCCTGAAAATTGTTGAAAACTTCTTTTCAAAATAGTGAACTCCTTTTAGTACTTTTAGGCAGTTCTTATACTCTGTTCGTTCAACATAGGATTGTATGTGTGACAGGTATAACACGCGCCAATAAAGAAACTATAAACAGGCGTCAAATTGCGTGCTATCTCGCTCATGCTATATTGATGACAACATAAAATGAGTGAGAAAGCACGATAATATACACAATTTTTAACTTTACTTATTTTTGGGCTATAACAGCATAAATTTTTTTTTTATTTCAATAATGATTTATCGCAACTATTACATTGGTTTTGTAATGTATATAATAAAATTGAAAAACGAGACAGAGCGGGATGGCGATGGAATTTGTAAATCGCGAAAAACTTAAGAAAATATGATATTAGGTGTGTAATTTTTGTATAGTAAGCAAAATAAAATAGTAAGTTCGAATTTCGAGCCAAAAGAGAGGGAATCCGTTGTCTATGCCAGTGTTGTCGTTTGAAAAAGTCGTGACTTTTCTTTGGTTGGTTTCGAGATTTAAGCCCGATTTACACAATATATTCTTTCGTTTGGTTTGGCGATTTGAGACGCTGAATAGAGCCAAAGACCTTGAGAGATGGCACCGCCCCCACGCGGGTACACTTACACACCAAACGAAGTGACTGCCACTAATAATATAGCATCAGGCTGCAGCCGGTACTGTCGGTACACGAGCGCTTACGCACACACGCGTGCAGTGCGTACATAAAATCTCGGAAATGAGAATAAAGGAACTTGCTGAAAATTTGATTAAAAAATAGAACAGTATTACGATAGAAGGTACAGGTACCGCGGGACGGTTCTTGAGCGCTCGACGAAAAAGTGGGGGAATGTTTGCGCATGTGTAATTCGAGTGCAATATAACTTGTATATTTATTATAATTGATTTATTGGTGTTTGTTTTTACAATTGCTTTTTTAAATTAAAATTAATACCTCATACCGTCAAGCAGACCCAAAAATTGAGTTCTACGCATCTAACGACCACCGCTCAAGAACCGTCCCGGGGAGTTAGCACAGATTTTGACAGCGACACTTTCGTTTCGGTCGAATGGCCTTGAACAGGCCAAAACGTTCATGTCCAACAAGGACCGGCCAGAGATAGCCCGGCGCCGAGAGGTCCGGCCCAACAATGTGCGGGAAAATTCTGTGTACTTGTCTTTGTCCGGCCAAGCAAATTGCTCGGCATTCTTATGCAGGGCATGCCCGGTCCGGGCTATCTCTGGCCGGTCCTTGTTGGACATGAACGTTTTGGCCTGTTCAAGGCCATTCGACCGAAACGAAAGTGTCGCTGTCAAAATGTATGCTAACTCGGCGGGTACCTATATATTGCTAGATAAAAAATCAGTCAAAAAATTAGAATCATTGCATGCATTTTAGTACTGTTCTAGACAGTAAAATATTTTTTAGATTTTTTTTCTATCGAATCAATATATTTAGTTGTATTACGTTTTGAACACAGTATCTTAATAACGCATAACCTCAAGAATATCATATATTTTTTTGATTATGATCACTGCAGTGGATCATGTACTTTTACGCATCATAAAACTCGCATTTAGCTCTATACATTCTCTTAAGGCCGATTTACACAATATATTCTTTGGTTGGTTATCCCAAATCTGTGCACAATAGATTCTACACGGGCGGAGCCGCGGACGGTCGCTAGTAATAGGAATAATATTTTAATATGTTTTTTTTTACTTCTAATGTTTCATCAGTCATCTCTATATATTATTATTTCTAAAAGGTGTTTTTTTAAAGTTAATGTTTGATATTTTTAAATATTATTTTTCCCTTTAATGACGAAAATAAGCAAACAAATCAAAATTAAATGTTTCTTTTAAAATTAGATTTATTTATTTAGTAAAAGACGCCATCTATTGGAGATCAGTGGAACTATGACAACAATATTGACACCACGATTTTAATTCACAGGAAGCGTATTAGTGAATCAAGTTGGGGAGTACGCCTTTTCATGGCGTATGCTGTCTAATCCGTCAGAGATATAACAAAATGATATAGGAAAAAATTGTGTATTAAAAATAATCTACAAAACCGGCCAAGTGCGAGTCGGGCTCGCGCACGAAGTACCATTATCTATAAAAACGGCAAAAAAAAGTTACGTTTGTTGTATGGGAGCCCCCTTAAATATTTATTTTATTCTGTTTTTTAATATTTGTTGTTATAGCGGCAACAGAAATACATCATCTGTGAAAATTTCAACTGTCTAACTATCACGGTTCATGAGATACAGCCTGGTGACAGACAGCGGAGTCTTAGTAATAGGGTTTCCGTTTTTACCCTTTGGGTACGGAACCCTAAAAAAGTCCGCGGTAGCACATATCTATCTCTAATAGGTAAGTAGAGATATTCAAATCACTAGTACCACGAAACTATCAGTCTAATCTCTCTATGGTTGTTCCAGGTGAAATAGGAATAGTGGACTATGACACGGTGGATGTGACAAACTTGCACCGGCAGATACTGCATGGTGAAGAAGACCAGGGCATGGATAAGGTGGATTCGGCTGCTAATGCTCTCAGAAGGTGAGGAGAATGGCCTGGGATACTCGGCAAGGATAAGTCTATTGAGGTTTTTTGAGATAGCCATGACACTAGATGACTCGTGCGAATACTTTGTTAGTGGTGTTGTTGTCACAGTTCAACTGATCTCCAATAGATGGCGTTTTTAAAAAAAAAAATAATAGTTAGATTCGTCATTAGAGGGAAAAACAAACTGGTTAAGACGTCTGGTATTAACTAGGCAGACCACGGGTTCGATTTAATTAAAACTGGCCACTTGGTATAGCCTCACAAATACCATCGGCTAAATGAGGAAGACTTAGAAAATTCACCTCAAAACTCAATATTTCACCAGTTTCCGTCAATAAGTCCTTAATTGTATGTCATACAGAAGTTGCGTTCAATAGACGCATGCCTTTTCCATTCTCACGCCATTCAACATCTCACCACTGCTCATAAGGGAATAAAAAAAAATTAAAATTAAATGTATGGATTATTTTTAACCGAACTTCAAAAGAAGGAGGAGGTTCTCAATTCGTCGGAATCTTTTGTTTTTTTTATGTATGTTCCCCGATTAATTGAAGACGCCTGGACCGATTTGGATTTTTTTTTGTTTGAAAGTGGACCCATGGTCATCAGGTTAGCATGAACTCTTAAAATTTTATAAGCACACTTGAAGCGACTTTTTTATAGTATTTTTTTTATAGTGACACACTTTTCAGTGCATAATTTAAAGGCAATTATTTACTTTCAGATTGAACTCAAGAATCAAAGTGGATAAATATAATGTGCAACTTGACTCTAAGAATGCACTTGATATTATATCTAGATATGATATGGTACTAGATTGCTCTGACAATGTTCCTACTAGGTACTTGTTGAATGATGCCTGTGTTTTACTGAAGGTAAGTTTACTATTGAGGTGCCTTGCGGAACCCTAAGTTTTTAGGAACCAATCATGCCAAAAATTATCCCCACGACTGATCGTCTCTGGCGATGAGAGGACTGGCTCCTTCCTCGCTCAACGAATCAGCATTGCTATGTAGCCAGTATTCTTGCCACTGTTCCACGCGTGTGTGTGTAAAATTGTAATACAGTTGTTTTGTATATTGAAAAAAAAATACTTATAATAATTTGTACGCGGTAATCTCTGGAACTACAAGTCTGATTTGAAAAAATATTTTAATTTTGCATTTGATAGTCCAATTGTTGAGGAAGGTTATAGGCTATATAACATCACGCTACGACCCAAAGGAGCTGAGCAGTAACCATACACGCGGGTGCAATCACCTGTGCTATGATTCTATTTATAAAAGTTTGAATAAAAATTAAAAACCAATAAATGCTACAGTGGCGCCCTTAGGATCAAAACGTTCTACCTGAAGACTTAATAGTACATACATTTCAAATTTGCAGGTACCTTTAATATCCGGCAGCGCCTTAAAAATGGAGGGCCAACTCACTATATACTGCTATAGAGGTGAATCGAATCCCAATGAAAAGGTAAGGACGGGGCGGGTGTGGCATGAATGATATAAGGCAATATTAAAAGTACACACACTCGCCGAGCATGTATGAAAGGTATAATGAATTATAAAAGAAGCGAAAGAGGTATGTCATGATCGTAGCAAATGGCATTCGATTGTCTATGCCTACACCACTTGGGATAAAAGGCGTGATGATAGATAGATAGCTAGTTTAACTGATCTCCAACAGATGGCGTCTTTTACAAAATATATTGATTGTTTTTCGTCATTAGAGGGAAAATAATCTTCAAAATGGCGTATCAAACATTAACTTTGATAATATATTAAGGGAGATATGACGTACTGACAAAAACACCCTTGAGAAATAATATATAAAGATACAAAGTGCGTCGGTGACTGAGTGGTTAAGACGTCTGGTATTAACTAGGCAGATCACTGGTTCGATCCCGGATCCCGGCCAATGGGTTTTTTAATTAAAAACTTATGTACATTATCCGACAAACCATCTAAATATACCTCAACAGAACTAGCCACTCGTTATTTATAGCCTCACAAATACCATCGGCTAAATGAGAGAGACTTGGTCTTCCGCTGGGTACCCCGGAATCGTAACACGGTTTCAAGAGCTGCAAGGAAGCCCTTGAAGGAAAAAA
Source organism: Nemapogon koenigi (assembly GCA_963924495.1). Classification (NCBI taxonomy): domain Eukaryota; kingdom Metazoa; phylum Arthropoda; class Insecta; order Lepidoptera; family Tineidae; genus Nemapogon; species Nemapogon koenigi. Next base: position 1,369,377 of record OZ004656.1, read on the forward strand.
ACCCAAACCAGCACTTGGGAAGCTAAACATTGATTCTCTCATTTTTCAGGGCCCCACACTCAAAGGCCCCTGCTACCGATGCCTATTCCCTACACCGCCGGCCCCAGATACTATGGGCTCGTGCTCGTCTCAAGGTGTGGCGGGGCCCGTGACAGGCACCATTGGGTCCCTGCAGGCTCTGGAGGCTATCAAGTTGATAGTGGGCAAGACTTGCAAGAGTCTGCTGGTAGCTAGGATGCTGATTTTTGATGGAGAGGATACCACGTTCAGGACTGGTGGGTACATTGAATCTATCTGTGGGGATATGCAGAGGTTTCTTGATCTCTCTCAGCTAATTGTGCACGTAAAGCTGGCGTCCGCATTTCTGTTGATTATGCTAAAATACAAACATAATAATTATAAATAATGTTAGGGAACACTTTGTTCTCGCAAATCAGTCGTCCCAGATCGCTTTTTACATTAAAAAACAACACAATTAACCATTTTTCTAGAGCTCTGTCTCGCGACCCAAAACGATACCAATGAAACCGAAAGAAAGTTGTTATACATACATAAAAGTCACGCCTGTTTCCCTGAGACGTAGGCAGAGACCACGGATTTCCACTTGCTACGCTACGATCCTGACAATACCTATCTCTTCTTTTGCATCATATTCAGGAGGCCCAAGGTTAAATTCCCACTCTTTTAAAAAAAAATCTACGCATCAATTTTATTTAAGAATATGTGCTTTAATCGACTCCTCGTGTTTCTGAAAACAGATATTTCCACATCTAGGTCCATTAAGTGCAGCAACATACTCGCCACCTGTTCTGTTCAATATCGACAACTGGCTACAAGTGGACACTGTTACGGTGTCTCTGGTCACACCTCAAGGTTTAAAGGCCGTGAAGGTAATGAGGATCATGCACGTTGGTTTAGAGTATTTCTGACCTGGTCTTTCTCGAGGACACATCCTATTTGATCTGTATACGTCTTCCCTTTCCAAATATCCCTTTTACAGTGGCTAAAATCTATCCTTTCTACATACCCAAACCAACTTAGCATTCAGTTTAACGTGTGTATCGATGTATGATGTGGATGAACCGATTTTGATTTAGTTTATTTTTGTTTGAAAGGTGACTTGATCGATTCAAGAAAATCTGTTCAGTCGTTTGAAGATCATCAGCTCTTTTCTAGTTGTTGAAGGGATATGAACAAAACTAGCGACCCCGCCCCCGACTTCTTACGGGTACATAATGGGTTGACAACAATTTGAATACCTACATAAATACGCTTATAACTACTTATCTAATAGAGATAGATATATGCTACCGCGGACTTTTTTGTAGATCAATTTATCCTAGACAATTCTTTCCTACATAATTTTGTTATATCTCTGACGAATTAGACAGCAAGCGCCATGAAAACACTCTGTAGCCAATTTTTTCCCCGACTTGATTCACTGATACTGTTAATGCTCAGCCCCTAAACATGATAGATCCATGTTTAATACTCGTAAACTTTCCCGATGAATCAACCTATCTAATAGTGGAAACCGCAACAAAATTCGTTTAGTAGTTTTAGAAAGACAGACTCGGCCAGATGGCCAGAAAATTGGCAGAGACCGGGGCGTCTATGGCCCAATGTTGTTGGGCGCGCCGCTTGACAGATCACGTTTTGTTTTCAGTGAAAATGAGAGCCAAGAACCCGGAATGCCCTTCATGCTCGGACAGTCCGACGGTCACTGAGCTCCTGGACTATGAGACGTTCTGCAAGACGCAGGCGAAGGAAAAGGTGCGTATCAATGAGATTTTTTTTATATCTTATACTTTTAACCTTTACTATAACCCCCCCGGCTGGGTTAGCACAGATTTTGACAGCGACACTTTCGTTTTCGGTCGAACGAAAGTGGTAAAACAAAAAGAAACAAAAAATTGTCTATGAATTTGATGTCACATAAAAAAATCTTCGTTATTTTGACTTCCTGTTTATTAATTTAATATTTTATTGATTTATTAATTAATTAATTAAAATAGAAGTCAAAATAAACATAATTTTATATTAAATTTAAAAATTAATTTGCAATGAAACTAAAGAGTTGGATAAAAGGTCTACCATCCATGCCATTAATATAATATTTACATTTGACGGTACCATCGATGGTACCATGATACCATCGTTTTGTCCCCATTATGTCAAACAAGGACCGACCAAAGATTGCCCGGGCCGAGAGGTCCGGCCCAACAGTGTGCGGACAAATTCTGTGTACTTATCTTTGTCCGGCCAAGCAAATTGCTCTGCATTCTTGTGCAGGACATGCCCGATCCGAGAATGTCCGTACCAATAAGTGCGGGCAAATTCTGTGTACTTGTCTTTGCCCGGCATAGCAAATTTGCACGCACATTGTTGGGCCGGACCTCTCGGCCCGGGCTTTCTCTGGCCGGTCCTTGTTGGACATAACGTTTTGGCCTTTTCAAGGCCATTCGGCCGAAACGAAAGAAGTCACGTCAAAATTATGCTAACCTAGCTTGTGTGAATTAAAAAAATATCGGTCAGAACTTTCGAAACGAAAGTTTAAGTTTTATGCATTTTTCTATACTAATATTATAAAGAGGAAATATTTGTATTTTTGTGTGTGTGTATGTTTGTAATGAATAAACTCAAAAACCAATGTGCCGATTTCAAATATTCTTTCACCATTGGAAAGCTACATTCACTCTGAGTGACATAGGCTATATTCTATTTTTAAAAAAAATAGGGATCCATACTAAAACTCCAATAATGTAACCCAAGGTGTAAAAAAATTACCTAAGAAATTCCTTACATCGCGTGCGCTGCGAAAACTATTGATGATAGAACAAAATAATGTACTACAACTTTGCAGAACACATCATTATCTACAAAAAGTGTCGCGATAGCATATGTCTGTCTAACTATTATAGTTAACTCACAATAAGTGTTCTTTTATTTTAAAAATTTAATTAAAAAGCCGCCGCTATTAATGCTTATCAAAATAAATTACTTCAATAACTTTTTAAACAATTCGGACATTCCATTCGAAAGATATCACGAGTTTAAAAATGTAAGCATTTTTTTATCGCGATTTTAGTATTTTTGTATGAACAATATCCAAAGTTAGAGGTAGGGGTAGGGGTAGAGGTAGGGGTAGGTATAGGGTATATTTTATTTTGATCGTAAATATCCACGGGCGAAGCCGGGGGCGGAATGCTAGTAAATAATAAAAAAAGATATTTTCCCCCCAAAATTAAACCTCAACTACGAAATTAGATTATTTACGCTATAGGTTCGTGATTGGGTTATGAAACTCTATATATGTACCAAGTTTCAACATTTTTCGTCCAGGAGATTCGGAGAGACAGACGGACAGACAGACACGGAGATGTTCGGAACCTTATAAACATCAATTTATACAAAAAAATTGCTCGATTCGGCATTTGAACTTGATACCGCTTTTGTTTAGTGAAAGTGTGTTTGTGTGTTTTAATTAGTTTGACTTCGTGAAAGAAGCATGGACGTTTTATGTTAAGTCAAAACAGCGAATGTTGCAAAGGTAAGTTTATGATTTTTTTTGGTTGATAAATGGTTTTTTTCTCTTTCTTAAATGTAGATTCATTATATTTGTGATTTTAAAAAAAACGGAATTCGTTTGCGATATTCGCTGTTTTGTATATCTATCTATTAGGTATAGGATAAGTTAGATAATTCGGTATGTAAGTTAATAAAAAAAACCGGCCAAGTGCGAGTCGGACTCGTGCACGAAGGATTCCGTACCATTATCTATAAAAACGGCAAATAAAATTACGTTTGTTGTATGGAAACCCCCTTAAATATTTATTTTATTCTGTTTTTTAGTATTTGTTGTTATAGCGGCAACTGAAATACATCATCTGTGAAAATTTCAACTGTCTAACTATCACGGTTCATGAGATACAGCCTGGTGACAGACGGACAGACAGACATACAGACAGACGGACAGCGGAGTCTTAGTAATAGGGTTTTCGCTTTTACCCTTTGGGTACGGAACCCTAAAAAACGAAGGTATGCATTTTTATATTTTTATTTCAAGCTGAGTGTAACATGATGTTGTCACTAAAATAAAGAAAAATATTTTACGCTGGTTTGGACACTTACACTATATGTATTGATCGATGGAAATATTAAAAGTACACACAATCGCCGAGCATGTATGAAAGGTATGATGAATATAAAAGAAGCTAAAGAGGATCGTAACAAATGATATTCGATTGTGTTTGCCTACCCCTATTGGAATAAAAGGCGCGATGGTAGATATTTAGAAGTACGCGAGTTGGGAATCTTACTTATACTCCCGAGTGATACAATTTTACACCTACGAGGAAAATACATGAAATTAACAGTTTCAACAAAGCAATAAGCGCGCCATTTTTAACTTTTATTGAAGATAGCTTTAAGCTCCGGCTTTGCCCGTCTATATTTTGGAACAAGATAAAACGAAAAAAAAAAACTCAAAAAAGAATCCACAACATTTCAAAATTTTAACACCCTAATTTTATTAGCCTATATGAAAGTAGGTGAAAAATTAAGGTACCCGTATTTTTTGCTTTTCTAAAATTTTAACTTTAACACTCTTAAATTAATTTTTAAATAATGCATTTTTAGAAAAAGCCGATAACGGCTAAAAGTATCAGGTGTCTATGCGTATTCTGTATTAAAAAAAAAAGAAATGACATGAGCTGCGTGCTTTCGTTCGTTTCATTCGTTCAATAGTTTGTTCATGGTTCTTTTGTTTCATTCATTATTGTTTATTTTTAGTTTATTAATTTAAAATTAAATTTTATTCACTTTCATCAACAAAGATGTGTAGAGAAGCACATAAATTAAATTCCCTTGTATCAATTCTATTCTATTTTTTCGTGTTATGGCTCCATCAGTAGTCCCCTTGTATCCTGTTTTGTTTTTACAACTACAACTAATACTTTTTATTACCAGTTACCTTTGTAGGCAGAGAGTATAGTAGCTTTGAGCCGTACTCGTTACACAGTGTAGTTTTTTCAAAATTTCTCTTAAACCACTGAATAAAAAAATAAATAAATATGTGTATCGTGTTAAGCAAAGGAAGATCTCCAAACGGATTTTTAATTTTGGTACTTAACGAAAAATGAAATGTTGTGAATTTTCAGAATCAGTTCAGCAGTTTGAGAGATTATCCCCTACATCCAAGGTTACAAACGTTACCTCATAAAAAAAACACGTTTATTGTATGGGAGCCCCCTTAAATATTAATTTTATTTTAATTTAATTATTTATTTTTAAAGTGAATATATAACTAAATATTCTGTGAATATTTCAAGCGTCTACCTCTTGCCGTTATCAATATCGAGCAAAAACGAGCAAAAAAAATCACGTTTGTTGTATGGGAGTCTCCTTAAATATTTATTTAATTCTGTTTTTTAGTATTTGTTGTTATATTGGTAACAGAAATACATCATCTGTGAAAATTTCAACTGTCTTAGTAATATAGGGTTTCCGTTTTTTTATCCTTTGGGTGCGGAGGAATTTGTCAACAGCACTTTAAATACATTTCAAAGTATCTTTCTTCCCACATATTTGTAAGACCGCGTTTTTGATGAAGAAAATAGGTACTTTCCGAGCATTATTAATGATAATGCTTTAATGTTATGTTTCAGAAAAAGCAAGAAGGAAGACTGCAATCCAAGAGGCGAAACGAGGAAAAGTTGAAGCGAATGTCGGGCCAATCGTATTTAGGTTTTAGACAGGCGAAACTCAACTCGAAACAGAAATGGGTGCAGGACGTCCCGAAATCCGAACGAAAAATGGGACCTCCGTGCAAAAGTGACTTCTGCTCCCGCAGCGCAACTAGATTCTGCACAAGTTTCACCGAGGGGACGCGCTGTTATATTTTTCATAAATTCTGGAACGAATTCGACTGGCGCGCGAAACGCAGCTACGTGAGAGAGTTAGTGACAACCGTTGCGCCGAAACGGAGACGCGTTAAAGACGCGCCGTCCCGCAAAGGAGATTCCAAGTTGTATCATTTAATATACGACGAGAAGAAAAGAGCCGTCTGTCGAGTTATGTTTTTAAATACTCTTGGCGTGAAAGAGGCTATGGTACGCTGCTGGTTGAGCGCGAAAGAGCCAGAACGGGCGATCTTCAAAAAAGATCCGATTAAAACGCAAAACGTCAGCTCCTACATAGATCGCCTGCCAAAAACGCCGCCTAGATGCGAATTTTGCAAAAATTCAACTACCCGCACCTATTTAGATGGGGCGATTAAAAATCTCAACCAGCTATATAAGCAGTATGTGGATGATATGAAAAGCGTTAATATGGCTCCGGCGTCGCGGAAAACTTTTAGTAAGGTCTTTAATACAAAAAATGTTGGTATTTTTAGACCCAAAAATGACAGTGACGTCTGCGATATAGTCGCCAGTCACAATTTGACGGAAAAAGTGACAGTTTTTGAGGACAATATAAATATGAATGCGGTTAATGTGAATACAGTTAATTTTAGTACATGTATTAGTACGTCAAATATAGAAAACGTTTTTATACAAACATATGAGCAGTGGTGAGGTGTTGAAAATGAATGGCGTGAGAATGGAAAAGGCATGCGTCTATTGAACGCAACTTCTGTATGACGTGCAATTAAGGACGTATTGACGGAAACTGTTAAAATGTTGAGTTTTAAAATAAGTCTTCCTCGTTTAGCCGATGGTATTTGTGAGTTTATACCTAACGAGTGGCCAGTTCTGTTGAGGTATATTTAGATGGAAAAGCCTCTAAGTGTGGTTTGTCGGATTATGTACATCCCCGGCCGGGATCCGGGATCGAACCCGTGGTCTGCCTAGTTAATACCAGACGTTCTAACCACTCGGTCATCGACGCACTTTGATTTGATTTTATAGCGCGATACGTTATTGAGACAGAAGCGACATCTCTCGGATATGCTGAGACCCGAAAATAAATTGTAACGATTTCTTTTATGAAATTTTGTTATGTGTATATGTATTGGTAATTTGATGTATAAGAAATTATATTTTAATAACATACAAAGCTTTTATTTCTCCGTTTATCTAATCCTAAATTAGATACCATTTTTTCTTCACGGTTTGCCTTTACAGCTCCCGAAACCGTGTTACTTCGTTCTTAAATTACCTCAATTGAGATCGCCACCTTAGGATGAGGATTCTAGCATGAAAATAGTACAAAGAAAGGAATTATTTAGCAATTTTAAATTACATAGTAATAATCTAAGTCTTATTAGATCACGTTAAGGATGGGTTTGAGGCCAGTTCGTTCTTAAAATATCTCAACTGAGATTGCCACCAAATCACCAAAATACGTTGGCTTACACCCATTTGTAGACAAATCCCTTTGTGATTTTGATATATAAAAATACACATATTAAAGTTAGGTTCGTCATAAATAACTTGTATTGTTTAAATAAAAGTCTCACAATAAAGAGGAAAAAAAGAAAATACAGACCATTTTTAATCTAAATATTCTCTATATTCTCTCTATAAAAGCTCATGAGATACACTTGAATCCTACATTAAATTAAATGTTATATCCTCTTTAACAATTTGTATTGTTTTTTTTTATATAATTGTCAAATAAATTTCGTGAATTAAATATTTTCACCTAAATTGAAGATTATCCGCGCGAGCGTGCCGCTTCGTCACCCTATAATCCCGAGCGTTTTCTATACAAAATATAGAGGTCAAAGCGTCAAGGTTATTGGCAGATGTTAAAGCCTTAAGGATTACTTATTATGGAACAATAGACTAGCTTTTGCCCGCGGTTTTATTCTCATGAAAATAGTACAATATAGAACTATTCGTCCATTTTGTAATTTAAATTTGTTATTTTCTTTCTTCACGGGTTACGGTTCCAGGGTACCCAGCGGAAGACCAAGTCTCCCTCGTTTAGCCGATGGTATTTGTGAGGCTATACCTAACGAGTGGCCAGTTCTGTTGAGGTATATTTAGATGGAAAGTATGCTAATAATTAAATGAGAGCTGGTGCCTGAAAAAGCCTGTATCTCAAAGTTAGGCACCTCAAATTACGAATTTTGAAAAAGGAAAAGCTACAGTAAGTAGGTACCTAGGTACTCATAAATCGTGGCTTTTGAGTGGAGCCGCCACAAACTAATTTATTTTTTTAGCCTTGTCTTTTTATTGTAATTTTATTTTAATAATAGTTTAAAATATATGGTTAATTATCTATACTGCATATTTAAAATAGGTTAAAATTGTTAATATAACGTCTTTTAAGAATTTTAAATGACAACTTATTTTAAAAAGACACAAAGTTTGTTTGCCAAATCAGACAAGACTAGAAAAACGGAACTTACGTAGGTACCTACGTAGTTTTTCACTATGTCAATAGCATACTAAACTTTATTTTAAATTAGATAAAATAGTAGGAATGAAAGATGATGTTGTGACTAAGAAGAAAAGTAGTTTACGCTCGTTTGGACACGTTGAAAGGATGAAAGATTTACTAAAAAGGTTTATATGGCTGAAGTGAAAGGAAATGCTGGTTTGTTCGAAATGTTTTGATCGATGGAAATATTAAAAGTACACACAATCGCCGAGCATGTATGACAGGTATGATGAATATAAAAGAAGCGAAAGAGGTATGTCAGGATCGTAACAAATGGTATTCGAGTGTCTCTGCCTACCCCTCTTGGGATGAAAGGCGTAATGATAGATACACAGATAGAAGGTATAATAAAACTTCTCCGTCAGTATAGAAAGGGCGTGGTAGCTGCGCTGTACACACTCCACGCCTTACCAATCATGTAAACCAAGGGATGTGACAAAGATTTTAATATTAAGAATATTTTTATCTCTAGGATATTGATTTGGAGATTCTCTTACCTGAAGAAAGGATAACACCAGAGGTATTGGCGGACATTTTGGAAAAAACCAAATTGGGAAATAATGAAAATAACCATCTAATTATAGACGTCAGGGGTGGACAAGAGTACAAAATGTGTAATATAGAAAAAACTAAGAATTATCCTGTAAACGATTTGGCAAATGAAAAAGTATTCAAGAAAATGATCGCTGATATTGAAAACTATAGCCAAGGTAAATATACTCACGCCTGACTCCCACCGGGGTAGACAGAGACTAAGGACATCCACATGCCACGATCCTGACACACCTCTCTTGTTTACGTACAATACTTTAAAATAGTTAGGAGTAGAAGCAACGTCGCACCAGCTAAAGGCACGATACCATACTACTTTAATAAAATCACAAGGGATAATAAAACTGACCTAAGTAAAAACAAATATGTTAGGGGAACAATACCATACTATTTCAAACGCATAAAAAATCACAATATAGATAGACAAAAAAATTATAAACTTAAAGGAACTATACCATTTTATTTTAGTCGCATGGCTCCTAATGTCGCACCTAGCAAGAGTAGCAAGGACAAACAACTAGCAAAAAAGTTATTTCGTTAATCAAGATAGAACACGGATTACAATAATGCACCAAAACATTGCCGGACTTCTAAATAAACAGGACATTGTTGAAATAACCTTGGATCAACTTAGGGATAGTGGCAAACTTGTTGACTTCATATGTTTCTCAGAAACATTTATTGATCGCGGAAGTGAAAATAATGCGGAATTAAGGGGTTATCGCCTGGTTTCGTCGTATTGTAGAATAAATAAAAAACGTGGTGGAGTTTGCATCTTGTCCAGAATTGGCATTGATTGTGTCGATATTGGAGTACACGATTTATTAAAGGATATAACTAAAGAACTATCATTTGAATGTTGTGGTATAGAAGTGCCATCATTTAAATTAATTATAATATGTATATACAGAACACCTAAATCGGATCCACATGAATTTCTACAAAAAATTGAATTACTTTTGCATAAATTAAAAAACAAAAATACAAAGAGGGTCATATTGGTTGGCGATTTTAATATAGATATAATCAATGTTACAAATATATCTAAAGATTTCAAAGGTATAGTAGAAAATTACAATATGAAACTTCATATTGATAAGCCAACCAGGCAAAAAGCATGTCTCGATCAAATTATATCGAACATTCAAGATGCTTCTAGCGACGTCCAAATGTTGGGGCTATCTGACCACGAGACGGCACAGTTTCTAATAATACCAATAACCACAACAGCCCCACAAGTAAAACACAATTACATAACAAAACGTGACTATGCATTTAATAATATTGTGAAATTTAAAAATTGTCTTAAAAATTTATCCTGGTCCGAAGTTAGAGATATTGACGACGTCAATATGGCTTTTGAAACATTTCATGAATTAATTTGTCTATTTTACGAACTATGTTTTCCTAAAATTAAAATTAAAATTACCATGCAACTACGACCGAAATGGCTGACACGTGGCCTAAAAATATCATGCATTACAAAAAGGAATCTTCGATTTTCTTACTACAAAAACAGAAATGAAATTAAGAAAATAAAATATAATGCTTATTCTAAATTACTAAAGAAGTGCATACATTTGAGACAAAGACTTTGTAATGCCAAATATGTGAAAAACTCAAAAAATAAATGCAGAGCTTCATGGAACATTATAAATAATAACAAGAGCCACGTCAACAATTCTCTACATATAAAAAGAATAAAAACTAGTTGGGGACTTATCGAGGACCCTATTATGATTGCTACTGCATTTAATGATCACTTTATAGACATAACGAATGCGTGTAAAACAAACATACAAAAAGCTATGCCAACAAAAATTGACAATTGTAATAGTATATTTCTTCAACCTTGCGATGAATATGAGGTGGTTAAACATATAAATGCTCTCAATCAAACTAACACAACAGGTTATGACAATATTAAAACCGATATTGTAAAAAGATGTGCTCCTGAGTTGGCTACTGTGCTCGCAGTGCTTGTGAATCAGTCCTTGTTGCACGGTGTATTTCCTGATAAGCTAAAGTATTCCATTGTTAAACCATTATATAAAAAAGGTAACAAAGATGACATTAACAATTATCGACCAATTACGTTGATTCCTATATTATCAAAACTATTTGAGAAAGTTATGCATAGTAGATTAACTGCCTTTCTGGAAAGATTTAACATAATCAAATCCGAACAATATGGATTTCAAAGGGGTAAATCAACAACAATGGCGTCTTTTGCGCTTGTAAAGGAAGTCCTGACAGCTGTTGATCGGGGAACACCGGTTGCGGCTGTCTTTTTCGATATGACCAAGGCCTTTGACTTTGTAAGTCATCAGATACTGCTTCGGAAGTGCGAAAGTTGCGGTATTAGAGGACATGCATTGAACTGGATCCACAGTTATCTAACTAATCGGTATCAGTGTGTTGAAGTATCATGGCTAAATGAAAAGTCGGAAACTTGTGCGTCACGATCCATGTATAGAAAAAATAATTATGGTGTTCCACAGGGTAGTATATTCCTCTTCTATTTCTAATATACATAAATGAACTCCCTAATGTTACTAAACATCATTGTACATTATTTGCTGACGATATTTCAATTGTAATTAAAAATGAGGACATTAAATTCTACAATAATGACATTAATAAAACAATTCTAATTAAAAATAATAATATTCAATTATACGAAAATGACATTAATAAAACAATAAATGACGTAATTAAATGGATGGATGATAATAATTTGAACATAAATGTTCAGAAGACAAAAATAATACAATTTTATAATAAAAATAATATACCAAAAATCATTAACATAAAATACAATAAAGACAGTATTGAACAACCTGAGGTTGTTAATTTTCTCGGAGTGGCACTGGATAGTCAACTGTCATGGAAGTTTCAAGTTGATATTGTATGTGGAAAGCTTAACAAATTCGTCTTCGCCCTCCGTAGATTGACTAAAATAACTGATAAAAAAACAGCCCTCCATGCATATCACGGATATGTTGCGTCTACTATAAGATATGGCTTAATTTTGTGGGGTAATGCCGTGAACATAAATCGTGTTTTTATTGTACAAAAAAAGTGTATACGAGCTATATGTGGTGTTGGACCATTGGTATCATGCAGACCGCTATTCCAGAACTTAAATTTGTTGACTCTTTCCAGTTTATATATTTTCGAAATGTGCATATTTGTGAAACGGAGCCCACTGTTTTTCCAAAAGAATGGTGACATCTGTTTATTTAATTCAAGATACAAGAACGACTTGATTCTCCCATTATTCAAAACGGCGAAGGTGTCAAGGAACTGTATGGGAATGGCTGTCACGCTTTATAATAAACTGCCAAAGGACATTAAAAATATTAACGTTTAAGCGAGTTTTGCGTAAATGGCTGGTGGGACATTGTTTCTACACTGTAAAAGAATACTTGACAAATAAATATTAGAATTTCCTTACTCGTAGATTAGAATATAATATGTTGTTTATACTTGTGCTTTAGAATATAATAATGTATTGGTGTCATGTAATATGGAAGTAATAATGTGCCACTTACTGTATTTTGCATACCAGGAATCTGGTGAAAGTCCCTAGGCTTTCTGCAAATAAATATCTTTCTTTCTTTCTTCTACATATACTCACGCCTGACTCCCACCGGGGTAGATAGAGACTAAGGACATCCACATGCCACGATCCTGACACACTTCTCTTGTTTACATACATATACTCACGCCTGACTCCCACCGGGGTAGACAGAGACTAAGGACATCCACATGCCACGATCCTGACACACTTCTCTTGTTTACATACATATACTCACGCCTGACTCCCACCGGGGTAGACAGAGACTAAGGACATCCACATGCCACGATCCTGACACACTTCTCTTGTTTACATACATATACTCACGCCTGACTCCCACCGGGGTAGACAGAGACTAAGGACATCCACATGCCACGATCCTGACACACTTCTCTTGTTTACATACATATACTCACGCCTGACTCCCACCGGGGTAGACAGAGACTAAGGACATCCACATGCCACGATCCTGACACACCTCTCTTGTTTACATACATATACTCACGCCTGACTCCCACCGGGGTAGACAGAGACTAAGGACATCCACATGCCACGATCCTGACACACCTCTCTTGTTTACATACATATACTCACGCCTGACTCCCACCGGGGTAGACAGAGACTAAGGACATCCACATGCCACGATCCTGACACACCTCTCTTGTTTACATACATATACTCACGCCTGACTCCCACCGGGGTAGACAGAGACTAAGGACCTCCACATGCCACGATCCTGACACACCTCTCTTGTTTACATACATATACTCACGCCTGACTCCCACCGGGGTAGACAGAGACTAAGGACATCCACATGCCACGATCCTGACACACCTCTCTTGTTTACATACATATACTCACGCCTGACTCCCACCGGGGTAGACAGAGACTAAGGACATCCACATGCCACGATCCTGACACACCTCTCTTGTTTCAGCTATATTCATATGCCGTCGCGGGAATGATTCTCAACTTGTGGCCAAGAAAGTTATGAAGGAATTGCCACGGAAAAATATAAAAGACGTCATTGGAGGTCTACATGCATGGTCGAAAAGCGTTGACAACAATTTTCCTATATATTAAGGCTTTTCAAAAAGACAAATAAAAATCTGTCTGTGCAGATTTCGTTGCAGTTTTAGGCTCATTCACGAGGAAGGTTTTCGAGTATTAAACATGGGCCTATCATGTTTAGGGGCTGAGCATTAACAATATAAGTGAATCAATTCGGGGAATAAATTTGCCCCAACGAGTGTTCATGGCGTTTGCTGTCTAATTCTTCAGAGATATAACAAAATGATGTATGAAAGAATTGTGTAGTATAAAATGATCTACAAAAAAGTCCGCGGTAGTACATATCTATCTCTAATAGATAAGTAGTTATAAGCGTATTTATGTAAATGTTTTAAATTGTTGTAAACCCATTTTTACATGAAAGACTATTTTTTTTTATAATATTAGTACATAGAGATATACTTTAATTATTTAAAAAAAATGTGTATTATTTATTTTAAACTTTTGAAGTCTGCTCTGTGGTTTTATGAATGGATGCCCACTAGGTTTATCCATCTAAATATACCTCAACAGAACTGACCACTATACCTAATAGCTTCACAAATACCATCGGCTAAAAGAGGCAGTCTTCTCACCCTGGCTGACTGTCATGATGGAATCTATATGTACCTATCTATGTTAATAAAATTAAATGATGTTCGTTGGTAAACACTGTCGGGTGGTGGGGTAGCCAGGATGGGTCGATGGGTATTGCAGGAAAACTCGTAGTAAACTTTCACCATTCGTTTATTGGTCGAATTAACAAGGAAGAACAAGCAGCAAAAGAACAACCAGTAAAAGCATCCGTAAGGAGCCAAGGAGAAGGAGCAAGGAGCGCAAATAAGAGCGCAAATACTTATTTGCGCTCCTTTTATATTAACATAGATATTAGTTCTTGAATATTGATTCAATACATTTTATATAGTTATTTACTTAGTTGATAAAATAGAAATATAATAAATTTTACAATTGGCAGAGTACTGCCTAAGTCAACAGTTTGTGAAGGAATCAGTAAAATTTTAATTTAGGTTCCATACAATGTTCTATTGAATTAAAATGAACAATATCGTGTTCTAAAATCAAAATAAATGCTATTTATGATGGCCAGCTTGTAAGCGGCCAGGAAAATAAGGTCGTATCATCACAATACCGGGGTTCCCCCGAAAAAATCCTGTCCTTAGTGAAGGATTTTATTCAAAGAATTAATAAAATAAAGTTATATGATGAGACTTATATAAAAATACTAATGAATGAAATGAAAAGATAAATTTACAAGTTTTATTATAAATAAAACTAATTATTTACAAGAGAAACGATTTCCACAATCACACAAATCACAAACATTCATCTTCATTTAATCTGGTTTATCTGTTATTAGGAAGTACAGTGTTTATAATATAGAGTAATTCCCATTTAATAAGAAATGACTCAAAAACGTTCTCGAATTTAGTAAGGGCTTAGTTATACAGTTACCATCCGCTGTTTTAAGTTTATTTATATATAATACAATAGACGAAGGCTTGTTTAAAGAGTCGCAATCCGCTCATACGAACACCCATGGGAAATACATCCACAGATATAATAAGTAGTAATAATAGACGAAGGCTTTTTTAACGAGTCGCAATCCGCTCTAAAATACACCCATGAATACCCTGATATTCATAGATATAATAATAATAAACGAATGTTTATTTAAAGAGCCGTAATTTGCTCTAATAAACACCCATGGAAATACATCCACAGATATTAGATATAATATTTATAATAGACGAAGGCTTTTTTAAAGAGTCGCAATCCGCTCTAAATAATTATAAGTATTTATAATAAATGAAATGATGAGAATGAAATAAGGAAAATAGTAATTATTAATAATGGTTATAACCAACCTATAACCAACAGGTTATAAATAGAATTTAAAAAAATACAAAATAACAAAAAAAACAAATTTATGCACTATAGCTAAATTCCCAAGAATTATTATCAAATTAATAATAAAATAATAAAATTTATTTAATAAGTAATCATTTTTAATAGGAGAAAAATAATGTTTTACAATTTAAATTTCAGGTGAAGGCCTTAAATCTTTAATATGCCAACGACCCAAATTTTTTCCAGAGAGATCTGAAAGAACGTATATCAAAGGTGATATTTTCTTTGTAATTTTACATTTAATAAATTTCGGAGCTAGTTTAGTTGAGTAATATTTAGCAGTGGAACTAATAGTATAATTACGTTTCCAAACAAAATTATTTTCCTGAAATTCAAGATTACGATGTGTTTTATTATACGATGCGGTATTAGATAAATGTGCTCGCCAAAGACGAGTTTGAACTTCGTTAAAAACTGGTGCAAGAAAACCTAGATTGTCTGCAAACTCATCTCGTGGTGCAAAAATTAGATCTTCTGTTAAATCATTAGATTTATAAACAGAACCACAACTAACAAGTTCCCGACCAAAGACAAGAAAAGCAGGTGTATAATTTGTAGTTACATTAACAGAACTGTTAATAGCAAATTGAATTTTTCCTATATTAATATCCCATGTTCTATGGGCTTCTTGAACGAAAGAAGATATTGCGACCATTATAGTCTTATTATATCTTTCAACTAAATTAACTTGAGGACAATAACGTGGAGTATAATGTATTTTGGGTATATTATAAGTTTGAAATAAATTCGTTAACTCATGACTCACGAATTGAGAACCATTATCTAAAATAATTGTTTCTGGAATACCATAAGTCATAAAAACAGATTGTTCCAGAATAGTACTAATAATAATAGAAGTTGCTTTTTTAATAGGGAATAATAGACAATATTTAGAAAAACAACATGTAACGACAAAAATATATCTATTGTATTTTAAAGAAATTGGTAAAGGTCCTATTAAATCAATGGATATGCATTGGAAAGGTCTAGAACAATGCTTAGGTTTACCCATTAAACCGATAGTGAGTTGATTTTGATGTTTATAAGATAAACAATTTTCGCATTTTGAAATAAAATTTGAAACATCTTTATACATGCCTGGCCAAAAATATCTTAATTTTAATCTATGATAAGTTTTAAAAATTCCGAAATGAGCGCAAGTAGGATTTGAATGATTTTCATTTATTATAGGAACTCTAAATTCCAATGGAATTACTTCCTTCCAATTGTATTCAGATCGTAATAAGGAATTGGTACTAGAGTAGCGATATAACTTGTGATTATTGATCATAAAATCGGGAGTAGATGTAGGGTTATTTAGACATTTTGTATAAATAGAATTAAACCATTCATCTTGTGACTGTGAACTATCGTAATTAATAATATTAATTAAAGGTACAGAGCGTGAAAGAGCATCAGGAATCAAATGATCTTTACCACGTTTGTGTTTTATTTCAAAATTAAAAGAAGAAAGACGAATACTCCATCGTGCTAAACGTCCACTAGGATTATCTAAATTAAGAAACCATTGCAATGCTGAATGATCAGTATAAATGATGAATTTTTGACCGTTATCTAAATAACAACGCCAATGTTCTAGAGATAAGATTATACTAAGCAGTTCTCTTTCTGTAATGGAATAATTTCTTTGAGGACCTGTAAGAGATTTACTCATATAAGCTATAGGTTTTTCAATTCCATCAATTTCTTGAGTGAGCATAGCTCCAATGCCAAAGCCAGAAGCGTCGCAATGAACAGCAAAAGGTTTTGAGAAATCAGGACAATTAAGGATAGGAGTAGAAATTAGTGCCTCTTTTATTTTTATAAAAGCGCTATTGGTTTCAGAAGACCATTTGAAAGGAGGAGATTTTCTTGAAGTTGAGGTAAGTTTATTAAGAGGAGCTACTAAAGTGCTGAAGTTAGGCACGAACCGTCTATACCAACTTGCAGTACCTAAAAACTTTTTAACTTCTTTAGGGGTGGTAGGTATAGGTATATCTAAAATAGCTTTAACTTTTCCCGGATCTGTCTGAAGGCCGTCTTTATTTATTATATAACCTAAATATTTTAATTCTTCACGGAAAAAAAAACATTTTGAAAAGTTAACAGTAATCTGAGCTTTTATTAGTTTTTGGAGAACCTTATTAAGTAATATTATATGTTCTTCAAACGAATTACTGATTATAATTATATCGTCTAAATAAGAAAATACCGAATTATCAAGACTTTCAGATGAAAAAAGATTATCCATGAATCTTTGTTGAGTAGCGGGAGCGTTAGTAAGACCAAACGGCATAACTTTGAATTGAAACATACCCCTACCTGGTACATGAAAAGCTGTTTTAGGTCTGTCCAAAGGACGCAATGGGATTTCCCAAAAAGCTTTAGCTATATCAATGGAAGAAATAAATTTAGCATTTTTAAGATTATCCAATATCTCTGAAATAAAAGGTAATTTGTAAGCGTCTTTTTTAGTTATTGAATTTAATTTACGACTATCAATACAAAAACGCCAAGAACCATCTTTCTTTGGGGTAATGAGGACCGGATTGAGCCATGGGCTTTCACAAGGTTCGATGACGTCCATTTTTAGCATTTCATCAACCTCTTTATTAAGTGCAATCTGTTTAAAAGGGGAAAGTCTATAACATCGCTGTCTAATGGGACAATGATCACTTGTGTCTATATGATGTTCGACAAGGTTCGTTCTTCCCAAAGGTTTACTATCAGTGGATATCGATTTAAATTGATTAACTATAGTATCGGAAAGTAAACGTTGATCATCGGATAAATAGTTATAAACAGAACTTAATTGAGAATTATTGATCAAAAACGTTTTGGAAGAATTTGATTTACATGTTACTATATGTTCTAATATGTCAGGAGCCAAATTAAAAGCCTTCCAAAAATTTATACCTAATACAAAAGTTTCCTTGATAGAAGGTATTACATGAGTAGTAATTATTGCTATTTTATTTTTGAAACTAATAGGAAGATCTATGGTACCAATAGAATATATAGGTTGGCCATTGGCTACCGAACCAACAATAGTATTTTTTGAATTGATCTTGATACCCTTTTCCAATAATTTTTTATGAGAATTGTCTCCTAAAATACTGATAGTACTACCACTATCTAAAAGTCCGCATAAAGAAAAATTATATGTTTTAATTACAGCATAAGGTCTATCCTTACATATTTTATTATCTAATAGAAATGTGCAATAAGAAGTAGTAAATAATTTTATAGTTTGTAACCACTGCTTCCATTCTTCAGAAGTAGTTTTTACAAAAGATGCTACATTATTTTTCTCCTTTATAAGTTTTTTGAAGTAAAATTACAATTTTTACAATCTGGGAATTTAACATTTTGTTTACCGCACCGGAAACTATTACTAGTACAGTTTATAATTAAATGATCATTTGTTCTGCATCTAGGACATTTAAATTTATTTTTATTTACATTACTATTTATAATATTTATGTTAGCCATATTTTTATAGGGAAATTTTGGAACAAATTTTATATTAGAGTTAATTGAAGTAGTTTCGGGTAATGAGTCAGTATTGTGCATTAAAATGCAACTTTCATACCATTTGCATGAATTAAAAAAAATGTCAATAGATTCTAAATCTGTAGGTAATAATCTAGATGAAATAAATGGGTTCATATTTCTACGAATTATATCTATTTTAGATTTTTCGCTAAGAGGATCTTGAAGTTTGGAAAAGAAGCCTTCCATTGAAGAAAAATACATAACAACTTTTTCATTAATTTCTTGCTTGCGATTATCGATATTTTTTCTCAGCTTAAAATCGTAATCATGTATTTCAAAGTCGTTTAGAAATTTAATTTTAAAAGATTCCCAATCTGTTAAAGTATCTGATTTAGCTCTATACCAATCTAATGGACTTCCAGATAATAAATCATATATACGATTATGTAAATGTTTAGTAGAAATATTTCTAGCCACTGCAAATTCTTCAACTTTTTTAATGAAATCACGAGGACACGAATCTCCCTTAAAATTAAATTTTTTAAAATCTGAAAAATTATTATATGATAACAATGAAATTTTTTGAGCTAAATTTTCCAAATCCGAATTTTTTTCTTTGGTAATAGTAGGAGTAATAACGGTAGAAGCAATAGAATTAATATCCGCTGTTAAATCTTTAAAATTTTTATTATACTTTTGAAAATCAGAACTAAATTTTTCAATTTTATTAATTATTTCAACTGAACATTCTGTACTGATTTCAATTCTATTTAACCTATCCCTAATATGAATTAAATATGTATTTAATTTTTCTTTTGATGTAAAACTGTTATTATAAATATTTAATCTAGAAGAAATCAACGATAAACATTTGGATACTTCATCCAAATCTTGTTCAATAGTGTATGGACTAATGTTTTCTGATAAAGGGTTTGTAAGTAATAAAGGATTTAATAACCTACGTAAATCATCTGCTGTCGTTGTATTCGCAATATCTATTTGACGTAATTTTAATTCGTAAATTAATTCAGGTTTATTTAAGTGTAACGCATCCATAATGAAAGAGGAAAAAAAATTATGAAATAAAATCAACGCATGCGTTAAGGTATGCGCTAACTCACTATCCACGAGCAAAGCCAGTGAAAAGCTAATAATATAAGTATATGAAATAAAATAATATTTGAATTTAAATCAACATGACTACCCCTAGTTGTAATAAGAGCGTAATCATATGTCTATGAAATAGACTTCATACATAGTAAATAACAATTGAAAATTGAAAGAAAATCGAACGTCGTCGATTCAAAATTTAAAAACTTGTCAATGACAAAGAAATTATATAGGATACATTTGAAAATCGAATATTCCAATGCAATATTGCCGAGCAAAACAAATTGTGTAAAACAAAGAAAAATCAAGTGAGTTCAAATTCTGATATCGAGGTGCTTTTATGTGTATCATTTAATTTATTTCAAATTTATTATTATATATTAAATTTATTCTCGGAAATATTTTAATTGCCTTACTTATGTAAACTGTAATGTAATATTAGAAATCATTAAAATAAGAATGGACAAATTGTTTTGGATATTTTAAAAATGTATTAAAAAAAATCACAATTAATGAAATTTTTGAATTAAATAATATTTATTTATGTATTATTTTATGGAATCACGATAGACTTTTAGAATAAAAATAGAATTTTTAGCAATTATAAGAAAAATTAATATATATTATTTTTCTTGAAAAAGTTACGACTATAAAAATAACCTTTTTCTATTAAGAAATATTGAATTGACGGGATAATATAACGGAAATTAAATTAATTATTAATAAGTTTAAGTTATGGGAAGTAATCTATAGATTTCAGATATATATGATGAAAATCTCACATACAACCATACATTCAATGTAAATATATAATCTGAATTTACGAAATTAATAAGTGAATTTAATGTAAAATGATTCAAGAATACTGCCTTTGTATAAAAATTAAAAAATATCCTCTTCAATAATGGAATCTGACCAAGATCATCAGACTTGTCAACCTCGAAGGTTTGCCGACATAACCTTGATTCAGAACCATAATCTCCAAGAAATATTCTACTGAATTTAAATAGAATTACGTTATATATTGAGATTATATAGACATTACATATCCTGAAAAGTTTGTATTAAAATAAATATTATGTTCTCTTACTTCGTTATTCTTTCTTCTTTATTCCTTCTTCCTGCAGCATTTTAATCACGTTTGGGCGCCATTGTCGGGTTGTTGGGTAGCCAGGCCGGGTCGGTTGGTAGGTATTGCAGGAAAACTCGTAGTAAACTTTCACCATTCGTTTATTGGTCGAATTAACAAGGAAGAACAAGCAGCAAAAGAACAACCAGTAAAAGCATCCGTAAGGAGCCAAGGAGAAGGAGCAAGGAGCGCAAATACTTATTTGCGCTCCTTTTATATTAACATAGATATTAGTTCTTGAATATTGATTCAATACATTTTATATAGTTATTTACTTAGTTGATAAAATAGAAATATAATAAATTTTACAATTGGCAGAGTACTGCCTAAGTCAACAGTTTGTGAAGGAATCAGTAAAATTTTAATTTAGGTTCCATACAATGTTCTATTGAATTAAAATGAACAATATCGTGTTCTAAAATCAAAATAAATGCTATTTATGATGGCCAGCTTGTAAGCGGCCAGGAAAATAAGGTCGTATCATCACAACACATCACTTGATAACGGCTGGACCGATTTGGTTATGGAATAACGTTTTTAGGGAAAGAAATATTTAAAAATTTGTTCATAAAATTGGTAAATTCGGATAAATATGAAAGTTCTTTTTTTTAGCTAGTACTTGATATTATTAAGTTGAAGGTTTTGTGTGTTAGAACGCGCTAAAAAATGTTTATCAAGTAAGGTTCTACTTCTTTTGATATGTGCTGACTTATCATCGTAATTCTGCCAATGTCCAGTGTTCAATCTTGATAAATCGGTAGCTAAGATGTTCCCGCAGACTGTGATATGTCTTATTAATCACTGACTAATCACAACCATCACATCGCGGATGGGATTAAACCTTCCCCATCACGCCATGACGAGACGCGTGCGTCTGCCGCCATGACAGGACGTGGAACAGTACCCATAAATTGATAATGTAAGCAACAAGATAAATAAATTGAAACAGCAATAATGGTATACCACAGTTATGTCTGTCCTATATTACGGTATGGAATATTGATATGGGGAAACTCTCAAGATCCGCGAATACGGTTACGGATACGGATCTTAACTTTCTTAGAGTACGCGGCGTTAAATATTGCACATCGACCTTTGGAAAGAGAGAATCTGTTATGGACAAAAGTTATTGATAAGATAAAAAAATAAATAATTAAAAAAAAAAAAACAAAATTTAAAAAAAAAAAAAAAGATAAAATAATCTGAATGGAATTTAACAGTTTTTCATAGTTACCTAATCACCTATATATATATATTAAATTTCATCTATGAACTGAAAATTAATAAGGTCAAAATCCGTAAAAGATCCGCCAAAAACTATCGGATACGGATCTTTCTTCTCCTTCGGATATCCGCGGATACGGATACGGATATCCGGCACATCACTACTTCAAACCATAAATCATTGTTGATTAGGTAATTTGGAGGGAGTCATAGGGCGCCAAAGGAGGTCACTGGGATTCTGCACTCCAGCGACATGAAACCATTACTGACAAACGTCTGCCATCTGTACGGCTCCGAGTTAATCCAAGATAACACTACTTTAGAGTCCAAAAAGGCGTATGTTTCCTGAATTTCGATGCGTAAAGATTATCTCGCATACCTTTACAATCAACCTAGACAACAACAATGCTGCACAAAGCTCGAGACGAGCAAGCGATATGGTTTTGAGCGGAGCAAGTTTTGATTTTGCGCAGAGAAGGGACACGGCGGTCTGGCTCATGCTGTCGTTGTTGACACGTGGTACACCGCTACCTATGTGTTGTGGTACTCGTGATATTTTAATGTCTTCCAGTTGACACAAGTTGCGATTTAAATTGTGAATGCGGAGGCTATATGCGCAGGAACCGGATCGTCCCAGTCCAAGCTCAACCTCCAGCATTCCTGCACCAATAATTTCATGTAAGCGACCACAGGCCCGATTAATCCGAGGGGATCGTAGTATTTGGCTGCATGGGAGAGAATTGTTCGTTTGGTACAATTTCTGTCGACGTCGGACCTAATCTGAAACGAGAAATGATCCTCAGACGGCGACCAGCGAAGACCTACAATCTTTACATCAGTGTCGTCACTAAATGTTACAAATTTAGGAGTGCGTTGCGCAGAAGGAATGAAGTCCATAATTTCTGTTTATACAGTCACCATGTAGGTACATCGAGCGGTTAAGAGCGGAAAACGGTGACCCTGGTCCGCCATCCGTTGATGGACAACTCTCAATGCAAGAAATGGTGATGCCTTCGTACCAAAGGATACACGGTTAAACTGGTAGGTATATACTCTCACAGGTTCAGAGGTATTAATGCTATAAAAATATGCGTTGTAATTTGCGTTGGTCTTCATTCAAATTGATTGCGAAATATATACGGGCAATAAACATCAAATAATATTAGTTTTTAGATCCACTATCCCTTTGTGATATACGCACGCGTCCACCAGGACGTCATGGGGAATCCAGTTTAATCTCGCCCGCGCTGTAATAGTTGTGATTAGTCTGTGATTAATAGGACATATTGCGGCCGGCGGGAGCATTCTACCTACCGATCAATCGACTTATTGTTACTGTGACGTCTATTACTTGACATTGGCGGAATCATCAAAACCCTGATGGAGCCATTTTGAAAAAAAAAATAGAATAGAATAGATCCACCCTACTAGATTTAGCTCTGGCATCCAATATTTGAGTAGTCGGTTTATCTGGTCGATAGACAGCGTGAATATCCTCTTTCTAGATATTCTATATAGTTTAATTATAAGATGCCCTACGCTGCGGTTGCTTAAGGGGACGCCTCATAACTTTTGTCTCATACAAAAACGGACGGACTCATGTATTGATGGATCCGAAATGTATCTATATGAAATTATCTTTATACTAAATGTATAAAATATGTTAATATCAGCTACACCTGGGTTTTATGAAGCCCTGAAAGTCAACAATTTCACGCATATTTTCAACCAACTTTGTGACTCGAGTGTATTTTTTTTACATTTATAATAAAGATAATTTCACATACTTTATGGATCCATTAACTAGAACTTGCTATTTCTAATATTTTTTGTACAATACTTGAGTTGCTGAAATCTGTTTTGTGTATTATCGCAAGACAGGTTTTGTTGAGGAATCGTTCTTCCTCATGTTTCTGGTACGTAAATCTTGGTCTATCTTATCTTATCCTTGGTTATCTTATCGATTTTAATAGTAGTCCATCTTGCTCACATAATTTTATAATTATAAAAATTATTAGAGACATGGACAAAATAAGTCGCGCGTAAAACTGAGTTCGTTGCGCATTATAACGTTTGTAAGCGATATGACTAGAGCAAGGAATATACTCTCAACAGGTTGCTCCAGATATGGCGTGTTGCGTGTGTGTATTATGTAATACAAAATTGGCCTGACCGCACAGGCAAAGCCTAGGCGGAATGCTAGCAAATATAAATACTGAAACATCTGCCTGTATCAAAACAAATACCTTTTTACTCACAATCTAACATATCTACGACAATGCCCAAGGCATTACCGTCGCACGTGCAGTCAACCACAATGGCACAGTCCAAGGTATTATGGACTAAACAATGTATGCAGAAATACACAACTTACAACTAAAAGTAAAATTAAATACATGATGTTGTTTTAGTTCCATCACTTACATATGGAAGCGAGACTTGGGTATGGAATAAGAAGAATGAAAGTAAGATAAATGCAGTGGAAATGCGGTCTTTACGTAGAATAGGTATGTGATATAAAGCGTATTGACCGCATCCGGAACTTGTCATTAGAGAAGAATGCGGAATTAACGTTGGTTTGTGTAAAGTGGCAGAAGTGAAAGGGAATTCTGGCAGAGGAAGACCTAGGTGTATCTACCTACTTTTATTGAACATATAAAATAATATTAATCGAAGGCAATGTTAAAAGTACACACAATCGCCGAGCACACGGAACAGAAACGGAACATGTATGATGAATATAAAAAAAGCGAAAGAGGTATGCCAGGATCGTAACAAATGGCATTCGATTGTCTCTGCCTACCCCTCTTGGGATAAAAGGCATAATGATAGATAGATAATTGATAGGACGTCCAAGACAAATGTGTGAACCTGTGTATGGATGTGGAAGAAGCAAGAGAATTTGTCTTTAAAAATCGAGAGATATGCACCATACACTCTGTCTACCTATATATGAAACAGGCATGAAGGTATATACTTTATAATTTCTTTAGATTAAAATTAAAAAATAATTGCTTTTTCTTTGAACGCATTTTAATGACTTTTGCTCCAGTTTGTAAGCGGGCTCTGTGCATATCAATAAATTCCTGAAAAATATGTTGCTTAAAAACAATTTTTAGATATTTGATTAGTTATTAAATATATTTCTACGCCGAAAGCTATATAGTTTATAGCATAAAACAATTAACTTATCCAAGCACGTGAAGCTTTTCAATGTTTAAAAATTATAATATAAATTAATGGTAATATATTCACGGTAATTTTATGTTTCTTTATTTAACTGATAAATACATGATGCTATTATTAATTGTACATAAGTACAATAGCATATATTTGTACCCACTTCTTTTTGATCTGTTTCAAGCACAATATCGACCAATAAAAGCCACTGGGAATAATACAGATGATTCTTTGGATTTAACTTATAGACGAAGAAGTATAGTTGATAAAGAAACAGCACAAACTGAAATAGCTGATAACAACAATCATAATGACAATGATATTAATAAAATTAAGGGTTTAATAAACGGTGAAGTTATTCTTAATAAAATATCTAAACACCTAATGGGTAACCTAGAAAGTAGTTTAAAAATAATAGATGATAATGATAGTGGTGATATTTTTGATGATATACATTTTGATGATCAGTTTGCTGAAGCCGGTGAAGGAAATTGATAGGCAAAATGATGGACAAGATTACAATGATGAACAAAATTAAATTTTGAGATGTGTTTAAATTACCTAATTGATTTTTAACATTGGAAATGTTTTTTTGATCGCTTCTGTAGGACCCTCTTTTTCAGCTAAAGAAATAGGTAACCTAAAAAGTAGTTTAAGATTGTTAGATGATGTTAGAATGTAGTAGGTAATAAACAATGAGGAGTCGATAGCATAAGTACCTATAATAACATTGGACCTTAAGTAAGACGTAAGAGAGCCAAAGACCTTGAGAGATGGCACCGCCCCCACGCGGGTACACATACACACCAAACGACGTGGCTGCCACTAATAATATAGCATCAGGCTGCAGCCGGTACTGTCGGTACACGAGCGCTTACGCACAGTGCGTACATAAAATCTCGAAAATGAGAATAAAGGGACTTGCTGAAAATTTTATAAAAAATTAGAACAGTAATACGATAGTATATTGCTAGATAAAAAATGTGTCAAAAAATTAGAATAATTGCATGCATTTTAGTACTGTTTCTAGACAGTAAAATATTTTTTTAGAGGTACATTCGTGATTTCTTTCTATCGAATCAATATAGTTGTATTATGTTTTGAACACAGTATCTTAATAACGCATAACCTCAAGAATATCATATATTTTTTTGATTATGGTCACTGCAGTGGATCATGTACTTTTACTCATCATAAAACTCGCATTTAGCTCTATACATCCTCTTAACTGGCCCACACACTGGTCCGGTATCT
This sequence comes from Nemapogon koenigi, assembly GCA_963924495.1. Taxonomy (NCBI): domain Eukaryota; kingdom Metazoa; phylum Arthropoda; class Insecta; order Lepidoptera; family Tineidae; genus Nemapogon; species Nemapogon koenigi. The sequence continues at coordinate 1,396,268 of OZ004656.1, forward strand.
CATTGAAAATTTTCGGCCCGGCTGCCGTATGATCGAGATTGAACACAGGCCACACATTAGCGATGTAAATCATACGATATAAATCACATGCAATTCACTCACTCACACAGACACACAAGATTCGATGAAACAAAGTATCAAACATCCGTGTGTGCGTGACAGATCGTTCGGCCATCCGAACGTTACAAGAATTGGACGAGTCTGTGGTCGATTTCGGCGGACCGTATGGCGACGCGCCGGCGATTAGGCGATTATGAGCATACATTGCTTTAATCGACTTTTCGTACTTAAAGTTGACACGGTAGCACTTCTTCTAAAATAAATAACAAATGTTATACGGTCCAAAACCGTGTTAACAGCTACCCAGCTGAAGACCAAGTCTCCCTCTTTTAGCCGATGGTATTTGTGAGGCTATACTTAACGAGTAGCGAGTTCTATTGAGGTATATTTAGATGGAATGGTGGCTACACCGCAAGGAAACGCCTTGAAGATATTGTGTTCTGTCATTTACTTTATTATATGTCACCCCTATGGACTATGGAAGAGAGATGTGAAATTATGTAAACGATATTACAAAGAAAATGCATTCTGAGTCATAACCCCACCTCTATTTAATGGGCAATTCCGTGCAAAAACTTCTATACTAAAGGTAGATTTAATAATAAAAGTAATTTGAAGATAGGTCAACCAATGATAGGCAATTTGCGCGCGCAATCACCTCATTAGCTTTACATTGCTGCGTTTGTATGTATTTTAATTTTATACTACATTAGTAAGAGAGCAATGTATGATTTGAATTGGTTTTTGGGAATTTAGGGAGTTGTTATTCCATGGTGTCGCGTTTTGGACGCTTTCAAATCAGTTTCCATAAAATTAAATTTTCAGTTTTCAAAAAAAATTTTTAAATATGTGACCGATAATATAATTTAAATAAATAACCAGTGCCTTAAAAAGTGCTTTTTTGTAAATATACAAACTATTTTCAAAAATAAAATTAAAAACAAAATGTCAATTTTAAAATGACGTAATTTATTTTTATTTTTTTACTAAGCAAAGGATATCCTTTATACAGCATATTAAATATTTTTAATTAAAAATGGCGAATATAACAAAAGTTTTGGCAACAATTAAAGCAGTTATAACACGATTAGTTTTTGCCTGTCATGGCATTATAGCAATATGGCAAGTGACTTTATTTAAAAGTGACATCGAATACTGGTATTTAGCAACACCAATTTTTCTACTGATCTTCGAAGGAATCTTTACGCTAACTATTAAGGATAATCAGGAATGGAAATGGTAAGACCTTCATTGTTAAACTCACGCCAGAATCCCACCGGGGTAGACAGAGACTAAGGACCTCCACATGCCACGATCCTGACACACCTCTCTTGTTTACATACATATACTCACGCCTGACTCCCACCGGGGTAGACAGAGACTAAGGACCTCCACATGCCACGATCCTGACACATCTCTCTTGTTTACATACATATACTCACGCCTGACTCCCACCGGGGTAGACAGAGACTAAGGACCTCCACATGCCACGATCCTGACACACCTCTCTTGTTTACATACATATACTCACGCCTGACTCCCACCGGGGTAGACAGAGACTAAGGACCTCCACATGCCACGATCCTGACACACCTCTCTTGTTTACATACATATACTCACGCCTGACTCCCACCGGGGTAGACAGAGACTAAGGACCTCCACATGCCACGATCCTGACACACCTCTCTTGTTTACATACATATACTCACGCCTGACTCCCACCGGGGTAGACAGAGACTAAGGACCTCCACATGCCACGATCCTGACACACCTCTCTTGTTTACATACATATACTCACGCCTGACTCCCACCGGGGTAGACAGAGACTAAGGACCTCCACATGCCACGATCCTGACACACCTCTCTTGTTTACATACATATACTCACGCCTGACTCCCACCGGGGTAGACAGAGACTAAGGACCTCCACATGCCACGATCCTGACACACCTCTCTTGTTTACATACATATACTCACGCCTGACTCCCACCGGGGTAGACAGAGACTAAGGACCTCCACATGTCACGATCCTGACACACCTCTCTTGTTTACATACATATACTCACGCCTGACTCCCACCGGGGTAGACAGAGACTAAGGACCTCCACATGCCACGATCCTGACACACCTCTCTTGTTTACATACATATACTCACGCCTGACTCCCACCGGGGTAGACAGAGACTAAGGACCTCCACATGTCACGATCCTGACACACCTCTCTTGTTTACATACATATACTCACGCCTGACTCCCACCGGGGTAGACAGAGACTAAGGACCTCCACATGCCACGATCCTGACACACCTCTCTTGTTTACATACATATACTCACGCCTGACTCCCACCGGGGTAGACAGAGACTAAGGACCTCCACATGCCACGATCCTGACACACCTCTCTTGTTTAAATACATATACTTACGCCTGACTCCCACCGGGGTAGACAGAGACATCGTATGCACTTTCAATATAATTTCAATATTAACCCCTAACTTTGTAAAATAAAACATAAGAAGTATAACAGCCCCCCCATCTGTCTGTTTCTGATCTTTTCACGTAAAAACTGCTGAACGAATTTTATTGCGGTTTTCACTATTAGATAGTTTATATATATATTTATATAGATAGATAGGAGTTGTGAAGGTTGGTGGTATGAGAGGGGATCCGTGGTGGAATAATGAAGTAAGGGTGGCTGTACAAATGAAGAAGAATGCATATTTAGATATTTTGGCAGTAACGGGAAAGAATACAGAACTTGAAGAGAGAATGAAGAATAAATATAGAGAATGCAAGAAGAGAGTAAAAGAGATAATTAAAGAAAGTAAGATGAAAGAAAAGATGAATGAAGAGAAGAAGTTCTCAAGATTTTTCCAAGAGAACGTCAAAATTTTTTGGAATTTAGTGAGAAAATCTCGAGGAGTATTGAGGACTTCTAATGTACAAATGATTAAAGCAGAGGATGGACGGTTAATGACATTGAATGGAGAAGTATTAGAAAGAATGAAAGAGTTTTATGAAAGATTATATGGAAACTCTGATGGACAACAAACACATCCTTCGGATGCTGATAGTGAGGACTATGAGGACTCGGAAATTATCGATGACATTATCACGGAGGATGATGTTGTGTCAGCCATCAGAAGATTGAAGAACGGAAAAGCGGCAGGGAAAGACAGGATTTCCTCCGAGATGATAAAACATGGAGGAGCGATAATATGTAACACACTGTGTGCTCTCTTCAATAAATGCTGGAGCGACGGACGAGTACCAGGAGACTGGTGTCAAGCCATAATAGTTCCAGTGTTTAAAGGAAAGGGTTCACAGCTTGATTGCAATAATTATCGCGCCATCAGCCTTATCAGCTTGGTTGGAAAAATGTATGGAAGAATAATAATTGAAAAGGTGCAAAAGGTGACAGAAAATAAGATGTGGGATGCTCAAGCGGGATTTATGAAAGGTAAGAGTTGTGTTGACCAAATTTTTACCTTAAGAAACATTGTTGAAAAACATTTGGCAAAAAATCAAAAAGTTTACAGTGTTTTCATTGATCTAGAAAAAGCATATGACAACCTATGCAGAACGGAATTATGGTCAACACTAGCGAGATACGGAGTGAATAAAAAACTCATAAGGGCAGTACAATCATTATATGATGGCTGTACTGCCGTTGTTAGAGTGGGTGGACAGTGCTCAACCCCGTTTAATATACATTGTGGTGTTAAACAGGGCTGTGTAATGTCACCTTGTCTATTCAATCTGTATTTCGATAGTTGTTTGACCAAATTACAACAATGTTCCTTAGGGATAGAAATGGGTCCTACTAGACTTTGCTGTCTTTTATATGCCGATGATGCGGTATTAATTGCATCTTCGGAGCAAGAGCTGCAAAACCTAGTTGCAATTTTGAATGAGGAATGTGAGAAGAAATTCATGAAAATTAATATTTCGAAATCAAAAGTATTAGTATTTGAAAAGGAAGATGAAAGGACGGAGTGTAAGATTTGTGTGAAAGGATGTAAGTTAGAGCAAGTGAATGAATTTGTTTATTTAGGTAGTATGGTTACAAGAAGTGGAAAGATAGACAAAGAAATTGAAAGGAGAGTGAAAGCGGGAAGCAAGGTATTTGGTGGACTAAACAATGTATGCAGAAATACACAACTTACAACTAAAAGTAAAATGAACATACATAATGCTGTTTTAGTTCCATCACTTACTTATGGAAGCGAGACTTGGGTATGGAATAAGAGGCATGAAAGTAAAATAAATGCAGTGGAAATGCGGTCTTTACGTAGAATGTGTGATATAAAGCGTATTGACCGTATCCGGAACGATGTCATTAGAGAAGAATGCGGAGTAAAAGATGATGTTGTGACAAAAATGAAGAAAAGTAGTTTACGCTGGTTTGGACACGTTGAAAGAATGAAGGATGATAGATTGACTAAAAAGGTTTATATGGCTGAAGTGAAAGGAAATGCTAGCAGAGGACGACCTAGATGTACTTTTATTGAACATATAAAAAATATGTTGATCGAAGGAAATATTAAAAGTACACACAATCGCCGAGCATGTATGAAAGGTAAGATGAATATAAAAGAAGCAAAAGAGATATGTCAGGATCGTAACAAATGGCATTCGATTGTCTCTGCCTACCCCTCTTGGGATGAAAGGCGTGATGATAGATAGATAGATAGAATAGACTATTAGATAGGTTGATTTACCTGGAAGGTTGAAGAGTATTAAACATGGACCTATCATGTTTAGGAGCTGAGCATTAACAATATAAGTGAATCAAGTCTGAAAAAAAGTTAGCCCCAGCGAATTTTCATGGCGTATTCTGTCTAATCCGTCAGAGATACTCGTATAACAAAATAATGTAAGAAAGAATAAAATTATGTAAAAACATCTCTAGTTATTTATATATTAAAAGTACCTAATATAATGTATCTATCTATCATCACGCCTTTTATCCCAAGAGAGGTAGGCAGAGGCGAGAGAGATCGAATGTAATTTGCTACGATCCTGACATACCTTTTTCGCTTCTTTTATATTCATCATACCTTTCATACATGCTCGGCGATTGTGTGTACTTTCAATATTGCTTATGATCAATATTTCTTTTATATGTTCAATAAAAGTACACCTAGGTCGTCCTCTGCCAGCATTTCCTTTCACTTCTGCAATATTTAGTCAATCTTTCATCCTTCATTCTTTCAACGTATCCAAAACAGCGTAAACTACTTTTCTTTATTATATTCGCAACATCATTCACTCCGCATTCTTCTCTAATTACATTTATTAGCTCAAAATAAGTGGCACCCCTAATCAAACAACAAAGAAACTTGTACTCTAAATTTATTGACAGCTCCGACCTCGCTAGGTTATTACTCGACCCTTCTACGAAATAGACAACCAACATAGCTATAATATAGTTAATGTGAGACTATACGACCCGTTTTTAACGGGACTGTCCCGTTATTTGGGTACTAGGTTTTTTTTAGTTTTTTTATTTAGTTATTTCATAGGGTTATCATTCGTCCAATCGCCGGCGCGCCGCCATACGGTCCGCCGAAATCGACCACAGACTCGTCCAATTCTTGTAACGTACGGTTCGCCATCCGTTTTCAAATCACTGTCACGCACACACTGTTTGATACTTTGTTTAATCGAATCTTGTGTGTCTGTGTGAGGGAGTGACTTGCATGTGATCTAGATATGTATGATTTACATTGCTAATGTGTGGCCTGTATTCAATCTCAATCATACGGCGGCCGGACCGAAAATTCTCGCTGAGATACTGGACCATTGCGTGGGCTACTATTCGTCCAATCGCTGGCGCACCGCCCGTACGGTCCACCGAAATCGAGCACGGACTGGGGAGTTAGCACAGATTTTGACAGCGACACTTTCGTTTTCGTTTTTGGTCGAACGAAAGTTTGTCAGCGTTGCCAGTTCACGTGTTTTTGCTTAGATCTTAGATTTTACCGTTAACTTTAAAATCTTAAAGTAAATAAAGTTAAAATAAAAAATACGTTGATCTACGAACTTTTCATATGCAATTATTACAAATTCTACGTTTATTTTAATAATATAAACTTATATAATTTTCTAGACTATCCTACGTCTTTTTCAAAATCCGAGTTGGCAACTCTGCACGGCGTACACTCTGCGGCAGCCGCGAAGCAAAGAACTGTGTACGCTATGCCTTTAGCAATAAGTTCAAAATTCTACCAAAACTATTTCCGCTAAGAAACTGGTTTGGTGTTCACTGTTCTCTTAAAATGAACCATAATGCTATATACATTAAATTGATATTGTACTGACTGACATAATAAGGTGTGACGTGTGACGTCAGAGTCGATCGGAAGTTGCTTGTGTCAATGTATGCTACGGATTTGTCTTCAAAACGAAACGTTCATGTCCAACAAGGACCGGCCAGAGAAAGCCCGGGCCGAGAGGTCCGGCCCAACAATGTGCGTGCAAATTCCGTGTACTTGTCTTTTTCCGGCCAAGCAAATTGCTCGGCATTCTTGTGCAGGACATACCCGGTCCGAGAATGTCCGGCCCAACAATGTGCGGGCAAATTCTGTGTACTTGTCTTTGCCCGGCGTAGCAAATTTGCACGCACATTGTTGGGCCGGACCTCTCGGCCCCGGGCTATCTCTGGCCGGTCCTTGTTGGTACACAAACGTTTTGGCCTTTTCAAGGCCATTCGGCCGAAACGAAAGAAGTCACGTCAAACATATGCTAACTCCGCTGGTCTAATTCTTGTAACGAAGTTGAATAAGAGCCCTTATAACTACTTACTGCTCTTATATAGCGCAAAGTACCCATTTAAGAGGATGCATGTGATACACTATCCAGTTGCTATACAGCTTTGTGTGTTTCTTGGGCGTTTCCTCCCGTTTTCTCAAAATGCTCAAACGGCGCTATATTTTGACGTGACATTCGGCGGATGAGGCCAAAAAAATCGTGCCCAGACTTTTATTGGATTCCACGTCCTGTCATGGCGGCAGACGCACGCGTCTCGTCAAGGCGTGATGTGGAATCCGGTTTAATCTCGTCCGCGCTGTGATGGTTGTGATGTCAGCGATTAATAAGACATATCACAGTCGGCGGGATACTCTTAGCTACCGATTGATCAAGGTTAAACACTGGACATTGGCAGAATTGCGACGATAAGTCACTACTGTTGCCATATCAAAGAAGAAGTAGAAGAGTTCGTGATTTCAAGAGAAAACTTAGAAGGTGCGTCGGTGGCCGAGTGGTTAAAACGTCTGGTATTAACTAGGCAGACTCCGGGTTCGATCCCGGATCCCGGCCATATACCAATGGTTTTTTAATTAAAAACTTATGTACATAATCCGACAAACCACACATATCTCAACAGAACTAGCCATGTCGCGGTGTGCTTATTTCAGTATAAGTTAGCCAATGCCAAGGTATACCGCGAGGGTGTAATAATAGTGTCCATAATTCTTTATATAAGTAATGTTTACCTCATACCTGCTAAGTTATTAAACTTCTAGGTCAGAGTACAATCTGCTTCGCTAATCTAGTCATCTCAGGTTTGTCGCCATTCCTCGTGATATCCTTAGTCTGTGTTCAGCATTGATAGGTTCGGTTCTCAGGGTCCTGTATATTTAAGAACGACATTAAACTGAGTTGTTTCTAGTGTAGATTAGTAACCCTAACAGCTATAGTACTATTCTTATCTCAATTGACTCTAATTGTTCCCTTGGTCGTGTGCGACCTTATATTATACAAACTACCTTACCATTCATCAGGCACCGCGAGCCTTCTCTGAGCCAGGCCCCCTTCTACCATGATGGCCTCTCTCTCTCTCTCTCTCTATGCCGGCTTATCTTTATGTGATCTTTATCATCTGGAACGCCTTCTCTTATAACAGGCTCTAAACCAGGAGGGGGGTCATATCTCTAAACCTGACCACATTCATCTCTCTTCAATTCATCTTACGGGCTAATTATCTTTACCCAAGTCTCTTACGATCTACCCTCCACAGACATTGAAGTCCAGGTCCAGGTTTCTTACCAGGTCACATTCCTGAGGGGGACAGCTTATTGCAAGTTACTTTATACAAGTTCCACCTTTCTATTACCAAGACTTTATCATGGAGTCTTCGGTTAAGTCAACTCTAGTGGACGCTATACACAGAAACTAGTTACTATTATAATATAACTATATACGTTATCGTTAGTGGATCAGCTCGCTCCGCTGGCACTTTACTGTGAACACTTTATTCGTCTACCAGTTTAGCTTCACGCCCCGCTGAAACTACTGACTACCCTTGAACTCTGCCTTCCGGCATTATAATGTTGCCAGTTTCTTACCATAGACAATCCATGTTAATATGTTACGTCTTTGCGCCTTTAGGTAGAGTTTCGCGCTTGTCGCGACAAGCCACTCGTTAGATATAGCCTCACAAATACCATCGGCTTAACGAGGAAGACTTGGTCTTCTGTTGGGTACCCTGGAACCGTAACACGGTTTCGGGAGTTGTAAGCCAACCCATGAAGAAAGAAAAAAAACTTATTATTAAAAATGTTTTTTCTAAAATAACTCGATGTCCCGTTTTGATAAAAATAAATGGTCACGTTAGCTATAGTACATACTTACGGTCTTTATAGCTTGTGGGGTGGACACATTTAGACGAAGCAAGTTAATATAGATAAACTGATCGTCACGAGACGAAAGTGTCGTGATTTTAGACAGAAATGAAAATTCAAATTGCACGGATTTTGTTGCAGTTTTCGCTAGTAGATAGCTTGGTTCACCAGGAAGGTATACAAGTGTTAAACAAGGACCTATCATGTTTAGGAGCTGAGCATTAACAGTATTAGTGAATCAAGTCGGGAAAAAGTTAGCTTCTGCGTGTCTTCATGGCGTATGCTGTCTAATCCATCAGAGATATAACAAAATGATGTAAGAAGGAGTTGTGTAAAATTAAGTGATCTACAAAAAAGTCCGCGGTAGCATATATCTATCTCTAATAGATATGTAGTAAATAAACGTATTTATGTAGGTATTAGTATGTCCTTCTCAAAGCAACTGATCTATTTTGCACATAGATAGTTGGAAGGTGAAAAATAGATAATATTAGAAATGTGTCAAGAGATAAAAAGTTGCCTAAGTGACACTAGGCAAAGCCTGGCCGGAAAGCGTCTACTTTCTTTCTCAAACGATATCTATCTATCATCACGCCTTTTAACCCAAGAGGGGTAGGCAGAGACAATCGAATGCCATTTGCTACGATCCTGACATACCTCTTTCGTTTCTTTTATATTCATCATACATGCTCGGCGATTGTGTGTACTTTAAATATTGCTAACGTTCAATAAAAGTACACCTAGGTCGTCTTCTGTCAGCATTTCCTTTCACTTCAGCTACATAAACCTTTTTAGTCAATCTTTTATCCTTCATACTTTCAACGTGTCCAAACCAGCGTAAACTACTTTAGTCACAACATCATCTTTCACTACGCATTATTCTCTAATGACATCGTTCCGGATGCGGTCAATATGCTTTATATCACACTTTCCACTGCATTAATCTTACTTTCATGCTTCTTATTCCATACCCAAGTCTCGCTTCCATAAGTAAGTGATAGAACTAAAACAGCATTATGTATATTAAGTATTGTAAGTTGTGTATAATACATTATTTCTCGCTTGGTAAAGTTTGTAAGTTTGAATGTAGAGAGAAATCTCTGAAATTAGGTACTGTAATAGATGTGGTTGTCACATCACTATTAATAGACCGTAAAATGTACTGAGTAACAATAGAATATATGGTCTGTGACGCGTGGCGTTGGTACAGACGTCTTGATAAGCAAGTAACAATAATATAAGAACGTGAATGAAATGTGAACTACCGCATATTCATTATGGCCTAAGACCGCAACAGAGTCGCACATATTCAATTTGTGGCGACATTGTATGGTGACATTTCAACGGCTTCACATGTTTTCTTGCGTGCTGATCACGTATAACCTCCCCTAGAGTCACCTTACTCTGCCGAGTTAGCATACATTTTGACAGCGACACTTTCGTTTCGGTCGAATGGCCTTGAACAGGCCAAAACGTTCATGTCCAACAAGGACCGGCCAGAGATAGCCCGGACCGGGCATGCCCTGCACAAGAATGCCGAGCAATTTGCTTGGCCGGACAAAGACAAGTACACGGAATTTGCCCGCACATTGTTGGGCCGGACCTCTCGGCCCCGGGCTATCTCTGGCCGGTCCTTGTTGGACATGAACGTTTTGGCCTGTTCAAGGCCATTCGACCGAAACGAAAGTGTCGCTGTCAAAATCTGTGCTAACTCCCCTTGACCTTACCCTGTGATTAGCCGTTCTGACAAAACACTGACACTTCTTATAAAAAACAAGGAAGTAGTCGTGAGTATAAACCGCGTAAAACCTGCTTACACAGCCACCCAGGCCGACTCTCCTATTCCTATCAATACCTTCATTAAGCCACCATCATCAGTATCACCATCATCCGCATTACCATCATTTATTTATACATCTCGTGCGGGACGCAAAGCAATCTCTCTTCGTGGGGGGGTCATGTGGCGACATTGTATGGTGACACGATGGGAGGTCTGACAGAGACATGTACCATAGAGACATGTTATTTTAATTTAATTAAACACGAGGTTTAATATTATGTTTATTAAAATACACCAAGTGAATTTACGTGTGGTTTAATTATTATAAATATAGTCGTAACATACGCCTATACATTGTTTCATTCAGCACGAAGTCGACAATAATATAATTACTGAACCGATTCTGAAAATTCTTTCACTAATAGAAAGCTACATTATCCCTGAGTAATATAGGATATATTTTATTTTGTTCAACAATATCCACGGGTAACGCCGGGTGCGAAAACCTAGTGAAAAATAAAGACATTATCAGCTAATGATTGTATCCGGCCGTCTGTTAACAATTTGATAAAATGTTAGTTCGGGAAATGACTTGCGATATTACGTTGTTGACCTAGTGGTCAAAACGAAAAGGTTTTAGGTTCGAGAAATTAGGTGTTTTAATTAAAGTAAAAATTATTTTATATCCTATACTATATTATAAAGAGGAAAGATTTGTATTTTTGTGTGTATGTTTGTAATGAATAAATACAAAAACTACTGTGCCGATTTCAAAAATTCTTTCACCATTGGAAAGCTACATTCACCCTGAGTGACATAGGCTATATTGTATTTTCAAAAAAATTAGGGATCCTTACTAAAACTCCAATAATGTAACCCAAGGTGTAAAAAAATGACCTAAGAAATCCCTTACATCGCGTGCGCTGCGAAAACTATTGATGATATAGAGGTAGTAGTGTAGTGGTAGAGGGTATAGGGGTAGGGGGTAGGTGTAGAGGTAGGGGTAGGGGTAGGGGTAGGGGTGGGGGTAGGGGTAGGGGTAGGGGTAGGGGTAGGGGTAGGGGTAGGGGTAGGGGTAGGGGTAGGTATTATATATTCTTTCAACGTGTCCAAACCAGCGTAAATTTTAGGTAAAATAACAAATAATAAAAATCGGCCAAGCGTCAAACTTATGGTCTGACTTTAGTGCATATTGTATGGAAGCCTTCGTGTGCTAGACCGACTCGCACTTGGCCGTTTTTAGGTAAAAACGGAAACCCTTACTAAGACTCCGCTGTCCGTCCGTCAGTCTGTCTGTACGTCTGTCACCAGGCTGTATCTCATGAACCGTGATAGTTAGACAGTTGAAATTTTCACAGATGATGTATTTCTGTTGCCGCTATAACAACAAATACTAAAAAACATAATAAAATAAATATTTAAAGGGGGCTCCCAACAAACGTTTTTTTTGTCGTTTTTTTATGTCACTTATTTATTATTCAAGACTAATATTATTTTCCAGGTTTTGTCCGTCAGTTTTCATCTACCTTGGACTCGTTGTGCCTGCTATATGGCTCTTAGAGTTGCATAAAGTGGACTTAAGACTGCAGAAGTTAAATAATTTGACGGCATACAGCTCTGAGGTAAGACTCTGATCAGGTTTTTTATTTTCGCGATTAGAACGAGACCAAAAAAATTATACATCAGTGTGCGTGACAAATGTGTTATTCTGTGGATTTTTCATCTTAGATGACTTTCATCCAGGCACTGCACCATGCACTGCATTAACCATAATTAATCACGTATATTAAATGCTAAATTGTAATTTAAAACAGAATATTTAACAAAAATAGGCGAATTTACTACTGACGCTAGGCTGTTACAGTATTCAAAAAACGGTCTCGTCTATCTCTATGCTCTTTCTCTTTTGTATTGCCAATCTAGTAGAGCGCCCGAGCGACTATACTAAATCTATGTCTATACTAAATATTATAAAGAGGTAAAAGTTTTTTTTGTATTTTTGTTTGTAATGAATAAACTCAAAAACTACTGAACCGATTCTAAACATTATTTCACTATTAGATAGGTAGATTCACTGGGAAGGTTTAAGAGTATTAAACATTGACCTATCATGTTTAGGAGCTGAGCATTAACAGTAGGTATAAGTGAATCAAGTCTGGGGAAAAGTTAGTCCCAGCAAGTTTTCATGGCATATGCTGTCTAATCCGTCAGAGATATAACAAAATGATGTAGGAAAGAATTGTGTAGAATAAAAAGATCTACAAAAAAGTCCGCGGTAGCATATATATTTATCTCTAATCTAATCTACCCATATTTTCCATGCAGACAGAAATACCCATAGGAGCAACAAAAATACCAACAGACATGTGGGTGACATTGATTGAGCAGTTTTTGATGTTAACACTCATAGTGGGAAGATGGTTGCTGCCTAAAGGAGATTTAACCAGAGATCAACTGAGTCAATTACTTCTAGTCTATATTGGTAAGCAAAGAACAACCCCAGTTATATTTCACTAGCATTCCGCCCCCGGCTTCGCCCGTGGATATTTACGAACAAAATAAAATATACCCTATACCTACCACCACTACCTCTATATCATCAATAGTTTTCGCAGCGCACGCGATGTAAGGAATTTCTTAGGTATTTTTTTTACACCTTGGGTTACATTATTGGAGTTTTAGTAAGGATCCCTAATTTTTTTGAAAATACAATATAGCCTATGTCACTCAGGGTGAATGTAGCTTTCCAATGGTGAAAGAATTTTTGAAATCGGCACAGTAGTTTTTGAGTTTATTCATTACAAACATACACACAAAAATACTCTATTAGTATAGATATAGATTGAAAGAATCAGAGAAAATTACAAATGAAAATCATCAACTTTTGTACATAATTTTGATCTAAAACAATTCTTCACGGCCCTTGTACCTTGTGGTGTAGCCAGAAACACCAGTAACAATGTCCACTTGCAGCCAGTTGTCACGTGTTCGACATTGCATCTCTTTCACCATTCGCACCTAGGCTACGCATAAATAGAGAAAAAACATTTCCAAACAAAATCGGTACAATAAAATACACAAAACGGACTTCAGCAATTCAAAGTATTGTACAAAAAATATTAGAAATAGCAAGTTCTATTTAATGAATCCTTAAAGTATGCGAAATTATCTTTACTCTAAATGTAAAAAAATATATACTTTAGTAAATATTATATTAAGAGAATTGAGTCGCAAAGTCGGTTGAAAATATGCGTGAAATTGATGTAGCCATGAGGATTTTCCGTTTGGGGGTTAATAATAAATAAGAACATAGAATTTTGTTATTTATTTTATTAATTTCCTATATTTAATTAACAAACGTAATATTATATCTATACTAAATACTCTTTGACAGGTTTTCGGTTTCATTAATTTTTTTAAATTAATATGTCAATAAACAAGGAGGTCATTGTCAATAAATAATATATTTAAAAACTATATATACAAATTATAAAAAGAATACCTCTTCCAGAACCCCTCCCTGTGGCATGGTTCCCAAAACACTGGCTGCGTTACCTCGCTGCTTTGAGCGAGGTAAGAGCCAACCTTTAGGTCACCCGAGGCGTGGACTAATCTAGTACCTAAATTTTTCAAGAATATTTTCATTTCGGTAACTCGATATATTTAATTATAATTATCATATTTCTTGATAATAAGAAGTTATACCAAAATTGGTAAATCGTGGCGAGATGTATGACACATAACGCTTTTATCTCTATTCTGAATAATATTGTCTTTTTATCAAGTAATACAACTATTTTTTTTAAATAATTTATGAGGATTCTGATTTATTTTCTATTCGCTCCGTAACAGCTTGATGGATTTTCATGAATCTTTTTTTATATTCTTCACGGGCTCCAGGGTACCCAGTGGAAGACAAAGTCTTCCTCATTTAGCCAATGATATTTTGAGGCTATACCTAACGAGTGGCCAGCTCTGTTGAGGTATGTAGATGGAAAAGCCTCTTTGTACGGTTTGTCGGATAATGTACCTACATAGATTTTTTATTATAAAAAGTGGTGGTCGAGTGTATAAGACGTCGGCTCGCAACTGAAAAGTAGCGGGTACGATTCCTACATCCGACCATGTACCAAATTTGATGAATCTTTCAGAAAGACTCAATTTTTTCACAGGCGAAGCCGGTACAGTAAGCTATAATTAATATAATACCTATATATAAATATTCGGTGGGCACGTAAAAATAACAGATATTCTAAAGCTTGCCACCTGTTCTGTTCAATACACACTGCAAGTGGACATTGTTACTGGTGTAGCCTCATTTTTAATAATTTATGAGTATCTGGTTTTTTCATGTATGAGTTTCGATTTTTTTTAAGGATACCATACAAACAGCCATAAAAATTACAAATTAAAAAAAAAGTTTTTCACAATATCAATAACATACTAAAATTTAGTTGAAACTAGATAATATTTAGGGGTAGTAAAACGCTTTCTCCATTTGCATAGAAATGGGCGCGGCAGCTGCATGGTTAATTTTTTTAAATTTTTTTTTATTCACAGGCACCGCAGCAGATATTATAGAATTCTTCGATTCATTCAAAGATGAGAAAGTAGCAACGGAAAAAGTTCTAGTTCTTCTTACTCTGGCTATATGGTCTTGGTCCTTGATACAGTTTACAGTTGTATTAACTGCTACCAAGTCTAGGAAAACTCGCGGCACAGCAAATAGGTCTGATATGTACGTATTTGTGCTACACTAAGCACGCCTTTTACTGCACGCACGGAGAGACGCATGCCTTCTTACTCTGGCTATATGGTCTTGGTCCTTGATACAGTTTGCAGTTGTATTTGCAAGTCAGAGATAGAGTGAGAAATAATTATGTACATGAAACATGTGGAGTGACTGATAGTGTTGTATATAAAATTGAAAGAGGAATGCTGTGATGGTTTGGACATGTTAAATGAATGCATGATGAACTAAACAAATGTGGATGAAGCAAGAGAAGTATGCAAATATCGAGAGAGGTGGCGCTCCATACTCACTGCCTATCTCTTTGGGAAGCAGGCGTGAAGGTAAGTATGTTATGTAAGAAACCAATTTGAATATTGTTGTTTTCTATGCAGTCATTATTAGGGATACCCTATTACTAAGACTCCGCTGTCCGTATTCACAATATCGAGCAAAAACGATCAAAAAAATCACGTTTGTTGTATGGGAGCACCCTTAAATATTTATTTTATTCTGTTGTTTAGTATTTGTTGTTATAGCGGCAACAGAAATACATCATCTGTGAACATTTCAACTGTCTAACTATCACGGTTCATGAGATACAGCCTGGTGACAGACAGACGGACGGACAGCAGAGTCTTAGTAATAGGTTTTACGTTTTTTTACCCTTTGGGTACGGAATCCTAAAAACTACTGCATTGAAAACAATTTATATATATAATAAACAAATATTTAAATTTGTTTTTTTTTCACAAGTTGCCTTACAGCTCCCGAAACCGTGTCCCAGGTAACCCAGCACAAAACCAAGTCTCCCTCTTTTAGCCTCCTGTATTTTTGAGGCTATACCTAACGAGTGGCCAGTTCTGTTGAGGTATAGATGGAAAAGCCTCTAATTGTGGTTTGTCGGATTATGTACATAAGTTTTTAATTATAAAAAAACCCATGTTGATGTAGGCCGGGATCCGAAATCGAACCTTCTCTGCCTTACCACTCGGCTATCTTAGTTTTAACAGATATTAATGTTTTTTTAACTTTTTAGGAATCAAACAAACGCTTGCTGTTGTTCCATTGAAGTATGCGCCATTATAATGAATATTGCGTTACAAGATTTCCCATTCTTGGCTTTTCGTCTATTAATAATATGCCATTATAAAATTATTAACTATATGAATATATTCTTTACTTGCAAGAATACTCTGGTAAGATACAAATGTTTACACCCCAATTCACCACCTTAGGGGTTGATTTTTGCACCCCTATACTTCCAATTTTCATATTTATATGTACAGTGGTTTAGGGTGTGCGTTGATTGTCAGTCAACGATACGATGTTTCTATAGGTATCGTTCTTCGGAGGACAAGCAAAGCAAACCGAGTGGCTTATTTTGTCGATATATCTTTAAAGAGAGACATTGTAACGTTGTGCTCATTTAGTAAATAAATGAGACCACTTTTTCTTAAAGAGGTTTGAATAGTTGCTAACCTCCTTGCAAAAATAGTTGTTAACCTCCTTACAAAATAAGTTATTGACTACCTATAAATTAGAAATTTTTAAAAATAATCTGAATTTGGAACAGTGTCTGCTATTTGTTTATTTTCTACCATTTTTAGTCAATTCCGTTTTAGCTTTGATAAAGAGCACACCTATTTTATAAAATCAATAATGTAATACAGTGAACAAAATTCAACCAGCTGTTAAAATATATATATTAAAAAGAGCATGATATTTGTAAGTAACTATTATTTATGTTGTATTATGTTTAGATTCTATCATATCCTGTAAATCATTTACTTATTCATTTTATTTTTATTTTTCAGCGTGCTCTTTTAACTCCATCTTTTTACTCCCTCCTTTTACTCATTGTATTCCCTTTTATTCCTCTGTAACCTTTTCATTACTTAATTCCTTGTTACTGATTACTTTTATATCTTTACTTCATTTGAAAACTTGAAAATAAAACAATATGGAGTAAAACATTTATTTATTTATTGTGGCTAGTTTCCCTCTAAGCGACAACATACTGTGAAAAGTTTGGATAAAATAATCAAGGATAAGATAAGATAGGCCAAGATTCACGTAACAGAAACATGAGAAAGAACGATTTCACAAAGTATTATACAAAAACTATTAGAAATAGCAAGTTGTAGTTAATGTTTTCATAAAGTATGTAAAATGATCTATAGGATAAATATGAGAAAATGGTACATTAGTAAATATATTGAGAACTTGAGTCGCAAAATCGGTTGAAAATCCGCGTGAAATTGATAACTTTCAGGGCTTCATAAAACTTAGGTGTAATTTTTCATATTTTTTTTTAAATTCGTACTGCGTAATTTGTTTGAAAGGGTATACTTTCCAGGTGGTCCCATGGTCTTCCAGGATCTGATGATGGGATCCTGGAGAAATCGAGAATTCTTCAATAGGCACACTTGAAGCGATTTGGATTTTTTTTTATAGTGACTTGTGCATTTGCACACTTTTCAGTGCATAATTTTTGACGTCGGTACACTTTCTTATACTCTTATTTTGTTCAGGTAATATTACTCCAAATATACCGTCTCTATGTACTGCATTTGGAAAAGACAGACGAATCCACCGGATCTACATATAGAAAGAAAAAGAAACATAGAGTTGAAAAGAAAAACAAAGATAGAAGACCCAAGTAAGTTGAAGATAATCTATCTTTTTAGGGTTTGGTACATATCTGATGAAAAAACGGAAACCCTCATATCTATCATGGACGCAGCATAAATATTTTCAATTTTTTTTTTTAATTTTTTTTTTTTTATTTTTTTTTATATTAATGTATATTTTAGATTTTTGTTTGTAGTGTGAATAAATAAAATTTTCAATTTTGGGGCTTGATTTTGGGTAAAAAATTAAAAAAAAAAATTTTTTCAAGTGCATCAAAAATATCAGATATCAAATGAAAAAATAAAAAATACAATTACATATAAACTATATTTTTATAATTTTAAAATGCTAAATTAAAAAAATAGACGAAAATTAACCCCCTCCCGCTTATCTCCGTAAAGAGTTTAAAGTTTTGAAAAAAATTTGAAAATAGGGCTTCTCTTATAGTTAACAGCACAATCTAAATAAAAATGTTGTCTTCCAAAAAAAATACCTTCAGTGCGCGAGTCGTGCTCGCAACTTGCATAATTAGTTTCGTCACGGATTACCTTACATGTGTTATCGGTTCCAGGGTACCCAGCACAAGACCAAGTCTCCCTCTTTTAGCCTCCTGTATTTGTGAGGCTATACCTAACGAGTGGCCAGGTCTGTTGAGGTATAATCGGTTAATATATTTTTCAGTAAACATCACAAAACAGACAGAAAGAAGAGAAGACACGAAACGGAAACATCTGTATCTATCATCAGTGATCCAAATAAACATGATAGAATAGATACTGGAAGAATAAGGTAATTACTACCGCGGACTTTTTTGTAGATAATTTTGTTATATGTCTGACAGATAAGGTAAACTCAACTACCTGAACCGATTTAAAAAACACTAAGATAAATTTGGTATGGTATTTTGGTCGAAGTTTTACTTCCACCCAACCTGTAACCAATGCTGCCCTATCTCAAATTCGACTCTAGCTACAGCCCTGCTTTTATCAAATGAGGGGTAGGCAGAGACAATCGAATGCCATTAGTTACGATCCTGACATACGTATAATACCTCTTTCGCTTCTTTTAGATTCATCAAACCTTTTAATATTTCCATCGATCAATTTTTTTTTTTAATAAAAGTACACCTAGGTCGTCCTCTGACAGCAGTTCCTTTCACTTAAGCCATATAAACCTTTTGAGTCAAACCAGCGTAAACTACTTTTCTTCATTTTAGTCACAAACTCACAACATCATCTTTCACTCGGCATTCTTCTCTAATGTCAATACGCTTTATATCACTTGTATTTCTTTATATTTTTCATGTACCTACCTCTCTTTTATGTAAAGAGATTAAAAAATTTTTTTTAAACCCAACCTATTGAGTGGGGTGTCACAAAAGGTCATTTGAAAGGATTAGGTACCTATATTAAGTTTGTTTACGAGATATATCTAGAATACCTTTTTTTCTTTCTTAACGGGTTGCCTTATAGCTCCCGAAACCGTGTACGGTCCCAGGGTACCCAGAACAAGACCAAGTCTCCCTCTTTTAGCCGATGGTATTTGTGAGGCTATACCTAACGAGTGACGGGTTTTGTTGAGGTATATTTAGATGGAAAAGCCAAAATTAAAGTGCGGGATCCGGATTCGAACCCGTGGTCTGCCTAGTTAATACCAGACGTCTTAACTTATCTGAAAAAAAAACTGAGATTTTTTATAGAAAGTTTAAGGTTTCATACGATATATAAATTTTTGTAACTAAAATTGGAGTGTTGTATAAATGCTGTATAAGTAGCTATAATATAACTAGAAAGGGGACATCACAAATCGCTTAGTCTATTGTCTGACCTCTATCGTTTACTTGCCCCGCCTTATAGTGATGTGCAATTTTAATATTATAAACTATCGATAGATTAAAAAAAATACAACATGGATAATAAATAATAAGGTAGAAAGTAAAAAAAACTTTTAAGCAACTAATTTGAATATTTTTGGTAAAATTGCGTTTCGTCCAGTGGTACTAGTCGTCTGTGATAAAAGTAGTACCACGGCCCTTAACGTGCCACATGACGTATTGCCAGTAAGACAAATGAGCTGAGAAATGGGGCAAAATGGCATCAAGAGTTTTAATTTATAGATGTAGCTGTGGTATGCATAAAGTCCCCGCCGACCGTCTGTCTGTCTGTGCCCTTTTCACGCATAACTACTGAACCGATTTAATTGCGGTTTTCACTATTAGATAGGATGATTCACCGGAAAGGTTTACCAGTATTAAACAGGGACCTATCATGTTTAGGAGCTGAGCATTAACAGTATAAGTGAATCAAGTCGGGGAAAAAGTTATCCCTACCGAGTTTTCATGGTATGCTGTCTAACAAAATAATGTAGGAAAGAATTGTGTAGCATAAAATTATCTACAATACAAGTAGTTTTTTTGTATGTTTATACGCGCTAATCTCAGAAACTTCCAGCCCGATTTGAAAATTCCGATTAAATAGCCTGTTTATTGAGGGTAGGTTTAAGACTGTATATCATCACGCCACGACCCAAAGGAGCGATGCAGTAACCATAACCTTCAACCAATCAGAAATTTCCACGGACGAAAAACTATCGATAACTCGATATATCCCATCACTACATAATGTAGTGATTTTCTGCAACCCTTTCTCATGTCAAGGTGACACGGTCCCCCTCAAACTATATTGTATTAGCGACCTGCCCCGGCTTCGTACGTGTAGAAAATGTTCCCGGGGGAAACAAATATATTCCGGGATAATATTTAGGTACTTTTATTGAACATATAAAACATTTATTGATCGAAGACACACAATCGCCGAGCATGTATGAAAGGTATGATGAATATAAAAGAAGGGAAAGAGGTATGTCAGGATCGTAGCAAATCGTATTCAATTGTCTCTGCCTACCCCATCGACTACCCCTCTTGGGATAAAAGGTGTGATGATAGATAGATAGATAGATTATTCTTGACTATTTTGATTTTTTTTTGCAAAGTACTGACATAGCAAGAATAGGGTTCTGTAACAACTAAATAAAAAACCGCAAATTTCTGCAAAATTGTTTTTGTGCAACAAATCAAGATTATTAACTAGGAGACCCCGGGTTCGATTCCAGATCCGGGCCATGTACCAATGGGGTCTTTAATTAAAAACTTAAACCGTACAAAGAGGCTTTTCCATCTACACAGTACATACAATAGAGCTGGTCATTCGTTAGGTACAGCTTTTATCAAATATCTTCCTTAATAAGTTAATAAAGTTATTATTTGATGGTACGCCATTTTGAAGATATTTTTTTCCTCTAATGACGAAAAATAAACAAACCAATGAAAATTATAAGTACCTACCTTTGTTTCTTTTTAAATTAGACTAATTTATTTAAGTGAAGATTTTTTTTTGAAAAAGGGGTGAATTGTATTTCTAATAAAAATATACGTATTTAGCATAAAATCGAAAAGAAGGCGCGCGAAATAACGTCAAGGTGTCGCAAGGACCCGAGAACGCGACTGCACGACAGTCCGTGTGATGTTTCGTCTCCCGGGGGTGCGCGGAATGGACAACATTTCATTTTTCGTAAGGTACCAAAATTCGAAAACCGTTTGGAGATTACATGCTAGAAAGCTTATTTTTCATTTTTTTTATTTTTTATATCCTTTAATTTTCGAGTTATTTTAAAAATACTGAAATATTGAAAATTAAGGATTAATAGGTGCCCTAATCTGTGCTAACCCTCTAATTTAAAAATACTAATGTCTGTGGCAGAGTTGAACTCAGGTGTTGCCCTCTATTAATTTTACCCATTTTTATTCCATTTAAAGCTAAATTAATAATTATTCTTTAAATATAATTATAAAAATACTTCTTTTATATAATATTTTTTGGAAGTTTTGCTAGTTTCGAATGGGCTATCACAGGAAATATATTTACGAGTGAAACCGCGGACAAAAGCTAGTATTATTATATACATTATGAATAATGTTGTAGGCGATTTGAGTTCCGGCTACGGCAACACCTATTTGGAACACGGTATATTATACTCTTTGCATTTCTATAACGTATACTCTGTGGCTTGACTGACACTATCTGTCACTTTCTTTGGGTGACAGTTTATATTTCTTAATTTTAGTCCTAGCTATGGTTTTTAGTTTATAAGTCCTCAGAATTTATAAAAATTCATAATTAAATTAAAAATATAAAAACTCAACCAAAAATAAAATAGAAAAATACGTGTAACTTATTTTTTAATATATTTTTAATTAAAGTAATAAAAATGGGTGATTAAAAAAATGAAATGTTGTCCATTGTAGATGCTTTTGTCGTGCCTACGCACGGAGTGACAGATGCCTGGTAGCGGGCAATCTGCTAAAACACGCTTTTCTCAGTATCGTCCAATACCAACGTGTGGGCTACTTTACATAAAGCGTGGTCGAGTGGGTAAGACGTCGGCTCGCAACTGAAAAGTCCCGGGTTCGATTCCTACATCCGACCATGTACCAATGGGTTTTTATAATGAAAAATCTATGTACATTATCCGACAAACCGTACGAAGAGGCTTTTCCATCTATATACCTCAACAGAGCTGGCCACTCGTTAGGTATAGCCTCAAAAATCATCGTCATCATGAAGGAACCTATTAATTTATTTTCAGAGCAATAATATTAACGAATAATGATGAAATTAAAGAATTGGAATTATCTAAATTGTTCAAAGATCAAATGTCGGTAGAGAATGAAAAGAAAAGTAAGAGGTGAGTAAATATCTTCTAATATATAAAATTCTCCTGTCACAATGTTCGTTCCCATACTCCTCCGAAACGGCTTGACCGATCCTTATGAAATTTTGTATGCATATCCGTTAGGGTTGAGAATCGGCTACTATCTATTTTTCATCCCCCTAAATGTTAACGGTGGTCCACCCCTTAAATTTTTTTTATATAGGGGTAGGGGTAGGGGTATGGGTAGGGGTAGGGGTAGGGGTAGGGGTTGGGGTAGGGGTAGGGGTAGGGGTAGGGGTAGGGGTAGGGGTAGGGGTAGGGGTAGGGGTAGGAGTAGGGGTAGGGGTAGGAGTAGGGGTAGGGGTAGGAGTAGGGGTAGGGGTAGTGCGGGCAAGTCAACGTTTGGGCAGGACAACGTCTGCCGGGTCCGCTAGTAATTTATATAATTCTTAATAATGTAATTAATAATTTATACGGAACCATACACAGTAAATAACCTTGCACACACCGTCACTACCCCCCCCCCCCCCCCTCTCCCAACAAGCGTGGAGAATATCCACGCTTACATTGTTCAAGTCACTAACAAACACGCATCAATATAGCACGTCTTTAATTACTATCAATGATGTCATTGGATATTATCCTATACCTACACTCCACGGCCCACGCAGTGACTCTCACAAATTAATAAAAATAATAATAAAATCACGCTACGACCCAAAGGGGCTGAGCAGTAACTATTAACGCGGGTGTAACAGCAAGGCACAGCTAGTTAAGGGTCCGTGGCTCTCAGTCATCTTGTATCTGTCAAAAATATGGAAAATCTCAGTTAATCCCAGAAACGTGAGTTTATTTATACAATATTTCCTCACCACACAATACTAGTTATTATTTGAAATTGGATTGAGCCATATTTTTATAATTCAGGGTTCTAAAGAGCCGTAGTTTTCGATACGAGTAGGTAGTGTCTTTGCGTTTTGGAAATTAAGTTAGAACTCTTAATAATGAAAATATGGCTCAATCCAATTTCAAATAAAAACTATCAACTGTGTATTGAGCAAATGTTGTATAAATAAACCCACGTTCC
The DNA here is from genome assembly GCA_963924495.1 of Nemapogon koenigi. Taxonomy (NCBI): domain Eukaryota; kingdom Metazoa; phylum Arthropoda; class Insecta; order Lepidoptera; family Tineidae; genus Nemapogon; species Nemapogon koenigi. The sequence goes on from OZ004656.1 coordinate 1,419,891, forward strand.
CAAGATTAACTGAGATATGCCATATTTTTGACAGATACAAGATGACCTTGACCACCATTATCCGAATGTTTGTATGCTGTAAACGCCCTTTTCTGAATCTATGTATTTTTTTTTCAGTTCAAAGAAAAAGCCTAAATCTCAAAGTTCTGAAGAATCACTGAACAATATCCAACATACAACAGATGATTCAGGCATTTGACATCATCGAGTGAAACGGGGGAGTCCCAGACGAAGTCCCCGTAAGAAAGAAAGTGACAGAGATAAGAGAAGACGCAGGAAGAAAAGAGATAGGGATAGCAGTCATAGTGAATCGGATACGGAAAGCAGTTGATGGGACCTCCTTATGAGTTTGATTGCAATCTTTTTCGAGCTGAAACTTTTTGGCTTGCAAATTTTAAAAAGACAACTGTCAATTTGAAGCAATTTTTGGCTGTATGAGAAGATAATTGTAATTATGAGTTTTAAAATGGTATTTCATAAATATTGTACCTAACTTTTTAGTGTTAAATAACTATATTTATCTATTATTATTTAGTTAATAAAATAATGATATTTATAATAACATTCACAAATTGTCACAACAATACGAAAGTAGTTGTACTTTTAAATTCGCTGATGCAAACTTTTTGAAACTGACGCTTGGTATTACAATTTTAAGAAAACAACTATCAATTTCATGATGAGTTTTGACTGTATGAGAAGATTTTGTAACAGTTACTTATGAGTCCTAAAATGGTACCTATTTCTAAATATTGTAACTTTTTAGGTGTTAAGAAAACTGTATTTATGTATTACTATTTATTTGATAAAAGAATTATATAAATAATAACAGTGACAAAATTGTCACAACGATACGAAATTTTAAATTCGCCGATACAAACTTTTTGAAGCTGAAACTTTATGCCTTGCTAATACAATTTTAAAAAAACAATTGTCATTTTGATGCCATTTTTGGCTGTATGGTGGTAATCATGGCATCTAAGATTTTCTAAGACGCGGGCCACGCATCGTTCCATAGATGTAGTATGCTGGCGCTCTACTAGGTTGGAAATGTCGCGATTAGAACGAGACCAAAGACATTAATACATCAGTGTGCGTGACTAATGTGTCATTCTGTGGATTTTTCATCTTAGATGACTTACATCCAGGCACTGCACCATGCACTGCATTAACCATAATTAATCACTTCTATTAAACACTATATTATACTTTAAAACAGGATATTTTACAAAAATAAGCGAAATTACTACTGACGCTAGGCTGTTACAGTATTCAAAAAACGGTCTCGTCTATCTCTCTCACTTAAACATACACGTATCTATGCGCTTTCTCTTTTGTATTGCCAATCTAGTAGAGCGCCCGAGCTACTTACTATACTAAATCTATGATACCTACAGTCCTTCTTTAGGGATCACGTGACAAATGTCATAAATAGACAAACTGAAGCAAAGAGGACGTCATGCTACCGTTTGTAGATTTTGTCTACCCCCTGTAGATTTTATCTACGCGGACGCTGTTGCAGTTGGTTGCTCGCGAGTGTATTTTGTGAAAATTAATATACCTAAAGTAGGCCACACATTGGTTCGGCATCGCACCGAAAATTTCCCATTCCGGCCGCCATAAGATCTGGGCGGGCCATTTGTTATACGAATTGGACGAATCTGTGGTCAATTTCGGTGGACCGTACAGCAGCGCGCCAGTGAATGGACCAATGGGTGGGCACCTTAAGGGGTCAAATTAGCGAAAAGAATGGTTTCGCTTCATACTTTAGAAAGTCGATTTTTTTAGACCAAGTCTCCCTCGTTTAGCCTATATTTAGATGGAAATTTTATTAAATTTTAATTAAAAACTCATTGGTACATGGCCGGGATCCGGGATCGAACCCGTGGTTTGCCTAGTTAATACCAGACGTCTTAACCACTCGGCCACCGACGCACTTTCGCTTCATACTTTGGAAAGACGATTACATTAATGACGAAAATCTAGAAATGCCTTACTTGTAGGATAATATTATCATGCGTTTAACGCACAATTTTTAGCATTTTGAATTATAGTCAAGTTTTTAATGTAAATTTTAGCGTTGTTGTTAGCTTTTTAGTAAAAATAAATGAATATAATATTTTATGATTGTTTAATTTATTGATGTTGGCGACCTCCTTGTAATGTTTTCTTTTTAATATTTGTATTCTATTTTTATGACTTTTGATGTTTTTATATAAATATGAGACTTTGTTTCGTTGATAGCTTCGCCTTAGTAAACAGTTCTATTAACATTTGGATTTTTCTTAATTGCTTCCTTGCATCCGTTCATTGGTGATACAGTCCATTATTAGCCCGACGGCAACATTTGGTCCGTTCGATTTACGGATTTATATATTATATTTTAATATTTCGGATGTTTGGACGCGATGAAAACCAGATCGAAATCGCTAAGAGAATTGAAAATGGAAGTGACAAGGTCAGCCAGTTTGTGTGAAAGTGATACGGCTCCCTTAGCCAGTGGCAGCGGAGTAATGTCGGGTACGTCATCACACTCAGAAGCTACTGTAATAGCTAGAAAGTTAGCTGCACGTGCGAAACACGCGCGGCACGTAGCCGAGATGGAGCGGCAGGAGGCGCAGCGCATAGCCGAGATCGAGCGGCAGGAGGCGCAGCGCATAGCCGAGATGGAGCGGCAAGAGGCGCAACGTGCACCCGAAAAGGAGCGTCGTGTAGCCGAAAAGGAGCGCCGTGTAGCCGAAAAGGAGCGCCGTGTAGCCGAAATGGAGCGGCAGGCCTCTGATCTAGAGCTACAAGCCGAGCTCGCTGAAATAGACGCGGGAGCCAGCAGGCGTTCCGGTAATAGTAGCAAATTAGTTAGTAGTTGGTTAGAAGATAACTTTGAAAGTGTTTCTGTACAGGTGTCAAGACGTAGTCCTTTCTTCCATTCAACTCTTCTAGATAAATCGCCATCTTCACGTTCGTGGAGAGGAGGTTCGTTGGAGGATGAACCTAATAGGAAGTGGAAAGGTGTTATTGACTCTTCATCATCAGGATCTACAGACACGTGAGTTAAAGGCCTTGAATTAACAATGGCTTCGACTTCCATCAAAAGTGTAGATAAAATTTCTTCACGAGGCGAACGTTCACGAAGAGTGACATAAAGTGCAGTCTTGACACTTCGCACCATTCTCTCCCAGCACCCACCCATAAATGGAGCAGCTGGAGCAATGAATTTCCACGTAATCTTGTGGTTAGCCGTAAAATCATATAATTCTGTTAACTTATTATTTGCACCGTTTTATTTTGCAAACCTTTTTACAATTTTTATATACATGTAACCCTTTATAGAGACATTTATAACACACTTTATTCAACTTAGTCCACTGCCATCTATCATGAATTGAAAGCGATAAGAAATCTTTACATTTGTCAATACTATGAGACTTAGATTTACAGAATATACAAACCTCTTTCGGTTGTTGAACTTCATTCAAAGAGTGACAATCCATGTCAGAGGATAGATGAATTTTCTCTATATTTTTACCTTTGACATTGACACCGACATTAGAATCACGGATGACAGATTCTGAAATAAATCCATATTTAATATGCAAATCCGCCTCCCGAGCTAAAAATGTGGCCAAAAGTTCCAGCCGGTACCCCGAATTTTGGTTGGTAGATGCGTAGTCTGCCCACCTACTTCTCAACAGCGGAGTTAGCTTACCGATAATCGAATTGGAAAGCTCAGGTGATGCTAGATACTCCACCTGATTGAGTAGACGCATTGTCTCTACACAGTTTCGTACACGGCAAGCAAAAACGTTGATATCTCTACCTACCTCGCATAATTTGGGTAAAGATCTCAGCGCCGCGATCTCATGGAGTACTATGTACTCTGGTCGCGCGAAACGCGTCTCCAATGCGGACATAATCTCCTCTGGATCAGCTGCGGACACCAAAAGCGTGGAGATAGCTTCGCGGGCTGCTCCACGCACTGAAATATTTAATCTAACTAAATTTTCCATAGGAGAATACAGACTTTTAGTAATTTCATAAATTCTCCTAAAAGCAAGCCAATCCGTGGGTCGTCCTTCAAAAATAGGAATTTTTAAATCACTTACCTTGGACGTCTTCTTTGTCGCCGCCAGGTTAGTGATGACCTCTGCCAAGTGTGAAATTGCATATGTAGCCTGAGTATTATCATTTATTTTGTTAGTAAAATTACATTCTTGAGCGTAGTGTGTACCTAAAGTGTGTGCACGTATAGTGTTATGTGTTTCAGCCCTGCAGTCGACTGGCGGCGGCGAAAGCGGCTGCCGCAAAGTCACGCCAACCAAACCAGCGTCTGTACATACCCCTCTGGGTAAAGATGCTGGGGAGCGTGCTGTCACGACACAAGGAGGAGCGGGCGCGACTGGCGCCAGCCCTCTCGTGACTGTCGTCTGAGGGTGTTCACAATGTACTGCGCTTGACACCTGTACAGAAACACTTTCAAAGTTATCTTCTAACCAACTACTAACTAATTTGCTACTATTACCGGAACGCCTGCTGGCTCGTCTTGCGGACCATTTCTGGAAAAGATGGATTAAAGAATACCTCCCGACTTTAATTCCTAGACCTAATTCAGATTCTTGTTACCAGAACTTCAAAATTGGAGACCTCGTATTAATTGTCGATGATTCATTGCCAAGAAGCACATGGCCTCGAGGTCGTGTTATACAAACCTGGCCCGGCAAGGACGGCGTAACAAGAGTAGTAACCGTGGCTACAAAGGGCGGTGATCTCAAGAGACCTACGAGGAAACTTGTGCTGTTGGGATCTCTGTAATATGTTTGACTCGTCGCGTCGCCTTTATAAGATTGTGTTTTCACACTGGGGTCCAGGATGTTGGCGACCTCCTTGTAATGTTTTCTTTTTAATATTTGTATTCTATTTTTATGACTTTTGATGTTTTTATATAAATATGAGACTTTGTTTCGTTGATAGCTTCGCCTTAGTAAACAGTTCTATTAACATTTGGATTTTTCTTAATTGCTTCCTTGCATCCGTTCATTGGTGATACAGTCCATTATTAGCCCGACGGCAACAATTGCTAATATCCATCATAGGTTTAAATAGTCTATAAAAATATTTTTATGCTAGCTAGATCAATGTACCTACCTAGCTATTCAGTATCTCTGTATTTTAAAGAAAAAACAGTTTCATGTATTTAATTTTTAACTTTATTATATTTTTAATATTTTGTTGTTATAGCGGCCATAGTAATTACACACTCTGTGAAATTTTCAAGTGTCTACCTATTACACGGACACATTATACGGACGGACAGCGGAGCCTTAAGTTGGCCACACATTGGTTCGGCATCGCACTGAAAATTTCTCATTCCGGCCGCAGGATGATCTAGGCGGACCGTTTGATACAAGATTTTGGTGGACTGTACGGCGACGCGCCGGGGATTGATGGCCACACTGGCCACCTACATGGCCTTTAGTCCACAGCGTCTCGGCCTGTCATATTTACTAATCTGTTGACGGTTACCAATACGTTTTTGTTAGCAACAGAGATGACCATAGAGTAGGTAAGTACTGTAGCAATCACTATATTCTTTAATAAGAGTCGGGACTGCCATACACACTGTCAAAAATATGGTAAATCTAAGTTAATCCTGGGAACGTGAGTTATTTATACAAAATTTCCTCACCCCAAAAGGATTGTTATTATTTGAAATTGGATTGAGCCATATTTTTATTATTCAGGGTTCTAAAGAGCCATAGTTTTCGATACGAGCAGTGCCTTTGCATTTTATATGTGGCGTGAAAGAGATGGCGATACGACGCCATTATTATTGGCTCATTTTTCCTAGATCCAATTTTTTGATCTAAGTTGCGCCAGCCTGGTATGACTTACTATGGCTGTGTGATAAATAAGTTGAAGTAAGTATCCTAATTATTATAAATTGGAAAGTGTGTCTGTTTGTACTTCTACCCGCCAAAAAGAAGCAAATCGACGTCTGAATAAGGTTTTTAGCGGAAGAAATTAAAATTTAAAAAGTGCCTCGATAAATTGGAAAATTTGAAAGAGCTTATATCTATTGGGATAAAATAAGCTTCAAATTTAAGAAAGTAATAATTTATTACAAGAAAATGTTACCTACAACATATTTAGATATTTATTACAAAAATATTTTAATATTTAAACATATCAGCTCCATATTTGTAATACAGGGTTCTCCAGAAATACGACCGGTCCGGGGTTAATGGAGCCACATACTTAGGCTCAAGAAGTATGGCTAAATGGTGTGGATGAGAAATCCATTCTCCGTGCTCAGATTCTGGAGTAGGATTTCTGAAAAAAAAAAGATTTACGTCTTTAGGTTGTCAATACTTGCAAGGAGGTTGTGCTAGGGTTTTAAATAAGAAAGAGGTTTGCTTGCAAAGAGGTCCTTAATCTTAGACATATTATTATTTGGACCGTTTTAAGACGGGATTATAATTAGGCAAAGAAATATTGACTACATAAATAAATAAATAATAAATATGCAAGTTGATTCTACGTCATAGCATGGCGACCGACGCACTCGTTCCGTCGTGGCATGATGGGGAATCCGGTTTAATCCCGCCCGCGCTGTGATAAGACATATCACCGTCGGGATCATCTTAGATACCGATTAGTTGGCATAATATGTACATATTTTAAATGTAATACCTACTTGACAATATCAAATCAATCAAGAAGAAGAATATGCAAGTTTGTTGTCATAATTTAAAAAAAAGAAAACTCACCCATACTTGGCAAAATTAGTCCACATAGTCGTCATAAAAGTTAAAATCCTGGCATCGTTTTCATCCATTGGCAACGGTAACCTATTCAATTCAAACAAATATATCAACTCATCCATATTAGTTGTTGCAGGCAGACTTGCATTCGTCAATAACCTTCCAAGATTCCTATTACCAACGTAATCGAAAACATATTGAAAAACTGGAAAACTAGATTTATTTGCCAATAGGTCTCCATATAACCCCATTGGACCAACAAACGAGAAATCTGATATTAAATTTATTAGACCTCCTACAATTTTATCATCTTCGTTTGTACCATTGCTAAAATATGTTTCATTAAGAATTCTTCTGAATTCTTTTAATTCTTCTTCTGGTACAATCATACTTCTTTGATCTAGAATCGACAAATCATGATGTTTCATTCTATATATCAGAGCTGATATTGTATTGTAATCAAGCGTGCATGTTAGGCCTTCGACAGTGTTAACACCTATTATAGTCGGAACAGGGTTAAAATTTTCATTATCCAAACCAGCGTTTAATATAGTAAATGGAGTATCCGTTAGGAATGGTTCTTCATCTTCGAAAATTTCTTCAACTGATGGCACGAAAACAGATTTCTGATGCATTTGCTTGAAAATTGCTTCTTCTACTTTAGAAACTGGTGTATCTTTGAATACTTTCAAAAGTTCTTCAGGATCTAACGTGCTAACACCTAAAGATTTAGCGAGTTGGCTTGCTGTTATTAAAGGATTAGGATCAAACGACTGAGGCGAAAATACTGCACCGCTTTGAGAGATGATTTTATGGAACAATCCTTTAGTGGATTTTGAAAGTGTTAAATAAATTGCAGCAATCCCACCAGAACCTTGGCCAAAAACTGTCACATTATTGGGATCACCACCAAAATTAGCTATATTTTCTTTAATCCATCGCAATGCTGCTCTTATGTCTTTCAAACCAGCATTTCCTGGAGCGTCTTCTGTGCCTAAATTCAGAAATCCGTAGGAATTAAGTCTGTAGTTCAAGGTTACAAGGACTACTCCATGGCTTAGCAAATAATGGGGTCCGTAGAAACTTGGTGACCCCGATCCTACTCCAAAATCACCTCCGTGAAGGTATACCATGACTGGATAAGTATTATTGCTGGTGAACGAAGTTGGTGAAAAGATATTTAGTAAGAGACAATCCTCAGTATCGCTTGGTAGAGCAAACATATCATTTGAGGGAAATTGAGGACATACTACATTTGTGACGTCAGCTTTGAAAACTCCGGAAATTTTAGGTGGTGGGGATGGGCTCTGAAATTAATTTAATAAAATTAATGGATGCTGCTGATAAACCCTGAACATGAACGATCGTTCTGTACCAGATTTCTCCGTAAGTAGGTAATCTTCAGGGGCAACTCAGCCCAAAACAGCTTATTTAGCCCGCGGGCTCACTTGACCACTTTAACTTTTTTTGTGGTCTACTCAACCCTTAATCCAGTCATCACATCTATTAGCTATACATTATTCCGGTTGGACTTACGGTAAGTTTTGTTTAAAAAAGTTAGGTTAACGTAATTTAAAAAAAAAAGCCAAATGTGTTTCTTAATTAAAAACTTATGTACCTACATAATCCGACAAACCACACTTTAGAGGCTTTTCCATCTAAATATACCTACCTCAACAGAACTAGCCACTCTTTAGGTATAACCACACAAATACAGGAGGCTAAACGAGGGAAACTTGGTCTCCCGCTGGCTACCCTGGAATCGTACCGTGAAGAAAGAAAAAAATATAAGCACTTACCTTAAATTTTACAGGCACCCCATAAGTGATACCAAAGAATTCGTAATACAGTCCATTGGAACTCAATTTCCCCTCAATTCTACCTTGTTTAGTTGCAACTATATAACTATCACTACAAAAAGCAATTTCAAAAATTGCAGCGAAAACTAGAAGAAAAACTGCTGAACCCATTTTGAATAATGTTGTATCTTAAAGATAGTCGCCTTTTATATACTGCACTGATACGTGATTTATCTTCATTATGAAAATTTTGTAATTTAATATTAAGAGATATTTTTTGGTTACATCAATGAACAGATAAGCAATTTTTACATAGTTACAACATTATTCATATATAATCCATATTACAAATTAGTAATTCCCTGGAAGCGAGGTCGGGCCCTTGTACGTGCGTGGACACATTAGCCCCGTCTCATCTCAGGGAGACAGTCATCAAAGCGGGAGCTGTGGCGATGCTGATTCGTTGAGCGAGGAAGGAGCCAGCCCTCTTGTCACCGGGGGAGTTAGCACAGATTTTGACAGCGACGCTTTCGTTTCGGTCGAATGGCCTTGAACAGGCCAAAACGTTCATGTCCAACAAGGACCGGCCAGAGATAGCCCGGGGCCGAGAGGTCCGGCCCAACAATGTGCGGGCAAATTCCGTGTACTTGTCTTTGTCCGGCCAAGCAAATTGCTCGGCATTCTTGTGCAGGACATACCCGGTCCGAGAATGTCCGGCCCAACAATGTGCGGGCAAATTCTGTGTACTTGTCTTTGCCCGGCATAGCAAATTTGCACGCACATTGTTGGGCCGGACCTCTCGGCCCCGGGCTATCTCTGGCCGGTCCTTGTTGGACATGAACGTTTTGGCCTGTTCAAGGCCATTCGACCGAAACGAAAGTGTCGCTGTCAAAATGTATGCTAACTCGGCAGAAGAGAAGATCAGTCGAGGGGATATATCTTTAATAAACTTTTTGGCATTTTAACCCCACGGACCTAGAGTTTCTACACCAAACGGCACTTTATAGTTTTCAATAACTATTATTGTTAGACTTTGCGATTTCCGCCGCAGCTTCCGCTTTGATTACTGTTTCCCTGAGGTGAGACGGGGCTAATGTGTCCACGCACGTAGCATCCAATACAAAGGCCCGACCTCGCTCCCAGGGAATCAAAGTCATTCCATCGGGTCTCTTGCCGTATTCCCGAATTATTCCCGGGACTTCTATTGACGCAAGAGCTCATTTGATGGTATCATTGATAAATCTTATAACTAATTATCTATTAGAGATATTGCTACCGAGGACTCATTGGTAGATAATTTTATTCACACAATTCTTTCCTACATTAGAATGCTACATTATCCCTGAGTAACATAGGTTATATACATCACGGCATGACGACGGGAACGGGGTGGGCAGAGGTGAACATGACAAAAGCTATGTATGAAATGTATGTTTGCCAACATTCTGAAATAGACACGTACGAAGTCGTGGGAAACAGCTAGTATTATATGTAGTGATAGTGATGCGATAGGCTAAATGTGCACTTAGTTACTTCTGTCTAAAAAAGCCGTATCACAATAAATTTAATAACCAACTATTTGCATAATATTAATACTTAAAAATTGAGTAATTTTACTATCGCCATTATTTACTAATTTCACGATAATATCACGTAGGTATCAATCAGTCCCCCGTCGCGTCTGTGACGTTTTAACGCAAAAATTACTGAACGTATTTTGTTGCGGTTTTCTTTATTAAATAGGTTCATTCACGAGGAAGGTTTACGAGTATTAAACATGGACCTATCATGTTTAGGAGCTGAGCAATATATTAGCGAATAAAATCGGGAAATAGTTACTGCCAGAGCGTTTTCATGACGTATTCTGTCTAATCCGTCAGAGATATAATAAAAAGATGTAGGCAAGAATTGTGTAGAATAAAATTATCCACAAAAAAGTCCGCGGTAGTTTATATCTATATATAACAGATAAGTTGTAAACGGATATACAAAAAATAGGACATATAAAAGTTGTACCCGTGCAAAGCGGGTCGCTAATATAATGCTGTATTCTCAGAATAGAGAACAAAGCAGAATAATATGTACCATGTACCAATAGCTTTTTTATAATGAAAAATCTAACAAACCGTACAAAGAGGTTTTTTCATCTGTATACCTCAACAGAGCTGGCCACTCGTTAGGTATAGCCTCAAAAATCATTGGCTAATTGAGGAAGACTTTGTCTTCCACTGGGTACCCTGGGGTCGGAAACGGTTTCGGGAGCTGTAAGGCAACCCGTGAAAAATAATAAATATGTATTTAACGCAAAAATTAAAAACAATTAAACATTGACCTATAACTTTTAGGATATAAAATGGATATTAAATGAATCAAGTCGGGGAACAAGTTAGCCCCAGCAAGTTTTCATGGAGTAGGTATGCTGTTTAATCCGTCAGAGAATAACAAAATTATGTAGGAAAGAATTTATTTATTAAATAAAAGTACCTATACGCTGTGGTCGTACCTACGTACCTATTTCAGAATGTTGCAAACATACACTTCATCCATGCTTTTGTCATGTTTACATCTGCCCACCCCGTTCCCGTCGTCATGCCGTGATGGTATATAGCCTATGTTACTCAGGGATAATGTAGCATTCTAATGGTGAAAGAATGATCAAAATCCGTCCAGTAGTTTTTGAGTTTATTCGTAACAAACATACAACAATACAGTGCAACAATACAAATCTTTCCTCTTTATAATATTAGTATAGAATTTAATCTATAGATAGATTACTTACTCACTTTAAGAAAATGGAAGGTACGATAATTAATTAAATAATCAACTAAAATAAGTGTAAAGAGGCTAAATGTTAATTATCTTCTTCTTAGTCGTGATCGTCTTGACAGAGCATTCGTGGTCAATCATGGCGGTCCACAGCGCGACGCACCTTATAATGACTCGCTATGGTTAACTTTCTTGGGAAGAACAATGTCTTCCCCCTTGCCTTCTGCACCAGACATTTTGAGACTATTTAGGTCTTCAGGCTCGCTGGAGCCTCATCCTTTTAGGTGTATGGTTATACCGCCATTGCTCGGTCGCCAGAGCTTCGTTTGTTGTCTAGCAGAGGGTACCAACGTACCAAGCGTGCAGGTGAGGATGTCATTTGGGGTCGGGTAGATCTTATTCAGTTCTACCCCTTATTACCCCCTTGTGAACTATACAAACAGAAAAACAAAATTTAATTGTTACCGACGGGCTAATAGTGGACTGTATGATCAACAATACATAATAATAATAATGATATAAGGAAACAATTAAGAAAAATCCAATAATACTTATAGAAGACAGTAAGTGTTTACTTGGTGAAGCTACAATCGAAAAGGTGTCAATTTTATATAAAAACTAGCGGACCCGGCAGACGTTGTCCTGCCCAAACGTTGGCTTGCATGCACTACTCCTACCCCTACCCCTATCCCTACCCCTGCACCTACCCCTACACCTACCCCTACCCCTACACCTACCCCTACCCCTACACCTACCCCCTACCCCTACCCCTACCCTTATCACTTAGGGGTTTGAAAAATAGATAGTAGCCGATTCTCAGAGTTACTGAATATGCATACAAAATTTCATAAGCATCGGTCAAGCCGGAGGAGTATGGGAACGAACATTGTGACAGGAGAATTTTATATATTAGATATCAAAAGTCGTAAACATAGAATAATACAAAAATTAAAAAGAAAACAAATACAAGGAGGTTGCCAACATAATTATTATAAAAAAAAATGTAATTTCTGAACGCAACTCATGTAACAAATTTGTCGTTTTGATGTTTTGATTTTTGAACGACCGTTCACCGTTCACTTTTGACTTTCGTAAATTTGTACTTTGTAAAAAGAAAGAAGTCAAGCAATCAAAATAAACTTTCTCCTAAATGTTATGTTATTTAATTTATCTTTTAAATTAAATACTTATTTTAATTAAAAAGTGATTTTCAATACTGTGTGTGAACTTAAACTGTTAAGTGAATACTATAAATTACTCTATAAACAATAAATTAGCTATCAAACTTCTGCTTACGTGTGATCCTTTGTGGTAAATATCTTGAGAAATCCTCATAATTATGATAATTTAAGAACAAAAAACCTAAACTACAACAATGTCTACAAAACCTACAAGAACTGGCCCAAAAATCCGTCGTACCAGAGTAAAATTCCCGGAATTAAGACAAACGTTCGAAGAGAAAAAATATATTTATAGTTGCCAATACTGCAATCACAGATTTATAGAAAACAAAGAATATTTCCTGCACATTTCCACCAACCATCAGGCGCAACAGAAAATGGCTACTTTTCAATGCAATGATTGCAATGTTATATTTACTAAGAAAACAACTTTAGATCTTCATTGTCAGACAAAGCATCAAAGGAAAAGTGCCTCAAGGTGTGATAGTTGCTCTGTCACATTTAAATCTAGATATTGTTTGATGCGTCATATGAAATTAAAGCAATTATTGTCTCAAAATCCTTGCTTAAAGTGTCAAAAAAAATTTCAAAACCAAGAAAAACTTGCTAAACATATGAAAAATAAGCACACATTCACACATGCAACGTTTCAGTGTGATTTTTGTATGTTGAAGTTTAAAATGAAATCTTCTTTGTCGATTCATTTGAAGAGAATTCATAAGAGATTATGATCTACAATATGTATGATGTATAGCAGTAATTGTTAACTTAATTGTCCACAACCTATATGGGTATTATATTGTAAGCTCTCCCAGCAAAAGTATTATAGGAGAACTTCTCAATTAAATTGTGTAAATTAGTTTGTTCCAAGTATTTTTTGGACAAACCTCAGACAAACAAAAAAAGATAGACAGGGTGCACATATCTATAAATAAGGCCCATTTACATAATTACCTGTAGAATAGAGCGAGACAAAAGTCAAAACCACCAGTGGTCTATTCAACAGTATAGTGCACTAATAATCTATCTATCATCACACCTTTTATCCCAAGAGGGGTAGGCAGAGACAATTGAATGCTATTTGCTGCAATCCTGACATATCTCTTTCACTTCTTTTATATTCATCATACCTTTCATACATGCTCTGTGATTGTGTGTACTTTTAATATTTTTTTGATCACACCTATGCTATTTCTATTTATAGTTGCATATCAACCTTTTTAGCCAATCTTTCATTCATCATTCTTTTAACTAATAAGTATGGTGAAAGCCAGCCCGCACTCACCCATTCTAGCATATACACATAGATTTCCAGGACATGGACACATGGTTACATGTTTGCTTACATTTGCTTGTGGGATATGGTTTTTGGTAGCTTCATTTCTATAATCTAATGATCTGTCTGTATTTTTTTGTTGGTCTGAGGTGGCGAGTTTGTTAAATAAAAATCGCCTGCTTAAAAATCTTAGGTTTGATACTGTTGTAGAAATATTGTAAATATAAAAAAAATATTTTAGTTATTTATTTATTAAAGTACAGTAGAACCTGAATTGAACCAATTGGGACATCAAAAGCTGGTCGAAACGCTGGTTTTTGGGAAGAGATCATAAACAACACCTTTTTACATACATAAATATAAAATTTGACATACATAACTATTAACGTTAAAAAATATATACAAATAATGTTTTTTAACATCTGAGAAAACCTTTTTCAAATTTTTTTTTTTATAAAATCGTCGCTGTGGCAGCGTTACTAAGTCATTGTTCTTCCGATAATCGAGGTTTGGATAATCGAGGTTCTACTGTAGATGATTTCTTTTTTGTTTGATAGAATCATTGATGAATAGAATGCTCTTGATACAGTCTCAATTTTTGTTGTTAGTTTTTAGGAGTTTTGAAAAAAAACTTATTTTCTAATATTATATTCCTTTAGTTATAATAAGTTAGTAATTTATTTTTCTCTTGAATTTTACATTAAGCAAAACTTGAGCTAAATAAGCTGAGCCGAGTAATAGCACAGTAAATAGCATAGTAAATAGCTGGATAAAGCAAATGAGAAGAAAAAGATTTTTTAACAAAATAACTTATTCTATGACCATAACTCAATTTATAACATAGCGAAATGGCTCCTGAAATGGTTTTTTTAATAGTATTATTCAAATTTTCTGTAAAACGCCAAGGGAGATTTCATCTCAGAATTTCATCTCAGAATTTCATCCCTTATACATCCCTTTACTGCTGTCTTTAGTTTTTAATAACTCAGTTTAAAATTACTAGTATTTATATTAGTTTCGTCTCACTCTAAATAATACAACAGAAGGAGACAAAACATAATAAATAAACAGTTGTTCAATGATGTTTATAAATGTAAATTATTTAGTATGAAAGCATGTTCTGTAACTCGCGCCAAATAAGTTGAACTGAAACGGGCCCCTCCCCCACCCTATATTTTACAATTACAAATTTAGAAATGACCAAGTATTTTCCTACTCTAGCACTCCTGGCTCAATTTATTTTGCGCGCCCTATATCTAAAACTATAATATCGCAATAAGTAGTTAATTTTATTTTATTTTTTTCTTTTTGTATTAGCTATCTCTTTCTATGTTATTTTTTTATGTAATAAGTACTCTATTAATTTATTATTTCTGAAATGTGTTTTTTTATCTGTATCAATTAATGTTTGATACGTCAGTTTTAAGATTATTTTTCCCTCTAATGACGAAAAATAAACGAACAATAAAAAATGTAATGTTTCTTTTTAAATTAGACAAATACATTTATTTTCTAAAAGACGCCATCTTTTGGAGATCAGTTGAACTAACATTATAATACTCGCACCTGAAACTTAAGAATCAAAATGTTTTTGAAACCAGTAAAACTAGATTTTAAGAAAATCGTACACGTCCGGGAAAATGTTAGTGAAGATAGTCATACCACTTAATTAATTAATATTAGAAAAATTAAAGTCTTGTATTGTCCCACACATTATGCTTACTTCACCGCCATTTTCGCTTCGATTCGCCGATATTTGCACTCGAACCCAGTACTTTATTGTATATATTTCATAGCCTTTTTTTTTTTTTTTTTTTTTTTTTTTTTTTTTTTTTTTTTTTTTTACGTGGGGAAATGCATCATGCATACCCGCGCCCTCGGGGGTGAGGGAACGGGTTATGTGGGACTTTAACCCACTAAAACCCCACGGTACTCCATCTCGCCGGTTAGTCGGCGGGCCACGGGGACGCGTTAGCATTCTTCCGCGACCCGCCGCCGGGTGGCCGTAAGGCCCCATCTCGCCACGACAAGGCGGGCACCCCCGGGGGGGATATATTTCATAGCCTAGTCTATTCTATTTTTTTTTCAAAATGGCTCCATCAGGGTTTTGATGATTCCGCCAATATCAAGTAATATAGACGTCACAGTAACAATAAGCCGATAAATCGTAGGTAAGATGCGGACTAATGACAACGGACGGGATTAAACTGGATTCCCCATCACGTCTCCGCGGGCGCGTGCGCTATAAACCAAGGCGTGACGTGGAATCCGCCTATAGATAACATTGTTCATATTCATGACAGCCATGCTCTATTTTTCTTCTTATGTACTTACTAAATTTTAAATAAATAGATTTAACATACTTTTCATCTAAAAATATACCTCAACAGAACTGGCCACTCGTTAGGTATAGCCTCACAAATACCATCAGCTAAAAGAGGGAGACTTGGTCTTCCGCTGGGTACCCTGGGACAGTAATACGGTTTCGGGAGCTGTAAGGCAACCTGTGAAGAAAAAAAAACGAGCGAGCCCTACAGTAGATGTGTAACATCTGACATCTCATCTTGGTACACGCACTGTTGACTGACAGTACCAACCTTTTGGAAAACAAGTTGGTACCATCTGACTGCCAAATCTACCACCGCGCGCGCTCAATGGTCAAATCAAATAGCGCGCGCTTCCCCGGCTTCCTGTTGCCAACTTCTCACTTCACAACTGTCACACTTCTGAATCTTTGCACTAAACCACTCCCACAGATTGCAGGAAAGATGTTACACATTGTTTATCTATTCTCCTATTCGTCAAATTCTATAGTAATTTCAATAGATCTTAAAGTAGATTGGGAGTTTAAAACACCACAACACGACTTTATTATTCATGTGGCGAGCACACCGAACCCGGGCGAAGTCACTAGTCGCCCGGAATCAAACTTATTTGGAGAGGTGTACGCGCACTGCGGCGAAACTTGTTTTGCTGTAGTACACTGCCGCCGCAGCGCTGACAATCAGTCCACAGACTACTATATCACAAGCGCTTGACGCGACTCCCGTGTACATCTTAGTTAGCTCCCTATTCTTTTCATTACCGTCATTAATAAATTCAAATTCAATCCGTTATTTTATATTGTGTTTTGTAGTCAAAATATAATATATTGTAATTCCGTTCAATTTAATAAAAGTGCTTAAGGGTCCTATACTGGGAATTTGTATGGAGATATTACTATTCCCAATTTCTCTGTAAATACTCCACCTGTGTCAATGTAATTTAGCATATAGTTACTTATTCAATATATCTAAGTGAAATAGTCGTTATTTTTTCAATTGGTTTTGTTTAATAGGAAATATGGGTGGTAGAATAAAGGATTATTCTGCCCCTTCTGTCTCTTTCATAATCTATCACAAAACTCTAAATTTTTTTTAAAGCGCTCTTATACCATTATTCTTTAATTATATATATATCGCTTTTTTTTTGTAGCTTATTGAAAATTCAAAAAAAAAAAAATTTTATGATTTTTTAATTTGGCAAAAATAATAAAATAATTATTAAGTATTTTAAATTTTCAATAAGCTACCAAAATTTTCGACATATATAATTGAAGGCAATGACGTACTATAAGTAGACACGTTATACCCATACTAAATGCAGATAATAAACAGCTTGAACAATACTATAGCTACCTATTAATTACTTACGTTTATATATTCAAGCGATGAAAGGGATAGAGAAACACAACTCAATACCGAAATCCATTTGGTAAAAAGAGATAAATATATGTTTTAAGTTGCGACACGTCATCGACGCGTGACCTTCTCCGGAGGAACTAGGGGAAGATTGTCTAAATGGAACACTCAATATTTTACTTAGAAATATTTTTGGAATAATAAAATATACAATATGTAATTAAAAAACTTTTATTTTACTAATAAATATAATGTAATAATCAATGACTTTACAACAAATAGACCATTTGTCTTTCAATCACGCTCAAACGGCTGAACAGTTCTAAATGAAATTTAGCATAGAGGTAGATTATGGCTTGGTATAGGATATTAGTATGCTACTTATTTATGTATTATGTAGTATAATTTAAAATTAAGTCTTTAAATTTTTTTTTTTTATTCTGGACAACAAACAACTATACAACAAAGATTACTACAACATAGATACATATTAAAAAAAATAACTGTCATATAGTCAGTGACGTTTGTTTATACAAACGTATTGTTTATACATACATTCAAAACAGAATATTTTTATGCAAATTCCAAAAAATATAGAAATAATAAATAATACAAAAAAAAGTTTACTATTAACTACTATTTAGAATGTTACAGATATTTTTCCTAAATATATACAAAGAATGTGAAAATATGTCCACTTCGCAAAACTGCTGGTTGTATCGTTGCACCGTACGTCTAAATCTTAGAGTAAAAACTTGGCAACCAATCATATTCTCGTCTTTGGGTTCTGATTATCTCTATCCATTTTTCTCTTATTAATCCGCTTCTAGGGAGACTAAAAGATAAATAAATACAATAAGATCATAATACTATACATACAACAATAATATAATATATAAATTTATAATAATGTAAGTATAATTATGTATATACATTTTCCGTACATTTAATAAAATATATAAATTTTTTAAATAGGTTCATGTAATTTATTGACAGGTCCGATATTACCAACCATCCCCATAATCAGTCGCTGAGTCTGTCGAGGCCATTTCGTTTTGTCTTCTCTATCACTCTCATACAAAATGCATCGTTCGTCTCGCTCAGGCAAGCGGCGAACTGGCAACAGCGCATTATTATTAATAAAATATTGTTATGTCCATAATTATAAAATTTCTGTACTTACCAATTAAATGACATATCATTTCTATCCTTTAAAGTTGCAGTATAATTTCTGCAAAAGCGGAACACACAAGATGTCATTTTTCTTGATGTTTTTGCGGATTATTCTACTCAAGAGAGACATGTCGTACACTAGTCGTAGGATTGTGCGTGACTGTGCGCGACCAAATTTATAGTGGGACACTTACCTCTCATTTGCCTTGCTATAGCTTGAGCGTCAATCACGCATCTACCTCAGTTTATATAGTATATCATTGATTGAAGGGTAATGGTATAACAGCGCTTTTAAAAAAATTTGAGTTTTGTGATAGATTATGAAAGAGACAGCAGGGGCAAAGTTAAACTACCCATATTTCCTATTCAATAAAACCCATTGAAAAAATAAGAGCTATTTCACTTAGATATATTCAATAAGTAACTATATGGTAAATTACAGTGATACAGGTGGATTATTTACGGAGAAATTGGGAATAGTTTATCCCAGAAAAATTCCCAATATAGGACCCTTAACATACCTAAATCTTTATTCCGGTGTTCTCATTTATAAAAATCCTTTGTAGTAAATTCACTCTCTCAGATAGACAGTAGTTGGACTAAAGGGTTAGCTAGGTACCACCCTTCAAACAATAACTACATTCATGCCAAATCTCTCATCATTCCTCGATAGGATCACAAGCAATAATACAAATAAATTAATTTAGGATATAGTTTATTTTTTCATTAATAATATCATTATATATATATATATATATGACTAGATTTGTAAAATGTGCATATGTATGTACCTATTGAATATTTATTTTTAATAAAAGTAGAATTCTAGAAAGTGTCATGGGGATAAAAAAATCTTAAAACGAATTCCTGCCCGGAGATTCTCGGGCCGGGCAATCCATGGTCGGCATTAGTGCCGAGAGCATGTCACGAATACAGATCGCGAATCCATAAGATTTCCCCCTACCAAAAATCGCTCAACACGCCTAAAGGAGTTTTCACTGATCAATTTCTACCTATATAGAATGTATATTTTATCTTAAACTACTAAATGCTCTGCTGGCTGGCTCGTTCCTAGCTCAAAAAATCAGCATCACCATACAGCGAGGGAACGCAGCCAGCGTCTTAGGTACCATGCCACTCGGGCAAGACCTCTTTGGCCAAACCGGAGTGTAGCCCGGACGGTTATTTTTATTTTATTATTTATTATATTTATTATTATTAATATAGTTTAATAATGTTACTAATAAAAATAGATATAAAGCTAACTTAATAATATAGTACATTAAAAGCAAAAAAAAAAAAATGCTGTTTAAAAATATGTAGTCCAATAATAGTAGAATACCTTATAAAATTCTAATGCCTTAGTTTAGTAGCAACAGCTATTTCTAAACATTTATAACTTGCTTATATTAACTGACTAGTAAATAAAGCTTAAAGATACAGATAGGTATATAAAAAACAATAAATAGTAGTAATCTACCGACTATGGATTTAGCCGAATATAACGACTAGTCGCCGACTATAACGACTAGTCGCCGACTATAACGACTAGTCGCCGACTATTCGTTCAATATTTTACATTACATTGATTACTGCTTATTTGCTACTGGCGTTTAATATCATTTATTTCCCGCTTTCTGTAACATTATAAGAGCCGTTTTTTTTTTGTCGACATTTTTGCCGATTATTCGCCGTTGGCCTGAAATGGTGGCGCCTACCCGCGCGTTTGAATTACGAGCAGAACCATAGATTAAATTTATTTGACGTGACATCTTTCGCGTCGACCGAAAGGTCAAAACCGTTTATGTCCCTACAAGAGCCAGTCACGGAATGGAAGGGCCGAGACGTTCAGAGAAATTCTGTGTCTTTGCCCGACCCAGCAAATTTGCTCGGCATTCTAGTGTTGAACAATCTCGGACCGGGCATTCTTTGGTTGGTCCTGTACCGACCGTTTTTGGCCTTTCGGTCGACACGAAAGATGTCACGTCAAATATATGCTCACCCCGCTGATTCGAGCGTCTAGGTGAATGCCCATTGTTTTGCCAGATCAAGCCTTCCAATTCATCTAATCGTTTTGTACCCAATACAGTCCACTGCCTCCAAAAAAGGACCTAACAGATAACGAACACGCCCCTACTACGTTGTCGAACAGATTCAACGTAGCTATACATATTATAGGAATATTCAGCTTCTAAGGGATGACCCCTTTCAAAAAAACCTTCCTACCAAGGTAGGTACGCATTTTTTTTAATCTCTGTGGTTTGTTTACAGTTTAACTAAACACTTGGGTACTCAATTTTCAATAATCAAATACATTTTCTCATAATTGCTAGTGGAATGAATAAAAAAAAGCATCTGGACTTAAGGAATGCTAGTCAGAGTCCACAGCGCCGCACTAGTGGGGTGAGCGAAAGGCCGTGTCGACCGAAAGGCCAAAACCGTTTATGTCCCTACAAGAGCCAGCCACGGAATGCACGGGCCGAGACGTTCCAACGCTACAATGTTTTCATTTTATTATATTAAGAAACAAACAGTCACACACAATTAATATTACAGGAAGAAAATAATATATCTAAAGACTTATAGTTTCCATAATGTTTAA
This sequence comes from Nemapogon koenigi, assembly GCA_963924495.1. NCBI lineage: Eukaryota > Metazoa > Arthropoda > Insecta > Lepidoptera > Tineidae > Nemapogon > Nemapogon koenigi. The sequence goes on from OZ004656.1 coordinate 1,441,126, forward strand.
ATAAAAAGTTGAGAAGACAATAAAATATAAAAAAAAACAAAGTGAAATTTCTTATTGCTTAATCACATATTACCTACTTATCAATGCTACCACAATGTTCACCTAATTACTTTAAGTTTAGAAATCTTACAGTTAAATATATCAATATCGGAGTCATTATATAACTTACAGGCGCGACATATGAAACTATTACTACCATAATTTGTTCTCCTTTGAGGTAATGAGAATACCCTTTTTTTTACACATCCTCTCTCGCGTCGACGTGGTACATGGAAACAAATATTTTGTAATAGTGTGGGGGCACCACGAGATTGTTCACCAATTTATACAAAAATATAGTATCATTGACCTCGCGACGATTACTCAAAGACGACATTCCATAATGCGATAGGGTGCGAGCAAATTCAGTGTCAGCGGAGCCTTAGTAATAGGGTTTCCGTTAGCACCCTTTGGGTAGGGTACTCTAAAAATGAATAAAAGAAAAACATGACCCTCCTTTTCTGGAGCAGTCGGGTAAAATGAGTGTGAATTAGGTTTTAGATACATTCCTTTCTGACTCGCGTACTTGTTTTTGCCCGACCCAGCAAATTTGCTCGGCATTCTAGTGTTGAACAATATCGGACCGTGCATTCCGTGGCTGGCTCTTGTATGGACATAAACGTTTTTGGCCTTTCGGTCGACACGAAAGACGTCACGTCAAATATGTGAGCAACCCAACACAACAAAAAATAATAATATTGTGGGTTATTTACTCTTAGAACCATTAAAAGCACCTTCTAAGAGGTTAATATTTAAAAAAAACCCGTCTGGACTTAAGGAATGTCTGTCGGAGCTGTCATCGTGGGATCAACAACATAACAATGCTTGTTATTCAAGTGCCTAGTGAGTTGATCACGCCGCTTGAAATTCATGGTGCACAGTGGACAGTCATGGACCACCATGAGGTGCATGGCGCGGACGTGACGCATCATGTGGTCGCGCCTCTTGAACCTGGTGCCGCAGTGGGTGCATCTCTGGAATTGGACAACAATTTAAAAAATCAGAAGTGGGACATGGTGCCTCTGTTGCTAAAGTTGCCTACGTACTGGTCCGGTATCTCACCGAAAATTTTTGGTCCGGCCAGCCGTATGATCGAGATTGAACACAGGCCACACATTAGCGATGTAAATCATACGATCTAGATCACATGCAATTCACTCACTCGCACAGACACACAAAATTCGATTAAACAAAGTGTCAAACATCCGTGTGTGCGTGTGACAGGTCGTTCCGGCCTTCGAAATCAACCACAAATACAACCATTTGAAAACGGATGGCGAACCGCTAATATTATAAAGAGGAAAGATTTGTATTTCTGTATGTTTGTTACGAATAAACTCAAAAACTACTGGACGGATTTTGATCATTCTTTCACCATTGGAATGCTACATTATCTTTGAGTAACGGGAACGGGGTGGGCAGAGGTGAACAATTGAACATGACAAAAGCTATGTATGAAGTGTATGTTTTCCAACATTCTTTCTGAAATAGACACGTACGAAGTCGTGGGAAACAGGGTAGGGGTAGGTGTAGGTTTTATTTTGTTCGAAAATATCCACGGGCGAAGCCGGGGGCGGACAGCAAGTAACTTGATAAATTAGTTATAACCCGCGTCAATTGCTAATGCGCTGGGACTTTGTCAAAGTAAGTCGAATTGACGTTTATCGAAGTACGGTCAGAAAAAAAATAACGTGAAAGAATAAAAATATTTATTATAATATTTCAATTCCACTCATATTTTCTATTTCTTCGCTTGAAATATTGTACTCCATTCATTTGGCTTTGGTTTCATCACGTTCGTTTTCAAAATCGAGTACACCTTCTTTACTCATTTTGAATAAAAACCAATTTAAAAATAACACTTTAAAACAAAACAACAATTCAACTATAACAGACGCTCAACAATAACAAAAATTCAACAAAAATAAGAATAACGACAGCGCGTAAATAAAGCCAAAATACGTGATACTCGAATCTGTGGTTGCTATCAGTACTAACTCGATGATTCATTCTCAAGGTCAAGCGCATTAGCATTTGACGCGGGTTATACGCAAAATCTTTTTTCAAGTGTATATCCACATTATCCACTAATGCTCTTGATACTAAGTAGATATACTTAATAAAACAATCCCACTCACATGTCTAGCACTTGCAACATGGTCCAGTCTCTCATGCTCAGCCAGATCCTGAACAGTAGGAAACTGGAGCGTGCAGTCCCGACACTGAAACAGCGGCATGTCCCACAAGTGTTTCTCCTTGGTGTGCTTGTTTAGACTGTCGCTGCGGGGGAACTTGGCGTCGCACATCGAGCAGGCGTACCTGATGGCAAAGGGTAGCGAAGCTAAGACGAGGAACTACTCAGAAATTTCTAATCGTAAGCCACGCCCTAAACTCGTGGTTCGGGCGCATGATTGGTTAGGGCGCAACGATCACGTCATGCAAGACAACGACGGCGCTTTGTCCGTTCTTGCAGCAGAAGAAGTGAGAAGGGCATTGCCTCTCGGAATAAATGACGTAAGCGGCACATTACAAATAAATAATTTATTAAAAAACGATCACATGCAGGGAAACATCTTCTTAATCAATACTAGGTACTGAAATTACCTACAGATTCGTATAAAATTTAAACGTAAATCCCTTCAGAGTATGGTCGTATGACTAAAAAGGTGATTTTGAAGAGGTGATTTAAAAAATTTAAATTATCGAGAAAATTTTCACCAATCATGTTTTCATCCTACACAATACTAGATAAAATCCTCTAGTTTTCGATGCCCAAATTGTATGTTCATAGCATTCGTAAAATTCGGGTATTTCAGTTCAGAAATCAACCGAAATTATTCCTTGAAAACATATTTTTAAAATCTTTATTCTATCCATTGGATATGTCAACTCCAACAAATCAAAACAATATAACAGATTCTAAGTTATGGTCATGATGGGGAACCCGGTTTCATCCTATTCTATTCTTTTTCAAAATGGCTCCATCAGGATTTTGATGATTCCGCCAATGTCAAGTATTATAGACGTCACAGTAACAATAAGCCGATAATCGGTTGGTAGGATGCTCCCGTCGATCGTGATATGTTCTACTAATCACAACTATGACAGCGCGGACGGGATTAAATTGGATTCCCCATCATGTCACGACATGACGTAGAATCGAAGTAAACCAACCTTCGTCTTACTTAATCGGTACTTTATCATAAATGACTCCCTGTCTTGCTGGTTCCTGGCACACTCCATCAACAGTTCATGCAAAAGATACTGCACCCATTTAGTTGCGGTTTTCACTATTAGATAGGTTGATTCACCAGGAAGGTTTACGAGTGATAAACTGGACCTATCATGTTTAGGAGCTGAGCATTAAGAGGCTACCTTCATATTAAATCATATTTTTCAAATAGTTTTGAGTGAAACCTAAAGCTCTTACAAATACAGAAAAAATTAATTAATCATATTTCATATTAATCTGTTATTAATATAACATATTTTAAGAAACTTTGCTCGATAGAAAAAAATTGCAAAATAGTCTCCTTTCCAAATTTCTCAGTAGTACATGAAGTATTGTTTATTAAATTAAGTACAAATTTGTATCATCTATTACTAAAGTAAGATGTTAATTTAGATTTTCAATAAAGCTACTCCTTTAATTTAAATTTTATTTTTTTTATTTGTCACTTAGGACGTTTGTTCCAAGCACCTTCCCGTGCGCCCCTTTCTATTTTGTTTCTATTCAATGTGACAAAGAGAGATTCAGCGGAGAGACCAATCGATCACGTAGCGCTAGAGTATTGTATGCAGCTAGGCCACGCCCCTCAAACTATGATTTTATTTGAATGTATCGTGTTAAAAATACAAGTGAATCAAGTTGGACACTGTTACTGGTGTCTCTGGCTTTAAGGTGTACTGTATTGTGTATTGTCCCAAATAAATAAAAATAATATATATAAGTAATAAAACCAAAACACACCCTTTAGTTCAACTAATCTCCAACAGATGGCGTCTCCTTTTACAAAATAAATAAATTAGTCCAATTAAACAAAAACATTTAATTTTGATTTGTTTATTTTTCGTTATTAGAGGGAAAAATAATCTTCAAAATAGTGTATCAAACATTAACTTTGATACAGTATTAAGGGACATATTTGATACCGACAATGAAAGAACAAAGGATGAAAGATTAACTAATAAGGTTTATAAATATGGCTGAAGTGAAAGGAAATGCTGGCAGAGGACAACCTAGGTGTACTTTTATTATAAAAAATGTATTGATCAATGGTAATATTAAAAGTACACATAAGTATGATGAATATAAAAGAAGCAAAAGAGGTATGTCAGGATCGTAACAAATGGCATACTCTTAGGACTAAAAGCGTGATGATAGATAGAATGTCCTTACTTCTCAGCGGAGTGCAGCGTGGAGACATGCCTCCGGAAATGATGATGTTGTTGAAAGCTCATATCACAAAAGTAACATTGGAACTTGCGCAGCTTGTGTTTAACTGCATTATGATCAAACAGTTCTTTGCGAGCATTAAATACAATTTTACATTCCTTGCAATAATGTATGTCCGCAATTTGGTCCGTTAGTTCATTGGCGGACACATTGATGGGTTGTATCTGCATTGTCGCCACTTCCACATCTTGCCCGTATTTAACGTATTTGGATAATTCAGACTGTTTCACTTCAGACACCTCAAATGAGACAATTTTAATTTCAGACATTGTTGAATGGAATCTGGAATTGGAATGAATTATGTAGTTAAGTACAATCAAAACTAGCACTCCCATCCCTAAACTCTCGATTGCTCTCAGTCAACTTGTATCTGTCAAAAATATGGCAAATCTCAGTTAATCCTGGAAAGGTGAGTTTATTTATACAACAATTCCTTACCACACAGTTGATAGTTATTATTTTAAATTGGATTAAGACCTATTTTCATTCTAAATAGCCATAGTTTCCAAAACCTAAAAGCAATGCTTGTTTTGAAAACTAGCTTGCTTGGAGACTGATGAAACATCCTTGTAGAGTGTGTAGGTTTGACACAATACAGAGCTGCTCATCTCAGTGCCCCAAAGACCCTTCAGAAGGCATGTTGGCAACATCAAGTGGCTGATCAGCTTCATGGAGGAGCTGGGATGGCAGGAAGGTGCTAAAACATTGAGTTGTAGAGTGTCTGTGTACCTGTCTTTGCCCAACCTAGCAATTTGCTCAGTAACATTCTTGGGCCTAGCATTCCTTGGCATGCCCATACTTTTTGGCTGTTTTTTTTTTACTTGTCTTATTTGGTAAATAAACGTTGAATGTCTTTTTTTAAATTTTATATAATAATTAACATTTTTTTAAACTATTTTACATTTGCAGAACTAAAACAACATTTTTAAAACTCTTATTTAAAAATTTTACTCTAAAAAGACTTGCAAAGTTTGTTTACCTAAAGACCAGTCAAAAAAATCACTTTATGCTAATTCGGTTTACCCATGGAGCATCCCATACAAGGACACGACCTCGCTCCCAGGGAATCAGAGTCATTCCATCGAGTCTCTTGCAGTCTTCCCGGATTATTCCCGTTGGACAGGGACTTCCAATTTCCAATCACAATCATATCAATTTTATTTATTTATGTCTTATTTCAAAATCTGTCATTAGGATCCAGGATTAGGGCGGATCAACAAAGAAATAGGTACATTTTAATGACATAAAAACATCTTACCTCTTGCTTTTAAAGCTTTACAAATTGCCATTAAATCAAGTTTATTTAGCTCCGTATTTCACAAATTTTCAGACTTGAAAAATTTTGACAGCTTTTCTTTTGTTGTTTTTTTTTGGTTATCTTATAGGCAGGGGTATTTGTAGCCATACAGCCAATTTTTCTTCTCTTTGGTTTTGCTGTTGCCACGTTTGCCCTATATAAAAATTGTGGACAAAATTGCAATATTTATATGCTTGCGTGTCCCGCATACTGTAGAAAAGGTGCAATTTACAAAGTATACAATAAAATTGATATAAATGCGTTGTATTTTGAAATGAATGATAGACGAACGTGATGGCGGTTCTTAAGATTGCGATTTGGCCTCGACGTCGGGGACATATGGCAGGTTCATACTGTTACGCAATGTCGTCCACTAAGGAGGCCTTATGTTATATTTTAGGAATAATATCATATTACATTTTCAAAAGCAACAAAAGCTCGGAAAAACATCACAAAACGCGTCGCTCATGAAGAATGTTGAAACCAAAGAAATTTATGTCGAACGCGTGCGGTAGTATCGTTATTCTGAGGTTGAAACAAACGTTTGTAAAGTAGCCCATGCACTGGTCTGGTATCTCACCGAAAATTTTCGGTCCGGCTAGCCGTATGATCGAGATTGAACACATGCCACACATTTTCGATGTAAATCATACGATTTAGATCACATGCTATCCACAACATTTCAAAATTTTAACACCCTAATTTTATTAGCCTATATGAAAGTAGGTGAAATATTAAGGTAGGTACCCGTATTTTTTGCTTTTCTAAAATTTTAACTTTAAGACTCTTAAATTAATTTTTAAATATTGCATTTTTAGAAAAAGCCAATAACGGCAAAAAGTATCAGGTGTCTATGCGTATTCTGTATTAAAAAAAAAGAAATGACATGAGCTGCGTGCTTTCGTTAGTTTCATTCGTTCAATAGTTCGTTCATGGTTCTTTTGTTTCATTCATTGTTTATTTTTAGTTTATTAATTTAATATTAAATTTTATTCACTTTCATTCACAAAGATGGGTAGAGAAGCACGTAAATAAAATTCCCTTGTATCTATTCTATTCTATTTTTTCGTGTTATGGCTCCATCAGTAGTCCCCTTGTATCCTGTTTTGTTTTTACAACTACAACTAATACTTTTTATTACCAGTTACCTTTGTAGGCAGAGAGTATAGTAGCTTTGAGCCGTACTCGTGTAGTTTTTTCAAAATATCTCTTAAACCACTGAATAAAAAAAAAAAAGTGTATCGTGTTAAGCAAAGGAAGATCTCCAAACGGATTTTTAATTTTGGTACTTGAAATGTGAATTCACTCCAGATACACAAGATTCGATTAAACAAAGTGTCAAACATCCGTGTGTGTGTGTGTGACAAATCGTTCCGGCCATCGAAATCAACCACAAATACAATGATTTGAAAACGGATGGCGGACCGTACGTTAAAAGAATTGGACGAGTCTGTGGTCGATTTCGGCGGACCGTATGGCGGCGCGCTGGCGATTAGACGAATGAATGGACACCTTTTTCCGTGGTCCCTCCCGTAGTTCCTAGAAGGTACCACAACATTATGGCGGCTCGCGGCGAGCCGAGGCGGGCTACGAACAAAATTTTAAACTGGTTGGATCTCCGACGCAAGTTATCGGCAATTTTAAAGTTCATGTAGGTACTTAGGGCTCTCCGTCCACTTGGCTCCCTCGGTTGGAACCATGTGGATTTTTTCCAAACAGATCCCCTGGGGAATTGTCTAGATTAGTGAATTTGTGAAGTAAGTTGTTTCTAAATTGGCACCAACCGTCTTCAATTTCTACGACGAAATATTTATTATTTCTTACTTTTCAGTGCAAATTTTTGAAGTCGGTACATTTTTTTAACAAGTTGATTTATTTTTCCCTTTTAAGAGATTTTGCTGCCCTGGGAGACAAATAATAACGCAAGGGCTAATATAGGTCGTAGAGCCATAAGTAGATCTTGCTCGTACGCCTGTCTCCCACTTACATGCTTCATGACTTTTTAAATTACGCGATAACTAGGTATATGTATTAGTTTCGAAATTTAAATAGCTTCGAAAGATAAATACCTATATTGACACAATATGAATTTAAAAAAAAAATTGTACCTACGTTATAGAAGCCCTGAAAGTCTACGCGTATTTTCAACGTACCTAATACTAATGTAGAGATGTACTAGAATGTACATGGCCCGCCCCTCCAAGCGCAGCGTCATACAAATAATAAAAGGCTCATTAGTCACGCCTCTAGTCGAGCAACAAATCCGTGTATTTTGATACTACATCATACACGAATACAACAAATACGTGCTTTATGATACGTAAAAATATTTTCACAAACACATTAAACTGCTTTGGATTTTGGAGGGGCGGGCCATGTTATCGTAGTATATCTATACCTAAGATTTTATATGACGATGCGTGGCCCGCCTCTACTAGATGTGTTCCGCTCACTATAAGATCGTGCCAGAGAGTTGTCTTCTAAGACAACTATACGCGTCAGTCTGCATTGTCGTCTGACGTTTGCACGCTATCTAAAATTTTACTGTAAAAATTGTTTTTCTTTGATAATATTGCCGTACTGTTTATTACGTGTAGACATCATAGAGGGACAATTAATTTATCAAACTAGCGGACTCGGCAGACGTTGTCCTGCCCAAACGTTGGCTTGCCTGCACTACCCCTACCCCTACCCTACCCCTACCCTACCCCTACCCTACCCCTACCCTACCCCCTACCCTTTTTTTTTTTTTTTTTTTTTTTATGAGGAGGGGAAATCCTTCATGGACACCCGTAGATTGGGTAGTGCCGGACTCATACCGGCTAAAACCCCTCCTCCGTTATCACTTTTTGTGACGCCTGTTCGGAACTATCATGGCATTACATCAAACAAGCGCCTGGTGATCTTCTACTGATCCGTTGTTTTGGTTCTCCTTTGCCTTTCCATTTCTTCTTTGTAAGTCATGATCGCTTTTATGAATCTCGAAACCGTGTCCCACTTTTCCTCGCATTCTAACATAATATCACTGAAGTTATTTCTGGATATATCTGTGCCAATTTTATTTCCCAGCTCCTCTCGGATTTCATTGAATTCGGCACAGTGGAATATCGTGTGCTCAGCTGTGTCAAGATTTTCACAAAAGGAGCAGGTAGCTGAGGGAATTTTGCCGATCCTACTTAGGAACTCGTTGAAGCAGCCGTGGCCTGACAGCACTTGTGACAGGTGGTATGTCAATTTGCCGTGTTTTCTGGACTCCCACTTTTTCACATCTGGAATGAGTGCCTGGGTCCATCGGCCCTTGCTGCTCTCATCCCAAGATCTTTGCCATTTCTTGTATATTTCCTGCTTCACTAAGTGCCGTTGTTCGTTTGTGACTTTTTGGCTTCTCTGGTCAAATATTTTGCAGCTCTCCTCTATGGCTAACTCTATAGGAAGCAAACTTGCTATGACCATCGCTGCATCATATGATACAGTCTTATACAAGCTTGCCACCCTCAGAGCTATTGGTCTGTAAGCGCTGTTTAGTGTATTCCGAGTTCTTGAAACCTTGAGTGCTCCACTCCAAACTGGGGCCGCGTATCTTATGGTAGATTTTACTACTCCAGCCAGGAGCTTTCTCTTGACCCAGCTCGGTCCATTAATGTTCGGCATTAGCCTAGCCAAAGCCTGACTCCTTATCACTGCTTTTTTTGCCACCGTTGTTATGTGTGGCGTAAAAGACATGTCCTTGTCCAGAACAACTCCAAGGCACTTAAGAGTTTTGCTTGGAATTATTTTTTGACCATTTATAGAGAAATGCATCGGGAGATGTTTCCTCCTTCCAGTGACCACCATTGCCTCAGTCTTCTCCGGGACCAGATGCAACCCACCCTCTACTTGACATCCAATTATCAACCAATTTAATTGCTGCATTTCCTCTTGACATAATCATCTCTTCATGTTTCGCCGTGATTACTAAAGTCAGATCATCAGCGAACCCAAAAGCCTTGGTACCTAAGGGCAGATGAGTCCCCAGTACGCCATCATACATTACATTCCAGAGAATAGGAGCCAACACTGACCCCTGGGGAACGCCTCTTGTTATCTGTACTCTGTCTATTCCTTGTTGGTGAGAGTATTCCAGCCATCTGTCTGAGAGATAGTCTTCTATAATATTCGTCAAGATGGGGTCTACTTTTTTGGCTTTAATTGCTGTAATTATATCGACCCAACGAGCAGAGTTGAAAGCATTTTTCACATCTAATGTGACAATTGCCCCGAACTTCCGAGTTCGTCGTGTGCCCCTCCTTGCCCTATTTATGGTGTCACAGATCGCATTTACGGCATCCACCGTAGACCGATTTTTTCGGAAACCAAATTGAAGCTTAGATAGGTCACCTTTTGCCTTGAGCTCTTCTGATAGCCGCTCCGAAATCATGCGTTCAAAGATTTTGCCCATGTGGTTTAAAAGACATATGGGCCTAAAAGAGTTTGGGGACGCCATATGTTCTTTCCCTGGTTTTTTCAATAGGACCAAGTTAGCAACTTTCCAGTTTTTTGGGAAACAACCCGCTTCCAGGCATTTGTTCATGAGGCGTAGTACCTCTTGTGAGTACGCTTCTCCGAAGAACTTTACTGCCACCGCTGGTATATTGTCTGGTCCGGGTGCCTTTCCAACCTTGCATCGCTTGAGTGCGCTTATAAGTTCTGCTTCCGTGAATGGATTCGGTATAAATCCCTCACATCTACTTTCAGGCACGCATATTGAATCCTGGGGGAACAGAGCCTCGACTATATGTTTTGCTGCTTCTTTGTCGAGAGCCCCTTCTGGTGATATTTTGGTGGCTTTTTTAACAACGATTTGGTATGCTCTTCCCCAAGGGTCCCTCTCAACTTCTGCTATCAACTCTTTCCATGCTGCGCTTTTCGCTTTTTGTATGGTCTTCGCTAGTTTTTGTTTGGCATGCGAAAGAGCCTGCAGCTGTCGAAAGGAGGTTTTGCCTTTCTTTGTTGTTCTTACCCCCTACCCCTACCCCTACCCTACCCTACCCTACCCCTACCCCTTTTCGCGAAGCCGACCAAACTGAAAATCAGTACTACTAATGATCTATTAAATTACTTAAATTACATTTTGTGACTATTCAATTTGGTCGCGTTCGCGATATTATCACTTTTGTTGAGTGTCGGAACGCGACATTAGATTCTCCAACACGCACTCGAATTTTAAATTTGTGCGGTGACATTAGGAACACATCTACATTGCATAGACAACAATGAGTGCTTAGTGAATAGCAATAAGGTTCAAATTGACTCTGTTATTATGGGAAAAAGAAAAGGGCTGTTTTTAGGGGTTTTTCGGCACTTATTCCAATTTTTTTTTCTTCTAAAACCACCCCTGTGTTGTAACGAACAAAACAAAAAAAGAATTAGCCAAATCGGTCAAGCCGTTTTCATGTGATGTCGTGACATCGGAAAACGGGTTTCATTTTTATATATAGATTATGGTGTGTCATACCACAAGTAAGTAATTTTAAAATTGTTTTATGTAGATTTCACGCACGCCATTTCGGCCGTAGTGCTGTTAGTCGCCATACGAATTTTATCGATATCGATTTCATGCGTTTATAAAAAAGTGTTTAGAAATATTCACTTCTAAAGTATTAATTACTTTGAGGTATAATAGAATTCATAGAATCATAAAAAAACAGCACAATTTGCTTCAAACATTTTGAAGAACAACTATATTTACCAGGAAAAAATCGTCGAATACTTCATGGTGCAAACTAATCTAAACATTAATTTTTAATTTACACTTAAATAGTTTGGGTTAAAATATTTTTCTATACGTTAAATTGATTGTCCACTTTACAGGTCACCCCTCAAGAAACTCCAGCATTATGCACTACACCTACAACTGGCATAAACCTAGAAAATAAACTAGATGACACACGTAAAAAAAGGGAATTACGTGCATACCTTTTTAAATAATATAAAGAAGCGAAAGAGGTTTGTCAGAATCGTAATAAATAGCATTCGATTGTATCTGCCTGTCTCTCTTGGGATAAAAGGCATGATAATAGATAGATATATATTATTAAAAAGCAAAACTTTCCGTTAAGAAACTTCGTGAGATAAGTAGACGAGATTCGAAGAAAATTGCACTATTCAGTGAAAAAATATAATTTGCAAGATGAAGAAATGTCTGTTTTAAAGAGTACAAAAATAAAGAAAACCATTTATATATTAATAAAGATAAAAGAAATGTAAGCAAATCCGGACAATAGCCCCCTGAAGTTAGGTCCTTTGCTTTAACACTTCATTTTTTATTCACCAAAAACATACAATTATAATATTAGAAAACAATTTGATACATTGTATGTGTGCCACACCCATAGAGTACTAAGCCTATGGAGGGGCCATAGACGGGCTCCCCCTTTCGCCAATTTTTTCCCCTTTGACCAGTTATACTGACCACGCAGTAATAAGTTACCTTAGATTTCCGTTGGTATCGTTTTGTGTCGAGCTCTAGGAAAATAGTTAATTGTGATGTTTTAAACGGGAAAGGCGATCTAGGGCGTCAAACTTAGTGTTTCCAATCATTAATTATAATTATTATGTTTGTATTTTAACATAATCATCATATAACGTAAAATCCGTTGAGACAATAAAACGACAGAAAAATACAGTGGTACAGGGGCTAGTACTAGACGTTTACCTCCCCCCCCCCCCCCGCCAAAAGTGGCAGAAATAATTGTTCGGTCATTTATACCCTTCACGTCTCCTTTGGTAAATACTCAAAGGCCACACCCCAGGACTCTATAAAAATAGTACTCTAGTATTGATGCAGAGGCTGGATTTACTGAAGAAGCAATAATAGTTATTACCTACCGCTAAAGTATTTGTTATTATTTTGACAAATAAATAAGTATGTATCTATTTGCATTTATTTCCTACCTAAAATGTTTAGTAACTATGACAAATGACATAAAAATGTTATCGATATTAATTTTTATCGATAATGTCAATGCCTAGTGTATAATTGCAAATTAAAGTTGTGTGCGTGTGTGACAAAGGGACACGTTTGTTTGTTCTAAACAACACATCTAGTAGGGGCGTCGTCTTGCAAAATCTTAGATCTATACCTACCATTTTCTCGTATTTATCCTAAAGATAATTTTACATACTTTATGAAAACATTAACTACAACTTGCTAGAGTTTTTGTATAATACTGGATGAGCATATACCTACGCAGCTATCTATGTTTCTGGTACGTGAATCTTGACTCTTATCTTATCTTATCCTCGGTTATTTTGTCGATTATTTTTGCAGTGTATCCCTCGCAACTTTTTAAAGAGAATATCGACAAAATAAGCGCGCGGTTCACTGAGTTCATTGCGCAACTCACTTTTACACGCGACTTATTTTGTTCATATCTCTTTAGTGAGCAAGACAGATTTAGCCATGTTTTAAAATCGATAAGATAACCAAGGATAAGATAAGATAAGATAGACCAAGATTCACGTACCATGAGAAAGTACGATTTCTCAACAAAACCTGTCTTGCGATAATACAGGAAACGGACTTCGAAAATTATATAATATATTAAAGTAATTAGTCGCAAAGTCGGTTAAAAATACGCGATAAATTGAGGACGGGGGACAATTCAAACAACGAATGATAACAAAATCGGGCGATACAGTTTGGTGTTGCAGCTACTTATCTATCATTTCCATCCAAAATTGAATTACAGTGTGTTAACACTAGTGTGTAGGTATATAGTGCGCGCCAAATAAGTTTTGAACGCTACGAGACGGATAGCGCTCAAACCGTGCACCCATCGGCTTCACCCACCAGAGCCAGAGGGTGTAGGAACGTTTACCCGTGCACCCACTGCATATAGTATAGAGAGTAGTGATACTTTTCGGGTCAACTTATTTTGCAAGAGTTATACCTAGTTACATGTTTTCCAAAGATTTCAATAATATAGAGAATTTCAGGTGGACAGATGCATGTGGTCCCACAGGGTTTTTTTCTCCTAATGGGCTAACCCGTTGGGTAGAACTAAAAACATTCCCTGTGAAACAACCAGGATATGCTAGTACTGCAAAACTGTTATCAATAAAATGGACAGACTTCCTGGTTAAAAAACTTGCAAGTTGTGCATAAATCATTTGCGAGCAAAGAGTTTAAGGTTTTTTATTTTTAACTGACTTCAATAAAGGAGGGGACATATTCCCGAAGGAATGATATTCTTTCAATGGATCAAATGTAGCAGACTATATTCGTGCAAAATTTGGGCGCCACTGTCTCCCTATCTTAAAAGTAGTGAAATAAAAGTCTCTATCTACTCATACATTCTAATTAAAATACCACTAGGCAATTACAGGAAAAAATAAATGCATAAATAAATAAAACAAATATTATTGGACTAATGTTTAGTAAAATACTATATTATAATAATAAAATTCATATAAAAATTCATCATTATAAACAATACTACAAAGTGCAGAGGTGTGGAGAAGTGAAACATGACGACGATGGCAGGAAGGTGCTAAAACATTGAGTTGTAGAGTGTCTGTGTACCTGTCTTTGCCCAACCTAGCAATTTGCTCAGTAACATTCTTGGGCCTAGCATTCCTTGGCATGCCCATACTTTTTGGCTGTTTTTTTTTTACTTGTCTTATTTGGTAAATAAACGTTGAATGTCTTTTTTTAAATTTTATATAATAATTAACATTTTTTTAAACTATTTTACATTTGCAGAACTAAAACAACATTTTTAAAACTCTTATTTAAAAATTTTACTCTAAAAAGACTTGCAAAGTTTGTTTACCTAAAGACCAGTCAAAAAAATCACTTTATGCTAATTCGGTTTACCCATGGAGCATCCCATACAAGGACACGACCTCGCTCCCAGGGAATCAGAGTCATTCCATCGAGTCTCTTGCAGTCTTCCCGGATTATTCCCGTTGGACAGGGACTTCCAATTTCCAATCACAATCATATCAATTTTATTTATTTATGTCTTATTTCAAAATCTGTCATTAGGATCCAGGATTAGGGCGGATCAACAAAGAAATAGGTACATTTTAATGACATAAAAACATCTTACCTCTTGCTTTTAAAGCTTTACAAATTGCCATTAAATCAAGTTTATTTAGCTCCGTATTTCACAAATTTTCAGACTTGAAAAATTTTGACAGCTTTTCTTTTGTTGTTTTTTTTTGGTTATCTTATAGGCAGGGGTATTTGTAGCCATACAGCCAATTTTTCTTCTCTTTGGTTTTGCTGTTGCCACGTTTGCCCTATATAAAAATTGTGGACAAAATTGCAATATTTATATGCTTGCGTGTCCCGCATACTGTAGAAAAGGTGCAATTTACAAAGTATACAATAAAATTGATATAAATGCGTTGTATTTTGAAATGAATGATAGACGAACGTGATGGCGGTTCTTAAGATTGCGATTTGGCCTCGACGTCGGGGACATATGGCAGGTTCATACTGTTACGCAATGTCGTCCACTAAGGAGGCCTTATGTTATATTTTAGGAATAATATCATATTACATTTTCAAAAGCAACAAAAGCTCGGAAAAACATCACAAAACGCGTCGCTCATGAAGAATGTTGAAACCAAAGAAATTTATGTCGAACGCGTGCGGTAGTATCGTTATTCTGAGGTTGAAACAAACGTTTGTAAAGTAGCCCATGCACTGGTCTGGTATCTCACCGAAAATTTTCGGTCCGGCTAGCCGTATGATCGAGATTGAACACATGCCACACATTTTCGATGTAAATCATACGATTTAGATCACATGCTATCCACAACATTTCAAAATTTTAACACCCTAATTTTATTAGCCTATATGAAAGTAGGTGAAATATTAAGGTAGGTACCCGTATTTTTTGCTTTTCTAAAATTTTAACTTTAAGACTCTTAAATTAATTTTTAAATATTGCATTTTTAGAAAAAGCCAATAACGGCAAAAAGTATCAGGTGTCTATGCGTATTCTGTATTAAAAAAAAAGAAATGACATGAGCTGCGTGCTTTCGTTAGTTTCATTCGTTCAATAGTTCGTTCATGGTTCTTTTGTTTCATTCATTGTTTATTTTTAGTTTATTAATTTAATATTAAATTTTATTCACTTTCATTCACAAAGATGGGTAGAGAAGCACGTAAATAAAATTCCCTTGTATCTATTCTATTCTATTTTTTCGTGTTATGGCTCCATCAGTAGTCCCCTTGTATCCTGTTTTGTTTTTACAACTACAACTAATACTTTTTATTACCAGTTACCTTTGTAGGCAGAGAGTATAGTAGCTTTGAGCCGTACTCGTGTAGTTTTTTCAAAATATCTCTTAAACCACTGAATAAAAAAAAAAAAGTGTATCGTGTTAAGCAAAGGAAGATCTCCAAACGGATTTTTAATTTTGGTACTTGAAATGTGAATTCACTCCAGATACACAAGATTCGATTAAACAAAGTGTCAAACATCCGTGTGTGTGTGTGTGACAAATCGTTCCGGCCATCGAAATCAACCACAAATACAATGATTTGAAAACGGATGGCGGACCGTACGTTAAAAGAATTGGACGAGTCTGTGGTCGATTTCGGCGGACCGTATGGCGGCGCGCTGGCGATTAGACGAATGAATGGACACCTTTTTCCGTGGTCCCTCCCGTAGTTCCTAGAAGGTACCACAACATTATGGCGGCTCGCGGCGAGCCGAGGCGGGCTACGAACAAAATTTTAAACTGGTTGGATCTCCGACGCAAGTTATCGGCAATTTTAAAGTTCATGTAGGTACTTAGGGCTCTCCGTCCACTTGGCTCCCTCGGTTGGAACCATGTGGATTTTTTCCAAACAGATCCCCTGGGGAATTGTCTAGATTAGTGAATTTGTGAAGTAAGTTGTTTCTAAATTGGCACCAACCGTCTTCAATTTCTACGACGAAATATTTATTATTTCTTACTTTTCAGTGCAAATTTTTGAAGTCGGTACATTTTTTTAACAAGTTGATTTATTTTTCCCTTTTAAGAGATTTTGCTGCCCTGGGAGACAAATAATAACGCAAGGGCTAATATAGGTCGTAGAGCCATAAGTAGATCTTGCTCGTACGCCTGTCTCCCACTTACATGCTTCATGACTTTTTAAATTACGCGATAACTAGGTATATGTATTAGTTTCGAAATTTAAATAGCTTCGAAAGATAAATACCTATATTGACACAATATGAATTTAAAAAAAAAATTGTACCTACGTTATAGAAGCCCTGAAAGTCTACGCGTATTTTCAACGTACCTAATACTAATGTAGAGATGTACTAGAATGTACATGGCCCGCCCCTCCAAGCGCAGCGTCATACAAATAATAAAAGGCTCATTAGTCACGCCTCTAGTCGAGCAACAAATCCGTGTATTTTGATACTACATCATACACGAATACAACAAATACGTGCTTTATGATACGTAAAAATATTTTCACAAACACATTAAACTGCTTTGGATTTTGGAGGGGCGGGCCATGTTATCGTAGTATATCTATACCTAAGATTTTATATGACGATGCGTGGCCCGCCTCTACTAGATGTGTTCCGCTCACTATAAGATCGTGCCAGAGAGTTGTCTTCTAAGACAACTATACGCGTCAGTCTGCATTGTCGTCTGACGTTTGCACGCTATCTAAAATTTTACTGTAAAAATTGTTTTTCTTTGATAATATTGCCGTACTGTTTATTACGTGTAGACATCATAGAGGGACAATTAATTTATCAAACTAGCGGACTCGGCAGACGTTGTCCTGCCCAAACGTTGGCTTGCCTGCACTACCCCTCGTTTGTGACTTTTTGGCTTCTCTGGTCAAATATTTTGCAGCTCTCCTCTATGGCTAACTCTATAGGAAGCAAACTTGCTATGACCATCGCTGCATCATATGATACAGTCTTATACAAGCTTGCCACCCTCAGAGCTATTGGTCTGTAAGCGCTGTTTAGTGTATTCCGAGTTCTTGAAACCTTGAGTGCTCCACTCCAAACTGGGGCCGCGTATCTTATGGTAGATTTTACTACTCCAGCCAGGAGCTTTCTCTTGACCCAGCTCGGTCCATTAATGTTCGGCATTAGCCTAGCCAAAGCCTGACTCCTTATCACTGCTTTTTTTGCCACCGTTGTTATGTGTGGCGTAAAAGACATGTCCTTGTCCAGAACAACTCCAAGGCACTTAAGAGTTTTGCTTGGAATTATTTTTTGACCATTTATAGAGAAATGCATCGGGAGATGTTTCCTCCTTCCAGTGACCACCATTGCCTCAGTCTTCTCCGGGACCAGATGCAACCCACCCTCTACTTGACATCCAATTATCAACCAATTTAATTGCTGCATTTCCTCTTGACATAATCATCTCTTCATGTTTCGCCGTGATTACTAAAGTCAGATCATCAGCGAACCCAAAAGCCTTGGTACCTAAGGGCAGATGAGTCCCCAGTACGCCATCATACATTACATTCCAGAGAATAGGAGCCAACACTGACCCCTGGGGAACGCCTCTTGTTATCTGTACTCTGTCTATTCCTTGTTGGTGAGAGTATTCCAGCCATCTGTCTGAGAGATAGTCTTCTATAATATTCGTCAAGATGGGGTCTACTTTTTTGGCTTTAATTGCTGTAATTATATCGACCCAACGAGCAGAGTTGAAAGCATTTTTCACATCTAATGTGACAATTGCCCCGAACTTCCGAGTTCGTCGTGTGCCCCTCCTTGCCCTATTTATGGTGTCACAGATCGCATTTACGGCATCCACCGTAGACCGATTTTTTCGGAAACCAAATTGAAGCTTAGATAGGTCACCTTTTGCCTTGAGCTCTTCTGATAGCCGCTCCGAAATCATGCGTTCAAAGATTTTGCCCATGTGGTTTAAAAGACATATGGGCCTAAAAGAGTTTGGGGACGCCATATGTTCTTTCCCTGGTTTTTTCAATAGGACCAAGTTAGCAACTTTCCAGTTTTTTGGGAAACAACCCGCTTCCAGGCATTTGTTCATGAGGCGTAGTACCTCTTGTGAGTACGCTTCTCCGAAGAACTTTACTGCCACCGCTGGTATATTGTCTGGTCCGGGTGCCTTTCCAACCTTGCATCGCTTGAGTGCGCTTATAAGTTCTGCTTCCGTGAATGGATTCGGTATAAATCCCTCACATCTACTTTCAGGCACGCATATTGAATCCTGGGGGAACAGAGCCTCGACTATATGTTTTGCTGCTTCTTTGTCGAGAGCCCCTTCTGGTGATATTTTGGTGGCTTTTTTAACAACGATTTGGTATGCTCTTCCCCAAGGGTCCCTCTCAACTTCTGCTATCAACTCTTTCCATGCTGCGCTTTTCGCTTTTTGTATGGTCTTCGCTAGTTTTTGTTTGGCATGCGAAAGAGCCTGCAGCTGTCGAAAGGAGGTTTTGCCTTTCTTTGTTGTTCTTACCCCCTACCCCTACCCCTACCCTACCCTACCCTACCCCTACCCCTTTTCGCGAAGCCGACCAAACTGAAAATCAGTACTACTAATGATCTATTAAATTACTTAAATTACATTTTGTGACTATTCAATTTGGTCGCGTTCGCGATATTATCACTTTTGTTGAGTGTCGGAACGCGACATTAGATTCTCCAACACGCACTCGAATTTTAAATTTGTGCGGTGACATTAGGAACACATCTACATTGCATAGACAACAATGAGTGCTTAGTGAATAGCAATAAGGTTCAAATTGACTCTGTTATTATGGGAAAAAGAAAAGGGCTGTTTTTAGGGGTTTTTCGGCACTTATTCCAATTTTTTTTTCTTCTAAAACCACCCCTGTGTTGTAACGAACAAAACAAAAAAAGAATTAGCCAAATCGGTCAAGCCGTTTTCATGTGATGTCGTGACATCGGAAAACGGGTTTCATTTTTATATATAGATTATGGTGTGTCATACCACAAGTAAGTAATTTTAAAATTGTTTTATGTAGATTTCACGCACGCCATTTCGGCCGTAGTGCTGTTAGTCGCCATACGAATTTTATCGATATCGATTTCATGCGTTTATAAAAAAGTGTTTAGAAATATTCACTTCTAAAGTATTAATTACTTTGAGGTATAATAGAATTCATAGAATCATAAAAAAACAGCACAATTTGCTTCAAACATTTTGAAGAACAACTATATTTACCAGGAAAAAATCGTCGAATACTTCATGGTGCAAACTAATCTAAACATTAATTTTTAATTTACACTTAAATAGTTTGGGTTAAAATATTTTTCTATACGTTAAATTGATTGTCCACTTTACAGGTCACCCCTCAAGAAACTCCAGCATTATGCACTACACCTACAACTGGCATAAACCTAGAAAATAAACTAGATGACACACGTAAAAAAAGGGAATTACGTGCATACCTTTTTAAATAATATAAAGAAGCGAAAGAGGTTTGTCAGAATCGTAATAAATAGCATTCGATTGTATCTGCCTGTCTCTCTTGGGATAAAAGGCATGATAATAGATAGATATATATTATTAAAAAGCAAAACTTTCCGTTAAGAAACTTCGTGAGATAAGTAGACGAGATTCGAAGAAAATTGCACTATTCAGTGAAAAAATATAATTTGCAAGATGAAGAAATGTCTGTTTTAAAGAGTACAAAAATAAAGAAAACCATTTATATATTAATAAAGATAAAAGAAATGTAAGCAAATCCGGACAATAGCCCCCTGAAGTTAGGTCCTTTGCTTTAACACTTCATTTTTTATTCACCAAAAACATACAATTATAATATTAGAAAACAATTTGATACATTGTATGTGTGCCACACCCATAGAGTACTAAGCCTATGGAGGGGCCATAGACGGGCTCCCCCTTTCGCCAATTTTTTCCCCTTTGACCAGTTATACTGACCACGCAGTAATAAGTTACCTTAGATTTCCGTTGGTATCGTTTTGTGTCGAGCTCTAGGAAAATAGTTAATTGTGATGTTTTAAACGGGAAAGGCGATCTAGGGCGTCAAACTTAGTGTTTCCAATCATTAATTATAATTATTATGTTTGTATTTTAACATAATCATCATATAACGTAAAATCCGTTGAGACAATAAAACGACAGAAAAATACAGTGGTACAGGGGCTAGTACTAGACGTTTACCTCCCCCCCCCCCCCGCCAAAAGTGGCAGAAATAATTGTTCGGTCATTTATACCCTTCACGTCTCCTTTGGTAAATACTCAAAGGCCACACCCCAGGACTCTATAAAAATAGTACTCTAGTATTGATGCAGAGGCTGGATTTACTGAAGAAGCAATAATAGTTATTACCTACCGCTAAAGTATTTGTTATTATTTTGACAAATAAATAAGTATGTATCTATTTGCATTTATTTCCTACCTAAAATGTTTAGTAACTATGACAAATGACATAAAAATGTTATCGATATTAATTTTTATCGATAATGTCAATGCCTAGTGTATAATTGCAAATTAAAGTTGTGTGCGTGTGTGACAAAGGGACACGTTTGTTTGTTCTAAACAACACATCTAGTAGGGGCGTCGTCTTGCAAAATCTTAGATCTATACCTACCATTTTCTCGTATTTATCCTAAAGATAATTTTACATACTTTATGAAAACATTAACTACAACTTGCTAGAGTTTTTGTATAATACTGGATGAGCATATACCTACGCAGCTATCTATGTTTCTGGTACGTGAATCTTGACTCTTATCTTATCTTATCCTCGGTTATTTTGTCGATTATTTTTGCAGTGTATCCCTCGCAACTTTTTAAAGAGAATATCGACAAAATAAGCGCGCGGTTCACTGAGTTCATTGCGCAACTCACTTTTACACGCGACTTATTTTGTTCATATCTCTTTAGTGAGCAAGACAGATTTAGCCATGTTTTAAAATCGATAAGATAACCAAGGATAAGATAAGATAAGATAGACCAAGATTCACGTACCATGAGAAAGTACGATTTCTCAACAAAACCTGTCTTGCGATAATACAGGAAACGGACTTCGAAAATTATATAATATATTAAAGTAATTAGTCGCAAAGTCGGTTAAAAATACGCGATAAATTGAGGACGGGGGACAATTCAAACAACGAATGATAACAAAATCGGGCGATACAGTTTGGTGTTGCAGCTACTTATCTATCATTTCCATCCAAAATTGAATTACAGTGTGTTAACACTAGTGTGTAGGTATATAGTGCGCGCCAAATAAGTTTTGAACGCTACGAGACGGATAGCGCTCAAACCGTGCACCCATCGGCTTCACCCACCAGAGCCAGAGGGTGTAGGAACGTTTACCCGTGCACCCACTGCATATAGTATAGAGAGTAGTGATACTTTTCGGGTCAACTTATTTTGCAAGAGTTATACCTAGTTACATGTTTTCCAAAGATTTCAATAATATAGAGAATTTCAGGTGGACAGATGCATGTGGTCCCACAGGGTTTTTTTCTCCTAATGGGCTAACCCGTTGGGTAGAACTAAAAACATTCCCTGTGAAACAACCAGGATATGCTAGTACTGCAAAACTGTTATCAATAAAATGGACAGACTTCCTGGTTAAAAAACTTGCAAGTTGTGCATAAATCATTTGCGAGCAAAGAGTTTAAGGTTTTTTATTTTTAACTGACTTCAATAAAGGAGGGGACATATTCCCGAAGGAATGATATTCTTTCAATGGATCAAATGTAGCAGACTATATTCGTGCAAAATTTGGGCGCCACTGTCTCCCTATCTTAAAAGTAGTGAAATAAAAGTCTCTATCTACTCATACATTCTAATTAAAATACCACTAGGCAATTACAGGAAAAAATAAATGCATAAATAAATAAAACAAATATTATTGGACTAATGTTTAGTAAAATACTATATTATAATAATAAAATTCATATAAAAATTCATCATTATAAACAATACTACAAAGTGCAGAGGTGTGGAGAAGTGAAACATGACGACCACTGACCCCAGCAACTTTTACACTAATTTTAAATACTATAATAGTAATCAAACAACAAAAAATAAATTTTACACTTAACTAAAAAAATGTCCTAAATCTACAAATTTAATATTACATAGACAGTATATAACAAGAATTGATTTTGTTAAAAAATTATAAACGGCAATATAAAGCTCAGTTTATTATGATTATTAATTTGTGGTTCTATTTTCAATAAGTTATATAATATATAAATATATATGTGGTGATTAATAATAATTTTCAACGTGCACTATTCAAAAAGGTAGGTTACAGCAAAAAGCCTCAAAAATATATCTAATACTTTCTCGTAGCTTACAATAAACAATTTTATAACTAAAAATCTACTTATGAATCAACAAATACATACCTATAAAAAAAGTATTATAAAATTCATACAAAAAAAAAACAAAGTAAAAAAATTATGTAATGGAAAAATAGGAATACCTTTTAAAAAATACATCAAAATAAGCGGGTTCTAAAAAGCTGAATGGCTCGAAAGATAGAAATTGTAGCCATGACCCCCGAGTTAAGTAAAAAATAGGAATTTTCCGAAGCAACGATGGCTGCTTCAGTTTTGTCTTTTTGGTAACACACGGTCTTTGGGACGTCGTATTGTCTTTGGTTAGAAACACATACATCTCGAAAAGCAATAGATTATAGAAAAACTTGTTAAAAAACGTTAAAAGCAACACACAATAAAAATAGGTATACTAAAAGTGAAGTTAAATATTCGAGTCGTTAAAAAACAATCATTAATACAAAGAAATCGTAAAAATCTTATTAAACTGAAATAACACAAAATAAAACATACAAGATAAACACGTGACGAGTTTCAAATTCTTTTTAATATTTCACAATAGTCTAAAATAATTAATTTATTAAATTTCAATCACTTAAAAACAAAATGCATAATAATTACCTACGTAGAAACTAATGCGATTAACAAATATTTAGTTACACCGCTGACAAACTTCATGTTCAAGGTACTTGAAAATGCACAGAGTGTGCGGTGCATACAGAATGTATGTATAATTTACTAAAATTTACAAATCGTCGACTCAACTAAATCGATTAATATTTTAGTCTAGCAACATTAAAAGAGTCAATTTGATATTTTGTCTAAATAACATCGTACAGTTAACAAAATTGTTCTATGTATAAATATATATAACAAGAAGTCACAGAAGTAACTGTATACAAAAATATAATATTTCAAGTATGTATTGCAGTTAATTTTAAATTAATATTAAGGGGCGACTGGCCTAACTTCAGGTTGTTATTTAATTATATTAACTTGTCATCTTGAGGAAAGCCAGCCGTGTTTTCAACTTAGGTAAACATTTTTCTACACCGGCAACACCGGTTGAACACTCTTTTAACACACTCCACGTGTGCTGCTATTTCACTTTTATTCGTAAACTGCCTATACACACCTACAGTAGTCTATTATAGTGAAAAAGGGTTAAAAATGAAATAACAGCAGCCCAGACGGTGCAAGAAACAAACATATTGTCTATCAACTTTAAAAATGTAGTAATCTATGTTGCATACTTCACTAGGTATTCAAGCGCCGGTCTCCGTATCGATGTATAATAATTATTATTAGACATATATACACAGAGCGCCGCTTCTAAACTAGTTGGGTATAATCAAATCTTTCTACATTTCTAGAATAATTTCGCTAAAAGTCCCTAGCTTGACAATTTACATACAAGTACGGCATACAAATGAGCCGAGCTTACGCTAAGACAAAAATTTCCACTAATTCGGTCCGCTGCCGATAAAAAGTTAAAAAAAACTTTTTTTTTTTTGCGGATTTTTTTTTATTATTTTTTTCAATTAATTATCCAACATACGACTTCGATTTATATTTACATGAAAGTGATAAAAAGTGCGTTGAATAAAGGTTTAATCGCTCCGAGATCGACATACTAGGGGACATAACATTAATTTTTCAAAATCCAACAACAACAATATGTCCATACATTTAAAAATAGCTACATTTAAAAAAGTACAAATTGTTTAATTAGAAAAAATCGTGATCGCATCGAATGCCCCCAAAGTAGAAACACTAAGTTGCCCAGTCGCACGATGCGTGGTGGGCCACAGTGCTCAAAATTACAGCTAATGAAAACATATCAAAGAATTGAACACCCGTTTCACTATAAAGTTATAAGAAAACAGACAACGTACAAACAACGATAACAGGCCGCCCGCCGCTGTTAGACGCGCCAGACTAATTATATTAATACTTCACTCGGTCAAACACTAGGTAGTAGTAGTAAGACGAGGCGGCCGTAAACAATCACATCGAACTAAAACACTACAACTAACAACAATTAAAAACAAAACCATTCCAGGCAAAGAGAATCACCTCGCCGACTCGAAAGAAACGCAAAAACCACCTTCCAAATAACACCATAAAAAACCAACGTTCGCTATTTATAAAAAAATAAGTTGATTCTAAACAGGAATGACCCATGAATGACCCCGAGTTACCGGCGCCAGTCAAATACGCTACAAACTGAAAATACAATAACAACTCGTAAACCAAATACAAACGAAAAGCGGCGAGGCGACTATCAGAAAGGCCTTGCGTGTCGCAACGCAAGGTCAATAAAGTAGTAAGAAATAAGTAAGGCAAATAACAAATAGAAGAGATTAAAGAAACGTCCTCTCGCTCCGCATTAACCTACAAAACACAAGACACCCTCGACGAACATCCCGGAACACCACAAGACCGCAACGTCTGTACTCTATGGCCAAAATGGCGGATCAGTCCTAATATCAATCTAAACTCTCATTTATCATTCGATAGACACAAATGCCAAACGTTGCGTGTTATTTATTTTAGATCTGGCAACATTTGACATTTTGCGTCTGCCAAATTATAAATCCCAGTATAGTCGAGTTGGTAAAAATTCCGCACGTACGTGCAAAATACATCAAAAACTCATCGCATGCAGTTCGACTATATATCCCAATCACATCTCGGGCAGTGACAATTATCCTCCTTCCTATACTTTCCGCACCACTGCAGTGTTTCGTGGCTTCGACGACTTAAGTCAAAACGTATATCAATCAAAACCTATTTCGATTCGGTTATTGAGAGAGTACAAAACAATTTGTAGTTTCTTACTTTTGACAAAAAACCATATAAATTTAGACTAACAACACGCGCAATCGACTCGTTAAATTAAATTATACATCCGAATTCACACATTTCGTTTATAAAAATATAAAAATACAAAATGGGATGGTGCGACCACACTTGCCAATCACGCGTCCCACCTAATTTAAAAAAAGAGGACAAGGGGGGCATTTATAAAAATAACACTATTTTCCAAAATCATTGAGCAATATTTAAAAAATTAAACTTACATATCGTATCAAGCAATATAAAGGAAGTAAGAAAATATATATAATTTTAGAAAACTAATCGGAATGACAAGTGATTTAGTTTGCAAAAAGTGTCGGGGCGTTTCAGAGGCATGATGAAATATTTCTAAACCACTATAGAGATAAACTTTAGTATAATAATCATTACTTTACTACTCCCTCGAGTCTATTTTTTGTAAGTTATAGATAGCGAGTGGAGAGATAAAGTGCCTAACTCTATTATAATTAATATTTTAGGGCTTATGTTTTATTACGTAATGTGTGCAGCTCACAACACTGGTGATATTCGCGCCGTGCAACTTTTTATATACAAATAAATATGCTTTTAAAAAAATAGTTTCACATTACAACTTCATTAAATTTGTATCGCGTCAACAGAGGTTGCTCTGTCAACTTTTAAAATTGGCTAAATATATAAATTTTACTAATTTGTCGAATGACATCGCGTCACGTTGTTCTTGATACATAAAAAGTCCCACAATGCGACGATGGCAAACAATTTTCACTAAAATGCTTTACTTTACCTACTAATATAAATTGCTCCTACTTATAATTATTAGAAAATTTTAAACTTTATTTAATTTAGTCACACCAGCTATTACTCAGCCTAAATGGGGTCACACACGGAAAAATATTTGTAGAAAAACCAGAGCAGAGGAGCTCTTCACAAATTATTATTAAGTCACGATTTGGTCTACACAACTCGTTAAGGGGAATCGCAGCTGCAGTTGGAATGGGCAACAATGTGTGTTATGTACGGGAGGGTAACGACCTTTCACACTTCGCGCAAAGAAAGGCACTTGAGCCTCAATTAATAGAAATTGAAATATACATTCACTTAAAAACACTTCAAAATTAATTTTCAAAAAAATGTCAAAAAGTCTTTACTACAGTCTATATTCATCCGTGGTCTCGGGACAGGTCGACTCCGCACAGCTCTATCTCACCAGTTATTTCTGTATACAACATATCCTAAACAATTCAAAATACTAATGTTAAGTACATTCCAAACCGCCATAACGCGGTTTCCGCTGCAAATGCGGTTTCCGCTGCAAATTTTGATATAAATATCTAGCCTAAATAATAGCAAAGCTTAAAGTAATGATACATAGCGCTGCATCCACCTTCAGACTTCCAGGCGTTCTGAACACAAACAAAAGCGAATAAACATTAAAGGTGACCATCACGTTCCGATGCAACAATAAAAGAGGTTTCAGTGCGCCTTTAGACTAGTACGCTCCTTTTTAAAGATTGTCTATGGTATTCAAAAGCTGGCAACACAAAACCTCGCTTGGAAAAAAGCGTTATCCTAGAATATATTTGAAATATATCAATTATACTAATCTACCAACTATTGCACTATCCCGGCGTCCTCGAAATAAACAAAAAAAAATTAAATAAAAAAAAGGCTTAAACAAATCAGAAATTTAACAGCCAATTCAATGGTAACGTAAACCCCACTCTTTGTACTAAAACAGTTCCTTCCCGCCCTCCCGGTCAAAATTATATTATCTAAACCCGAAAACTTGAGCAACAACATATTGCGAACAGTAGAGTATCAACATCGAACAAAAACTAAGTCAATTCATTCTAGCTAACAGGTACAAATATTTTGAATATCCATTATTTCACTTACATAATTATCTTAAATGTATTTTAAGACAGCTTATTGCAATACGAACTCTAGTTTCTTTTAATAAACATTTTCGCTTAATATCGATCTATTTTTAGCTGCACTCCATATTGCTTTACTCTAATTCGCTCTACACGGGCAAAACCGTCCACTTTCGATTTAAAACAATATAAAGCACAGTGTTTGTATAGACAGAGTTCTCAATTTTTTTATTAAAAAAATCTCGAGAATCCCTGCCATTTCTTGTACTTGAATTCTATTTTATTCGAGGCTACATATCTATCAAAAACCGGTATACAATTTTTTAAATGGAAATATTTGCACCTTTGCATTGTAGCTGACGCTTCATGCACGTCGCAAACGATCGTACAATACGCTGGCCTTATAGCGATTATCAATTACACATCTAGTGTTGCCATATATAATTTTAAACATGGCAACACAACAACTAGGTGTAAGTAACGACTTAGTATTCATGGTAGCTATATAGAAACTTGAAATACTAGACAATCTAAAGATATAGATGAATAAAAATGACCACAGCCATAAATTATACTAAATGTCAGAAATGAGGGTAGTTACAAATTTCGAAGTAATTTCAAGTTTCGTTATTTACCAAGTTTGGGTGCTCCTCTCGTCCGGGGTATTGTGTTATTCATAGACACACTTCGATATTACCAAAGCCTAAATGTTTCCTGTTACTGCGATTAAAATGGCGGTTTAAATAGTTCCTAATTCGGCCGTTTGCCTTAAAATCACACGTGGCGCCAAACTGGGGAGCTGGCATGACATTTTATTTCTCGACGAGAAACTCTCTCGACTTTTGACGGTGACATGAATAGCCACTATACAAACGTCAAGATGAGATGGAAGCCAAAAGCAATAACGTGCATACCATGCCAACCCCTCTGGTTTGTCATTTGTCTACATTTCATTCCAAAAATGACTTGCGCATTTGTGTACCAAACGTCTTTTACAGTTTTATGTGATTTTAAGACCATGGCAGCTCATAGTAACCTACGGTGGTACGGGACTAGAAGTGTGTCCATTAGAACAGCGTGCGGGGCGCGACAACTTAGCACCAGCGGAAGGGCACGGCGCGCGGACGGTCGGCGCCTTCCTTCACGAGCGGCTTGTGGAACTCGCGGCCGGGCCGGGAGTGGATCGTCGCCCAGCAGTGCTCGCAGTAGTACTGGAAGGTAGAACACTTGCATTATAAGGGGGCTCGAGGTCTGCAGCGAGTCCATCGTGAGTTGGGATGGCAGGCTAACCAAAAGGGTTCATGAAAAATTGGTAAAGCCACACAGGATCGAACATAACTAGCAACATGGATTGTGATAATTAAATTACACGACGAAACCGTAAAGTCGGGTGGTTTGAAGGCCTATATAAAACGAGGCAGACAATTCCACTGGGCAATTCGTCGATAACATACCTGCAGACACGTAACGTTGGCGCAAAAGAACGGAGCGAACTTGCTGCCGCAGCGCGCGCCCGCACACTCATCACACATCTGGTCATCAAGTACGTACGGCTTCACCTGAAACAGGTTACAGTATGGCATCAGCACATGAACACGTTAACTAGAAAAACTAACATAAACAAGCATAACTTTTGTCAATGTAAGTATAATCAAAAACAAATCGGTTAAGTTTACTTCGTTTGAAAGTTTACTACATTTGGAAATAAGGCACATATCGAGAAATAAAGGGGAGAAGTATTGCAAAGTTCCAATCCCATTATTAAAATATCTAATATTTTGAATTAGTTCGAGATGCTTAGATGGCAGATCGTTTGGTCATATAGAAAGAATGGATGACAAGATATATACGAAGGTTAAATAGAACCAATTTTACTGAAAGAGTTAATCTAAGATGCCCCGAAAAATTGTTGAGAATACGAGCACTTGAGATTTTATAAAGCAGGTGTGCCGAAATCGTAGTGAAAGGATATGTTTGGATTCTGCTTACCCAAAATAGCCCTCATACCCTTCATCAGGAGTATAAGACCAGACTCATATTCTAAATGATTAATACAAGTTATAGACAGTACTCACCTCAACTCGCTTGTCGATGTCTCCGTGTTGCAGCTGCACGAACCTGGCCGAGATGGCCGCGATGTAAGACTGCTGGTTGCTAAAAGCCACGCGACCGGCACCCTGCAACGTACACAACAAAGGTTATTTATATGGCACATCGCTTTAATATGATGCCTAGACCACGACTGGCCTTTGCTTTTTTCCATTAATAAAAATGCACTGCTATTAACTAAGACTACTGTTCGATCCCGGCCATGTACCAATGAATTTTATTACTTAAAAACGTATGTACATAATCCGATAAACCACACAGGCTTAACAGAACTGGTATAGCCTCAAAATTGCCGAGGAAGAATTGGTTTTTGGGTATCCTAGAACCGATAACACGGATCCGGGAGCCGTAAGGTAGCCCGTGAAGGAAATAAAATGCTCTGGTAGTGCAGTAGCTTTTCTTTTATGTTATGTTTTACTTTTATTGTTTATACCTGTTATGTGGACTTTTTTTCTATTAAAGTGAATTACCTATATGTGACAATATCGTAGTTTACATTAAGCGTCCTCAACTCAACAACACTGAGATAAAAACTTCTCGCAGCGTCTTATATCACATCATCTTGGGCCTTTGGCATTGTAGGATATTATAATATTTCTCACCTTTGGATATTTAAGTTCGGGATCAGTATCGATGCCGGCGTAGCACACCCCGCCATACAGGCGATCCATGATCATTGCCAGCTCCACTGAAATTTTATATGTGTTATGTGTTAAGACTCGCTGTTCAAAAAGTCGTCCTTCAAACTTCGTGCTCCAAGGAAATGTAACGAGCTCTCTTTTTCGGTATTTCCCGCGTCCTACAATCTAGAGTTCCTTCAAGTGAAGCTTAACAAAGTTATTTTGCCTGTCGCGTGTATACATGGGCACCACCTTCGCTTTAAACCCTTCAATCTTGGGCCCTTAGTGTCCATTTTTTGCCAGTTGTTCATATTAAATACTTTGCTGGACTTAATAGCCCTAGATGTGCTACTTCTATATTAAAATAATAACATATAATTACTGACGCTGGCTTAACGTGCCCTCCGAAGCACGATAAATCGATTAAAGCACATGTTGTAAAGAGAATGGTTATGGTATGATATTATTTTTGGCATCAGTGAGATTTGAATCCGGATCCCGCAGTTTCAAGTCTAGTGATTTATCAATTACGCTATTGACTCCTTAAAGCCAGGTGAGCCATTCTAGAGAATATGCATTAGTGACCTGCAAGAACTAAACTAGAACACTAACCAGCTTTCAGCGGACGCGGCACCCCACCCACAAAGACCGTCTTCCTCGGGTCGAGCGGCATGCTTGCGTCCAGTACAAAGTCAGCGTCCGCCAGCCGCCACGGTCTAATCTGCACCGGCTTGTCGCGGATGGTCGGCGACGACACGCACAGATACAACTTGTCGTCATCAGTGATGCATGCTTCCATCAGCGCGGCCACCGAGCTCTCGTCCTGTAATGTGGGGAATGGATGCAAGTGAGTGAAGTGACAAGCGAAGCTGCTCTTTACGCAATTGCCTAAATAAACGTGTAATGTTTTCAGGGTCAGTTTTTAGGATTCCGTACCCAAATTACCCTTTACTAAGGCTCCGCTGTCCATCCGTCTGTCCGTCCGTCTGTCACCAGACTGTATCTCATGAACCGTGATAGTTAGACGTTGAAATTTTTTCATACAGTTGATGATTATTTCTGTTGCCGCTATAATAACGAATACTAAAAAACAGAATAAAATAAATATTTAAGGGGGCTCCCATAAAACAAACGTGATTTTTTTGCTCGTTTTTGATCAATATTGGTAACGGCAACAGGTAGATGCTTGAAATATTGAGTTATATAAATAATAAATTAAAATAAAATTAATATTTAAGGGGGGCTCTCCCATACAACAAACGTGTTTTTTCCTTTTTATAGATAATAGTACCGAACACTCGTACTATTATTTATAAAGTCCGACTTGCACTTGACCGGTTTTTTTAATTCCACAAATGCTCGAACCTAAATGTCATTGTCGGGTGACGGAAGGTTTATTTTGATTGTATGTGATCTAATTTACACTATTCTAGAGTGGGTCAGTGATTAAAGTATATACACCTGACACATAATACCAAACGCAGGTATGACATGACTTTCGTATCGTGACGGTCGGTTTTTCTGTTGAATCCCTACCCCCAAGACTGCGAAAGCTAGTGAATTACAACGGAAGAGCTGATTGAAGGCGCCAGATGACATTCTGGCCAAAAGGAATCCGCTATCATGTCAGTAGAAAGCAAAAGCAAGATCATAACTATGATTGCATATTTGTTCGTAGTCTCAGGCAGGATGCTTGCTTTTTTATGATTGGATAAAGCTATGAAATGATTCCTCAAACTTCTGCGAGTCCTCCGAAGCACTAGAAATAAATTTTGAACCTTTTTTTGGGTTCAGTGAAGGCTTGTAGGCGACAATACTCACTTGAAACAGTAGGAATGCATATCCCTTGGGCGGAAAATAACTTTTACTCTCAGCCTTGTGGGGCCAGTCCACCACCAGCGGCCCGAAACGACGGAACGACGACGTGATCTCATCTGGAATTGACAAAAATACTTGTTTATAGAAAATTACATGGTATAACTGGCGTACCACGTGATTAGACTGCGCTACATACTATATGACCGTCCTCCTCATTTTAGCGCCTAATCTGGCGAAACCACAGATCCTAGTATCTGTGAGCGAAGAGTGGCGCTTTTGACTTTTAGAATAATGCAGTCTCCCACCCTTAAGTCTTGGTGTCTCTCCAATTAGTCTATGATTTGTTTTAAATAATGGCAATACAGAGTAAAGGGGAATAAGTTTTATATATGCCAATCTTAAATATATCAGAATTGCGATGTGCCGCCAGAGTACCAACATCCAGGTAGGATAGTCAGAGTTGACTGCAGTGCGGAATCACATGTCGTGATCGGTGATGTGGAAATGACCGGTCGTCACCACGGCAAGTGAGGACCTGGTAAGGACTGACATGTCGTCAGTGGGAAGTGGAAGTAGGATTCTGGGTCGCCGCTACACCCCAATTATGCTATCGATAAAATAGGCTCCTAACATAATATTTAATTTAATGGTGGGCCTGACCTGCTAAATGCCATCTAAATGCTTATTAAGTAGATTATAATTAAAAACATAGCCACCACGAGAATCTACCTACACGAAACCTTCGCATGCACTCCGTCGCCAAGTAACCGAGCGCACAACACCCGCCTGACCTAGAGTTTAATTTTTCATCATAACATGTGCAAACACGATCGAGTCAACAAGCTCTATTGTTATGCATTAGCTGTGTGTCACGACATGTGGCTGCCTACACTGGCCTACAGGTGGAACACGATAATGCCTCCATTAAATATTCAACTTCAAGTATAAAGGCAGAGGGTAAACAGGAAATCAGGGAATAGTCGGGGAAGCTCACTGGTTTGAAATTACCTGGATAAGTTGGGGAAATTCCCTGATGATTTAGCCTAGATCATACTAGCCCCTAGATGATAGAAGACAGCAGGTACTTTTCAACTGAATCGGATTACTCGATCAAAAGGCATGCTTCACATGGGTATCATATTAATCGGTTATGGTGCGTCAAGAAATAACGGCGAGAGCTCCGTCCATGTATATGGTCCATGGTGTATAACCACTTTATTAAATGTCATAAGTCCACAAAAACCATGAAGGATTAAGATTTTGGTTATTATGATTTTAATTATTATTAGTAACATACATATAAAGTAAGATGTGTCTTACTTTATATTGGTCCGGCATTTCCCATTCAGGCCGCCGGATGATTTAGGGCCTAGATTCTAACAAGAATTGGACGAGTCGTGATCGGTTTCGGTGGACCGTCTTGTATTGTCCACCGAAATCGAGCACAGACTCGTCCAATTCTTGTAACGAATGGTCCGCCTAGATCGTCTGGCGGCCGGAATGGGAAATTTCCGGTGCGATGCCGGACCAATGTGTGACCTACTTAATATATGCGACAACCCTGACCTCTATAAATCATCTATAAAATAGGAGTCATCTTTTATCTTTATACTGTGCTAATCGGTTCACTAATCGCTGTTTAACGTCTGTTACTGAACCGATTTCAGTAAGTCTCACCTTCGTCAATGTCCGGCGGCAGTCCACCCACAAACACCTTCCTGCTAAATCGCTCGCCGTGCTCCGACCCGCCGGAGACGGGCGACGAGCGAGCAGGCGAGCCGAGCGCGCTCACGCACATGGACAGCCCTGAAAAATAACGTTTTTTTTATTTATAGATCGGTAATACTAACTTTCTAATTAACTTTCATCCCATGTCTTGAGTTTACACAAAAATCCCATTGAAATTAGTTTTTCCCGATTTTTCCGGGCAAATTTTCAAATTTTTCTTTCGCTATAAACTCAAGACTAATACGAACATTTAAAAAAATAGTTAAATCGGTCCAGCCGTTCGCAAGCGATGCCCTTACCAACGAACAGCATAGGCTAACAAGTGGCTAGTTACGTTAAGCTATGTTTGTGTCAGATTAAAAAGAGTCGATTGCGTAATTGGTAGCGCTTTGGACTTTTGGAGGAACCGGGTTCAATTCTCACTAGAGACGACCCGATGAAGGCACGTAAATCTGCACTTCTTGATACTGTAAGTCTGTTAAAGAAGTATTATAACTCTGGGTTACTGATTCCATTATGTCCATATATAGCCAACTGGCTACTTGTGGACACTGTTACATATGTCTCTGGCCACACCTCAAGGTATTTGCGTAATTGGTAGCGCTTTGGACTTTTGGAGGAACCGGGTTCAATTCTCACTAGAGACGACCCGATGAAGGCACGTAAATCTGCACTTCTTGATACTGTAAGTCTGTTGAAGAAGTATTATAACTCTGGGTTACTGATTCCATTATGTCCATATATAGACAACTGGCTACTTGTGGACACTGTTACATATGTCTCTGGCCACACCTCAAGGTATTTGCGTAATTGGTAGCGCTTTGGACTTTTGGAGGAACCGGGTTCAATTCTCACTAGAGACGACCCGATGAAGGCACGTAAATCTGCACTTCTTGATACTATTATAACTCTGGGTTACTGATTCCATTATGTCCATATATAGACAACTGGCTACTTGTGGACACTGTTACATATGTCTCTGGCCACACCTCAAGGTATAAAGTCCGTGAATATGCAAGTGTATTTATTTAGGCCATTTAACGAGTTTTCCAGTTCTATTGATGCAATTTTCATCGGATCAAAACTTTTTTTATTATGGCCGACGCAGGAATCAAACCCCTACCACATTTCAGCCACCCATCAAGCGTGTCCACATCCCACCGGCCACACAATGCACAACCAAATTAAACACCGCCCATACAATGAGCGTTATTCTCACGGAGTTAACTAAACGTGCATACATAATACTACTACACACTTATATAATCTAACATTGTGGAAATTTATACTAGGTACGACCTTTACACCTTGCGGGGTGACCAGAGACATCAGTAACAGTGTCCACTTGTAGCCAGTTGTCATTGAACAGAAAAGTTGGCAAGTCTGTTGAGGATTCTAAAATAAATTGTATTATTCTTAGAACAATAAGAATCCTCCTATCAAGTCCATGTTGCCTTATAGCTCCCGAAACCGTGTTACGGTCCCAGGGTACCCAGAGAAAGACCAAGTAGTCCTCTTTTAGCCAATTGCTTTTATTACGCTATACCTAATGACTAGCCTTCCGCCCCCGGCTTCGCCCGTGGATAGAGCTTATGTCACTCGGGGATTATCGTAGCTTTCTATTAGTAAAATAATTTTCAAAATCGGTTCAGTAGATGCAGAGATTACAACCTCACAAACTCACACCTCTTTATAAGACTTACCGGCAGCACTAAGCCTGGTCACCACATCCTGGGCCTGATCCGTAGTCACGGCGGGTGAGGCAGCCCCCGCCGCCGCGACTGTCGCTTCCTCCACGCCGGGGAAGAACGGAGACTTGCCTGCGAACAAACAAACGTCAACATTATAAAGCTTTATAAAGCCTGGAACAATACAATGACGCCTCAGAATTTATGTCCCATACAAAAACGGACTTCAGCAATTCAAGTATTGTACAAAACTTATTAAAAATAGCAAGTTCTAGTTGATGGATCCATAAAGTATATGAAATTATCTATATTCTATATTTAAAAAATATGTCAATATCAGCTACACCTAGGGTTTATGAAAGCCCTGAAAGTCATCAATTTCACGCATATTTTCAACAGTCTTTGGGGCTCGAGTACTCTTGTATGTTTTTTTTACATATTATTAACTAGAACTTGCTATTTCTAATATTTTTTGTACAATACTTGAATTTCTGCGTTTTGTGTATTGTAGTATTTTCCGAGCAGGTGTAACATACACTTTATTGTGCTTCATAGGGCGCGTAAATACGAAAACAATGTCCACATTCAGCGTGTGCTCATATTACAGAAACAATGGGAAGTCTATCGCTGTTTGCTTAATTCACGGGTTGCCTTACGGCTCCCAGGAACCCTTGCCGGCTCCAGGGTACCCAGCGGAAGACTAAGTCTTCCTCACTTAGCTGAAGATTTTTTGAGGCTATACCTAACGGATGGCCAGCTCTGTTCAAGTATGTAAGATGGAAAAGCCTCTTTGTACGGTTTGTCGGATAATGTTTTATTAAACCATTGGTACATGGTCGGATGTGGGGCTCGAACCCGCGATTTCTCAGTTGTGAGCCGACGTTTTACCCACTCGACCACCGACGCCATTATTTTAAAAGTGCAGTAATCGAATTAACGAGCCCTCCGAATCACGATAAACTAATAAATATTGTGGCATATACATTATACAATCCTAAGTCTCTGTTCACCCCAAAAGGATACCGGCATTATATTGAAATCATTTTTTCATCGACGTAACTTAAAACGGCCTTCAACAGACTTAACACTATTGTTAGAAAATCTTAGGTACTAAGTTATATGACCTAAGTGGACATTGAAACAAAAACTACAAGTACATATAACTGTGATGGTTCTGTAGGTCCTTAGTCTCTGTCTACCCCGGTGGGAGTCAGGCGTGAGTATATGTATGTAAACAAGAGAGCTTAGGTGTGTCAGGATCGTGGCATGTGGAGGTCCTTAGTCTCTGTCTACCCCGGTGGGAGTCAGGCGTGAGTATATGTATGTAAACAAGAGAGCTTAGGTGTGTCAGGATCGTGGCATGTGGAGGTCCTTAGTCTCTGTCTACCCCGGTGGGAGTCAGGCGTGAGTATATGTATGTAAACAAGAGAGCTTAGGTGTGTCAGGATCGTGGCACGTGGAGGTCCTTAGTCTCTGTCTACCCCGGTGGGAGTCAGGCGTGAGTATATGTATGTAAACAAGAGAGGTGTGTCAGGATCGTGGCATGTGGAGGTCCTTAGTCTCTGTCTACCCCGGTGGGAGTCAGGCGTGAGTATATGTATGTAAACAAGAGAGGTGTGTCAGGATCGTGGCATGTGGAGGTCCTTAGTCTCTGTCTACCCCGGTGGGAGTCAGGCGTGAGTATATGTATGTAAACAAGAGAGGTGTGTCAGGATCGTGGCATGTGGAGGTCCTTAGTCTCTGTCTACCCCGGTGGGAGTCAGGCGTGAGTATATGTATGTAAACAAGAGAGGTGTGTCAGGATCGTGGCATGTGGAGGTCCCTAGTCTCTGTCTACCCCGGTGGGAGTCAGGCGTGAGTATATGTATGTAAACAAGAGAGGTGTATCAGGATCGTGGCATGTGGAGGTCCTTAGTCTCTGTCTACCCCGGTGGGAGTCAGGCGTGAGTATATGTATGTAAACAAGAGAGGTGTGTCAGGATCGTGGCATGTGGAGGTCCTTAGTCTCTGTCTACCCCGGTGGG
This sequence comes from Nemapogon koenigi, assembly GCA_963924495.1. Classification (NCBI taxonomy): domain Eukaryota; kingdom Metazoa; phylum Arthropoda; class Insecta; order Lepidoptera; family Tineidae; genus Nemapogon; species Nemapogon koenigi. Next base: position 1,478,905 of record OZ004656.1, read on the forward strand.
AGTCAGGCGTGCGTGAGTATATGTATATAAACAAGTGAGGTGTCAGGATCGTGGCATGTGGAGGTCCTTAGTCTCTGTCTACCCCGGTGGGAGTCAGGCGTGAGTATATGTATGTAAACAAGAGAGGTGTGTCAGGATCGTGGCATGTGGAGGTCCTTAGTCTCTGTCTACCCCGGTGGGAGTCAGGCGTGAGTATATGTATGTAAACAAGAGAGGTGTATCAGGATCGTGGCATGTGGAGGTCCTTAGTGTCTGTCTACCCCGGTGGGAGTCAGGCGTGAGTATATGTATGTAAACAAGAGAGGTGTGTCAGGATCGTGGCATGTGGAGGTCCTTAGTCTCTGTCTACCCCGGTGGGAGTCAGGCGTGAGTATATGTATGTAAACAAGAGAGGTGTGTCAGGATCGTGGCATGTGGAGGTCCTTAGTCTCTGTCTACCCCGGTGGGAGTCAGGCGTGCGTGAGTATATGTATATAAACAAGTGAGGTGTCAGGATCGTGGCATGTGGAGGTCCTTAGTCTCTGTCTACCCCGGTGGGAGTCAGGCGTGAGTATATATATATAAACAAGTGAGGTGTGTCAGGATCGTGGCATGTGGAGGTCCTTAGTCTCTGTCTACCCCGGTGGGAGTCAGGCGTGAGTATATGTATGTAAACAAGAGAGGTGTGTCAGGATCGTGGCATGTGGAGGTCCTTAGTCTCTGTCTACCCCGGTGGGAGTCAGGCGTGAGTATATGTATGTAAACAAGAGAGGTGTGTCAGGATCGTGGCATGTGGAGGTCCTTAGTCTCTGTCTACCCCGGTGGGAGTCAGGCGTGAGTATATGTATGTAAACAAGAGAGGTGTATCAGGATCGTGGCATGTGGAGGTCCCTAGTCTCTGTCTACCCCGGTGGGAGTCAGGCGTGAGTATATGTATGTAAACAAGAGAGGTGTATCAGGATCGTGGCATGTGGAGGTCCTTAGTCTCTGTCTACCCCGGTGGGAGTCAGGCGTGAGTATATGTATGTAAACAAGAGAGGTGTGTCAGGATCGTGGCATGTGGAGGTCCTTAGTCTCTGTCTACCCCGGTGGGAGTCAGGCGTGAGTATATGTATGTAAACAAGTAAGGTGTGTCAGGATCGTGGCATGTGGAGGTCCTTAGTCTCTGTCTACCCCGGTGGGAGTCAGGCGTGAGTATATGTATGTAAACAAGAGAGGTGTGTCAGGATCGTGGCATGTGGAGGTCCTTAGTCTCTGTCTACCCCGGTGGGAGTCAGGCGTGAGTATATGTATGTAAACAAGAGAGGTGTATCAGGATCGTGGCATGTGGAGGTCCTTAGTGTCTGTCTACCCCGGTGGGAGTCAGGCGTGAGTATATGTATGTAAACAAGAGAGGTGTGTCAGGATCGTGGCATGTGGAGGTCCTTAGTCTCTGTCTACCCCGGTGGGAGTCAGGCGTGAGTATATGTATGTAAACAAGAGAGGTGTATCAGGATCGTGGCATGTGGAGGTCCTTAGTGTCTGTCTACCCCGGTGGGAGTCAGGCGTGAGTATATGTATGTAAACAAGAGAGGTGTGTCAGGATCGTGGCATGTGGAGGTCCTTAGTCTCTGTCTACCCCGGTGGGAGTCAGGCGTGAGTATATGTATGTAAACAAGAGAGGTGTCAGGATCGTGGCATGTAGAGGTCCTTAGTCTCTGTCTACCCCGGTGGGAGTCAGGCGTGAGTATATGTATGTAAACAAGAGAGGTGTATCAGGATCGTGGCATGTGGAGGTCCTTAGTGTCTGTCTACCCCGGTGGGAGTCAGGCGTGAGTATATGTATGTAAACAAGAGAGGTGTGTCAGGATCGTGGCATGTGGAGGTCCTTAGTCTCTGTCTACCCCGGTGGGAGTCAGGCGTGAGTATATGTATGTAAACAAGAGAGGTGTCAGGATCGTGGCATGTAGAGGTCCTTAGTCTCTGTCTACCCCGGTGGGAGTCAGGCGTGAGTATATGTATGTAAACAAGAGAGGTGTCAGGATCGTGGCATGTAGAGGTCCTTAGTCTCTGTCTACCCCGGTGGGAGTCAGGCGTGAGTATATGTATGTAAACAAGAGAGGTGTATCAGGATCGTGGCATGTGGAGGTCCTTAGTCTCTGTCTACCCCGGTGGGAGTCAGGCGTGAGTATATGTATGTAAACAAGAGAGGTGTGTCAGGATCGTGGCATGTGGAGGTCCTTAGTCTCTGTCTACCCCGGTGGGAGTCAGGCGTGAGTATATGTATGTAAACAAGAGAGGTGTCAGGATCGTGGCATGTAGAGGTCCTTAGTCTCTGTCTACCCCGGTGGGAGTCAGGCGTGAGTATATGTATGTAAACAAGAGAGGTGTCAGGATCGTGGCATGTAGAGGTCCTTAGTCTCTGTCTACCCCGGTGGGAGTCAGGCGTGAGTATATGTATGTAAACAAGAGAGGTGTATCAGGATCGTGGCATGTGGAGGTCCTTAGTGTCTGTCTACCCCGGTGGGAGTCAGGCGTGAGTATATGTATGTAAACAAGAGAGGTGTGTCAGGATCGTGGCATGTGGAGGTCCTTAGTCTCTGTCTACCCCGGTGGGAGTCAGGCGTGAGTATATGTATGTAAACAAGAGAGGTGTCAGGATCGTGGCATGTAGAGGTCCTTAGTCTCTGTCTACCCCGGTGGGAGTCAGGCGTGAGTATATGTATGTAAACAAGAGAGGTGTATCAGGATCGTGGCATGTGGAGGTCCTTAGTCTCTGTCTACCCCTGTAATGTTTTCAATCCCATGTAATATTCCAGCGGTATCCCAAAATAATTCTTACTCAAAAACTTAAAATAGAGGTCGTTACGCAACGAGAAAAAAACGCAGAAGTCATTCAACGCACGACCAACTAGATAACTCAAGGATCGTTCAACCTAATTAGACACATCACGCCTGAATCCCACCGGGGTAGACAGAGAAGTTGTTTACATTGTTTTTATAGATAGCACCACAGAACATTATACAGAAAATATAATAAGTGAAAGATGATGTTGTGACAAAAGTGAAGAAAAGTAGTTTACGCTGGTTTGGACACGTTGAAAGAATGATGAAAGATTGACGTGATAGGAAATGCTGGCAGAGGACGACCTAGGTGTATATTTATTGAACTTTAAAAAAATGTATGGATCGATGGAAATATTAAAAGTACACGCAATCGCCGAGCATGTATGAAAGGTATGATGAATATAAAAGAAGCGAAAGAGGTATGTCAGGATCGTAACAAATGGCATTCGATTGTCTCTGCCTACCCCTCTTGGGATAAAAGGCGTGATGATAGATAGATAGAAGTAGCATATTAGCATATCTCTACATATTATAAAACAACACCGCGTTTGTCTGTCTGTGACCACAAACTGAACCGATTTTCTTGCGGTTTTAACTATTAGATAGGTTGTTTAACCGAGAAGACATGGACCTATCATGTTTAGGAGCTGAGCATTAACAGTATAAATGAATCAAGTCGAGGAAAAGTTTTTGTTTTTCACGGGATCGACATGATTATTTGCATAGTGGTAGTTTAGGGGTCATACTACTACTTTTTATAGCGGGTGGGGGAGGGGCAATTTACAGCCACGGGATTATTTCTTTTTGGATCTATTTCCACGCGGGCGAAACAGCGGGCAGAAGCTTGGTGGTTATACACGAGCCAAGACAAATGGACTGTGTTTCGTAGAGCGTTGGAATTACTGGAGGGCCTGGGTTCAAATCTCAGTCTTGACAAAAATGCAAAACAATAATATTAAACGTTTAACCGCATCAATGGCCAGTCAAATAATACCTGGCTTGGGAATGTCCAACACTAGAATACCGTTGGTCGACATTCTTAAGATGTTGCGGTCTTAATGTACGCTAAATAAATTCCATTGGCTAAAAGATGAAGAGTTCCCCTTCCGTTGGGTTACCCTGGGATCGGGAACACGGCTTCGAGAGAGAAGGTAGCCCGTGTAAATAAAAAAAAGATACAATGGCTGATGTAGAGTTCGAATCCGAGCCAAAATCTAATGTAACGCGAAAGTATATTGTTAGTCTTTTGATTGACTTGTTTGTGTGATTTTTTTGCACAGAGATAGATGGAAGCCCGGAGAGGCAGGGATCAACCTCGATAAAAAATACTATTTGCACTCCGGTGGGCGGATGCTTATGCAGGACGATATAAGGTTGAATATTGCTTGACATATTTTACGTGGTCATGAAGTTACACTTGAAATTTCACTAATTTTGTAGCTTTTCCTTATAATTTGTTAAAGAAAAACTATTAAACAGTGAAAGTAATCGGTTAAAATTTTAATAGATTATTCAAGCTATTTGACTCTTAAAAAAAAGTATATAGTTGTAGCGCAAAATATTGTGAATTTATGCACAAACATTTTTTTTATAGAGGTATTTTGCATAATTTTTTTTAATAGACCAAAACACTTCACGCTACAGCCCAAAGGAGTGGAGCAGTAAAGTAACCAATAATATTGTGTTGAATTTAATGTGTTTTTACTAAATACCTTACCCAAATATCCACATCTATACATCGTTTCATACATGCACAGACAATATTTTAGTTACCATTTGGTGTGAAAAATCTATGCGGTTAAAGTTTTATGTAGTATTATTTGCTATCCACTATATTTTTTTGAGATTGAGAATATAAGGGACGGAAAATTAATATGGGACACACGCGCGAAGCCGGGGTTGTAAAGGTAGTTTAGAATAAATAAAAACAATGTTACGATCTTTAAAAAAATATTTGGCTTCTCGCAACCATCTAGACTTCAGAGATCATTGAAATTTTACAACCCCGGGTCATATCTATGCTATGGCGCTTATATATCTATAAGGCATCGGCAGACCGGGTAAATTAGGATCCTGAGCTCGGATTTCCGATCGACGCGTTACTTGAATAATTCTGATATTATGAATTAATTTGGGCTGCGTGTGAATTAATAGTATATATTTAGTATGAAGGTTTTTTAAGGAGACCTTTTTCAGCAATTCAAGTATTGTACAAAACTTATTAAAAATAGCAAGTTCTAGTTAATGGATCTTTAAAGTATATGAAATTATCTATACTCAATATGTAAAAAATATGTCAATATCAGCTGCACCTAGGTTTCATGAAGCCCTGAAAGTTATCAATTTCACGAATATTTTCAACCGACTTTGGGATTCGAGTTCTCTTAATATATTTAATATTGTATATGTTTTTTTTACTTAAAGAATAAAAATAATTTCACATACTTTATGGATCCATTAACTAGAACTTGCTATTTCTAATACTTTTTGTACAATACTTGAATTGCTGAAGTCCGTTTTGTGTATTTTATTGTACCGATTTTGTTTGGAAATTTTCTTTCTAATTCTTTCGCTCGGATATTGGGTGAAAGAGATGCAAAATTTTCGAACACGTGCGTTTTTAATTGGTTACGCGACCAAGAGTAATTGTAATTGTAAAGAGTAATTGGTTAGGATAATATACTGATATTTCTGGTTTTGAGGTTATGTTTTTCAATATCGATTTTCTCACAAATTATGGGTTTCTTCAACTTGCCGTCTTCACTAAAGGGCTTTGGGGAGTGAGAGGTAGAAGGGCGTGTGATATCTAAGAAGGTGGTTATTTCGAGACTTTTTTTTTCAATACTATTTATCTTAAAAACTAGGCGTTTCCGTAATTTGCCGTCTTTACTGTGTAGTTTTGAAAAAAATGTGATTAAGGGATAAAGGGGTCATAAACTTGTATAGAAAAAGCTTGTCTACCCCGGTGGGATTCAGGCGTGAGGATATGTATGTAAACAGGAGATATGTGTCAGGATCGTGGCATGTGGAGGTCCTTAGTCTCTGTCTACCCCGGTGGGAGTCAGGCGTGAGTATATGTATGTAAACAAGAGAGGTGGTCAGGATCGTGGCATGTGGAGGTCCTTAGTCTCTTTCTACCCCGGTGGGAGTCAGGCGTGAGTATATGTATGTAAACAAGAGAGACGTGTCAGGATCGTGGCATGTAGAGGTCCTTGTCTCTGTCTACCCCGGTGGGATTCAGGCGTGAGGATATGTATGTAAACAAGAGAGACGTGTCAGGATCGTGGCATGTAGAGGTCCTTAGTCTCTGTCTACCCCGGTGGGATTCAGGCGTGAGGATATGTATGTAAACAGGAGATATGTGTCAGGATCGTGGCATGTGGAGGTCCTTAGTCTCTGTCTACCCCGGTGGGAGTCAGGCGTGAGTATATGTATGTAAACAAGAGAGGTGTGTCAGGATCGTGGCATGTGGAGGTCCTTAGTCTCTGTCTACCCCGGTGGGAGTCAGGCGTGAGTATATGTATGTAAACAAGAGAGGTGTGTCAGGATCGTGGCATGTGGAGGTCCTTAGTCTCTGTCTACCCCGGTGGGAGTCAGGCGTGAGTATATGTATGTAAACAAGAGAGGTGTGTCAGGATCGTGGCATGTGGAGGTCCTTAGTCTCTGTCTACCCCGGTGGGAGTCAGGCGTGAGTATATGTATGTAAACAAGAGAGGTGTGTCAGGATCGTGGCATGTGGAGGTCCTTAGTCTCGGTCTACCCCGGTGGGAGTCAGGCGTGAGTATATGTATGTAAACAAGAGAGGTGTGTCAGGATCGTGGCATGTGGAGGTCCTTAGTCTCTGTCTACCCCGGTGGGAGTCAGGCGTGAGTATATGTATGTAAACAAGAGAGGTGTGTCAGGATCGTGGCATGTGGAGGTCCTTAGCCTCGGTCTACCCCGGTGGGAGTCAGGCGTGAGTATATGTATGTAAACAAGAGAGGTGTGTCAGGATCGTGGCATGTGGAGGTCCTTAGTCTCTGTCTACCCCGGTAGGAGTCAGGCGTGAGTATATGTATGTAAACAAGAGAGGTGTGTCAGGATCATGGCATGTGGAGGTCCTTAGTCTCGGTCTACCCCGGTGGGAGTCAGGCGTGAGTATATGTATGTAAACAAGAGAGGTGTGTCAGGATCGTGGCATGTGGAGGTCCTTAGTCTCTGTCTACCCCGGTGGGAGTCAGGCGTGAGTATATGTATGTAAACAAGAGAGGTGTGTCAGGATCGTGGCATGTGGAGGTCCTTAGTCTCTGTCTACCCCGGTGGGAGTCAGGCGTGAGTATATGTATGTAAACAAGAGAGGTGTGTCAGGATCGTGGCATGTGGAGGTCCTTAGTCTCGGTCTACCCCGGTGGGAGTCAGGCGTGAGTATATGTATGTAAACAAGAGAGGTGTGTCAGGATCGTGGCATGTGGAGGTCCTTAGTCTCGGTCTACCCCGGTGGGAGTCAGGCGTGAGTATATGTATGTAAACAAGAGAGGTGTGTCAGGATCGTGGCATGTGGAGGTCCTTAGTCTCGGTCTACCCCGGTGGGAGTCAGGCGTGAGTATATGTATGTAAACAAGAGAGGTGTGTCAGGATCGTGGCATGTGGAGGTCCTTAGTCTCTGTCTACCCCGGTGGGAGTCAGGCGTGAGTATATGTATGTAAACAAGAGAGGTGTGTCAGGATCGTGGCATGTGGAGGTCCTTAGTCTCGGTCTACCCCGGTGGGAGTCAGGCGTGAGTATATGTATGTAAACAATAGAGGTGTGTCAGGATCGTGGCATGTGGAGGTCCTTAGTTTCTGTCTACCCCGGTGGGAGTCAGGCGTGAGTATATGTATGTAAACAAGAGAGGTGTGTCAGGATCGTGGCATGTGGAGGTCCTTAGTCTCGGTCTACCCCGGTGGGAGTCAGGCGTGAGTATATGTATGTAAACAAGAGAGGTGTGTCAGGATCGTGGCATGTGGAGGTCCTTAGTCTCGGTCTACCCCGGTGGGACTCAAATGTGTCAGGATCAGTGTGTATTAAAATAAAATATTAAAAACGAAAAAATTACTGTCAACCCTAAAAACAAATCAACCGTGATTATATTATTTGTATTCACAATACTAAAAAATATTTATTTTTACATATAATAATATAAATATAAATATTTATACGTCAATAATATATTAATTTTATAATATATAAATGATTTTATGAAATGCTGAAAGATATAATGAAAAAATTTAATAGGTACTCACTTTTTCTGTACGGAAATCTCGGCCCACGAATAAAAGGTGTTATCAAAGGAATAGTATGCACCGACATAATCTTTATTACAATTAATTAATTTAATTAATCACTTAATTTAGTACAAATTAACGTAATTAATTTAATTTTTTCTTTATAAAATTAACCGACACACCCCGTACGATAGACGCGCACTTGAATTGTGAAAAAAAAGTGAAGCGCTCTTCGGATTTCGAATTTTTTTTTTAATTTTAAATTAATTTAAGGCCAGTATTTTGGTTTTTGGGTTCACTGAAAAAAAATATAATTTTGTAATTTATTACATAAATAAAAATATAAAAAACGTCTGCTTCATTTTTATGAAATTTAACTATTAATTTCATTAAATAAAACAATTAAAAATATATATTTGTAAGTAAATAATTTTAAAAAAAATTGTCTTTTGATCTGTTTTTTTTTTAATTTAGAAAAAAAAGTTCGTATATTTTTGGGTCTATGAAGCCCTGAAGCCTCCAAAGGCCTTCGAGATTTCGTAACGAAGAAAAATCGCAAACCATAAAATTTTAAATTTATATATTTTTATTTTAATAAAATACAATAAAACTAATAACAAATTTAACACGGGCGAAGTTATATATTATTTTTTTATTATAATGAGAATAAAAATTATAATTGCTAATTTCTCTTACGGAATCCTATTTGTTTTAAATATGAAATATTTTTTTATAATCTATCTATCTATCATCACGCCTTTTATCCTAAGAGGAGTAGGCAGAGACAATCGAATTCCATTTGCTACGATCCTGACATACCTCTTGCGCTTCTTTTATTTTCATCATACCTGTCATATATGCTCGGCGATTGTGGTACTTTTAATATTAGGACTAGGAATCTAATCCGACTAAATAATACTGTTTGTTTTGAACAGTACTAAATATAATTTTCCAAGCAGTTGATTCACTTTATGAAGTCACAGCTCACCTACTTAGGAAATAGCCGTAATGATGATAGTTAATGATTACCTATATTATTAGAGCTCCTTAGTCTCTGTCTACCCCGGTGGGATTCAGGCGTGAGTATATGTATGTAAACAAGAGAGGTGTGTCAGGATCGTGGCATGTGGAGCTCCTTAGTCTCTGTCTACCCCGGTGGGAGTCAGGCGTGAGTATATGTATGTAAACAAGAGAGGTGTGTCAGGATCGTGGCATGTGGAGGTTCTTAGTCTCTGTCTACCCCGGTGGGAGTCAGGCGTGAGTATATGTATGTAAACAAGAGAGGTGTGTCAGGATCGTGGCATGTGGAGCTCCTTAGTCTCTGTCTACCCCGGTGGGAGTCAGGCGTGAGTATATGTATGTAAACAAGAGAGGTGTGTCAGGATCGTGGCATGTGGAGGTCCTTAGTTTCTGTCTACCCCGGTGGGATTCAGGCGTGAGTATATGTATGTAAACAAGAGAGGTGTGTCAGGATCGTGGCATGTGGAGCTCCTTAGTCTCTGTCTACCCCGATGGGAGTCAGGCGTGAGTATATGTATGTAAACAAGAGAGGTGTGTCAGGATCGTGGCATGTGGAGCTCCTTAGTCTCTGTCTACCCCGGTGGGAGTCAGGCGTGAGTATATGTATGTAAACAAGAGAGGTGTATCAGGATCGTGGCATGTGGAGGTCCTTAGTCTCTGTCTACCCCGGTGGGAGTCAGGCGTGAGTATATGTATGTAAACAAGAGAGGTGTGTCAGGATCGTGGCATGTGGAGGTCCTTAGTCTCTGTCTACCCCGGTGGGAGTCAGGCGTGAGTATATGTATGTAAACAAGAGAGGTGTGTCAGGATCGTGGCATGTGGAGGTCCTTAGTCTCTGTCTACCCCGGTGGGAGTCAGGCGTGAGTATATGTATGTAAACAAGAGAGGTGTGTCAGGATCGTGGCATGTGGAGGTCCTTAGTCTCTGTCTACCCCGGTGGGAGTCAGGCGTGAGTATATGTATGTAAACAAGAGAGGTGTATCAGGATCGTGGCATGTGGAGGTCCTTAGTCTCTGTCTACCCCGGTGGGAGTCAGGCGTGAGTATATGTATGTAAACAAGGGAGGTGTGTCAGGATCGTGGCATGTGGAGGTCCTTAGTCTCTGTCTACCCCGGTGGGAGTCAGGCGTGAGTATATGTATGAAAACAAGGGAGGTGTGTCAGGATCGTGGCATGTGGAGGTCCTTAGTCTCTGTCTACCCCGGTGGGAGTCAGGCGTGAGTATATGTATGTAAACAAGGGAGGTGTGTCAGGATCGTGGCATGTGGAGGTCCTTAGTCTCTGTCTACCCCGGTGGGAGTCAGGCGTGAGTATATGTATGTAAACAAGAGAGGTGTATCAGGATCGTGGCATGTGGAGGTCCTTAGTCTCTGTCTACCCCGGTGGGAGTCAGGCGTGAGTATATGTATGTAAACAAGGGAGGTGTGTCAGGATCGTGGCATGTGGAGGTCCTTAGTCTCTGTCTACCCCGGTGGGAGTCAGGCGTGAGTATATGTATGTAAACAAGGGAGGTGTGTCAGGATCGTGGCATGTGGAGGTCCTTAGTCTCTGTCTACCCCGGTGGGAGTCAGCCGTTTAGCCGGTGTATTTGACGGTCATATTTCTCAATAGTGTCGAGGGCAGTATGACATACTTGCATCAAGTCTGTGTGAATGCCAAAAATCATTTTGACATACTTTTTCATTATTGTCATCTGACCTTGGTACCTATTTGTTTATGGTTTGTTTCGTTGGTAGATGCGACTGCGTTTACACCTGATGGAAAAACGGTGAAGCGCGAATCGATGACGCTTGCAGGATTCCGTACAAGAGCCTAGAGCCAAGTAAAATAATCCGGGAAAACTGCAAGAGACTCGATGGAATGACTCTGATTCCCTGGGAGCGAGGTCGGGCCCTTGTATAGGATGCTACGTGTGTCTCATCTCAGGGAAGCAGTAATCTGCAGCGGAAATCGCAGAGTCTAACAAACGGCGCAATTTTGGTGTAGAAACTCTAGGTCCGTGGGGTTCAAATGCCAAAATTTTATTATAGAAATATTCCCACGACTGACCTTCTCCTCTGGTGACAAGAGGGCTCGCTCCTTCCTCGCTTAACGAATCAGCATCTCGATTCAGCGGGGAAATGCAGCCAGTATTCTTGCCACTATTCCACGCGGACCTGGTTTATATAGTTATTGATGTGGGAGTGATTTCGTGAAAAGGGACGGAAGTAATGTAATAGGAAGCCGGGAAGTGCGCGCTATTTGATTTGACCAACGAGCGTGTGCCGTCAGATGGTACCAAATCATTTTCCGAGAGGTTGGTACTGTCAGCCAACAGTGTGTGCGTGTGTGTGACGAGAAAGAGAAAGGGAAATAGAGAAGGAGAACGCATCAGCTGTGCGCTTAACCTACAGTGTTGTGTATAAAGTGTTAATGTTTTCAGGATATAATGTTAATTTTTTGCTTATTACCAAAATGGTACTTCCACATCAAATTGTTGTGTATAAAAGAATATGATTATATATAAAAACGGCAAAAAAAAAAAAACACGTTTGTTGTTTGGGAGTCCTCCTTAAATATTAATTTTATTTTAATTTAATTATTTATTTTTAAAGTGAATATATAACTAAATATTTTGTGAATATTTCAAGCGTCTACCTGTTGCCGTTATCAATATCGAGCAAAAACGAGCAAAAAAATCACGTTTGTTGTATGGGAGCCCCCCTTAAATATTAATTTTATTTTAATTTAATTATTTATTTTTAAAGTGAATATATAACTAAATATTCTGTGAATATTTCAAGCGTCTACCTGTTGCCGTTATCAATATCGAGCAAAAACGAGCAAAAAAATCACGTTTGTTGTATGGAAGCCCCCTTAAATATTTATTTTATTCTGTTGTTTAGTATTTGTTGTTATAGCGGCAACAGAAATACATCATCTGTGAAAATTTCAACTGTCTAACTATTTGAACTCAAATATTTCATTTTTGTGAAGGCTTTTGCTTTACTCACAATGCCCTAGTTGTCCATATTGAACAGAACAGGTGGCAAGCCTGTTGCTGCACTTAATGGACCTAGATGTGTCACTTCTTTAACAGACAAGCATCTGTTATTTTTAGAAGACATAAGTCGAAAGAAAATTATTATTCCCTTCGGTTTCAAGTCAAACTTTTCCTATCACTAACACTGCGTCTGTGACCTACTCACGCAAAAACTACTGAACAGATTTTGTTGCGGTTTTTATTATTAGATAGGTTGATTCAAGAGGAAGATTTAAGAGTATTAAACATAGACCTATCATATTTAGGAGCTGAGCATTAACAGTATAAGTAAATCAAGTCGGGGAAAAGTTAGCTCCTGCGTGTTTTAATGTCTTATGCTGTCTAATCCGTCAGAGATATACTAAAAAGATGTAGGAAATAATTGTGTAGACTAAAATGATCTACAAAAAAGTCCGCGGTAGCATTTATCTATCTCTAATAGATAAGTAGTTATAATCGTATTTGTGTAGGTATTCAATTTGTTGTATCGAAATTGTACCCGACAAAAGCCGGGGCGAGTCCCTAGTATAAAAACGTGTTTAGATGAGGACATAGAGTTATGATCATGGTATTCTATTGTCCCTGTCTACCTCTCCTAGGGTAAAAGGCGTGTTGATAGATAAATTTCCCGTGGCAGTTAAGTCGCGAGGTCATATGTAATACTTTATATCCGTTAATAGAAGTATAATAATATACTGTATATAGCATTTGTATTTGCATTTTTTTTTTCATATTTATCTTTGCGCTTGCTATGGGTAGGCACTGTAGACAGAGACAATTGAATACCATTTGCTACGATCCTGACATACCTCTTTGACTTAGCACGGGTGCAATATGAGTTTAAAACATTTAAATGCCTACACAAATACGCTTATAACTATTTATCTTTTAGAAATAGATATATGCTACCGCGGACTTTTTTGTAGACCATTTTAATCTACACAATTCTTTCTTACATCATTTTGTTATACCTCTGACGGTTTAGACATCATATGCTATGAAAACGCGCTGAAACTAACTTTTTCCCGCCTTCACTAATACTGTTATTACTCAGCTCCTAAACATGATAGGTCCATGTTTAATACTCGAAAATCTTACTCTTGAATCAACCTATCTAATACTGTAAACTACAACCAAATCCGTTTAGTAGTTTTTGCGTGAAGCGACAAACTTGTCGCTTGCCATCAAGTGTAATAACAATGGCAGGTCAGTCACGCGTCAATAGAAACACATGTCTAAAAATAGCTTCGAAGCGCGACAGAAATAATTTGGCTGATGAAAGAAATATTCCCACTAATTATCTAAAAGTATTTTTTTTATATGGACCTCCACTGACACACCTATGTACAACTTAGCGAAGTGGCCCAGTGGTTAAGACGTCTGGTATTAACAAGGCAGACCACGGGTTCGATCCCGGATTGGGTTTTAATTAAAAACTTATATGTACATAATCCGACAACACACTGGTCTGGTATCTCACAGAAAATTTTCGGTCCGGCCGCCGTATGATCAATATTGAACACAGGCCACACATTAGCAATGTAAATCATCACACAAGATTCGATTAAACAAAGGCGTGTGGATGTGTGTGTGTGCGACAGATCGTTCCAGCCATCGTATAGCCTCACAAATACCATCGGCTAAACGAGGGAGACTTAGTCTTCCGCTGCGTACCCTGGAACCGTAACGACTAATATAAAGCGTGAAAAAAAATTGTGAAAAGATGTTCTTTTAAAAGCAATACAAAAGCGACACGGCCTTTTAAACGCAACCTACCTCATTCTAGACTTTTATATCATTTCTAGGTCTCCCCAGATGACCTATTTTCTACCCGACCTAAATAATACCGGGGTATAATAATACCTACCTGTTTGCTTACCCGTGTAGAATTGAAACTAAAAAGATACTTCAATACATCAATATGTGGACAGTAAAAGAAAATAAATACACAATAATAATTAATGCACTTTTTTTTATATCAAAAAGAAAAATCATAAATTGATACTTCCGGTCACGTGACCGCAAACGGAAAGTGACGGCACAATATCCTAAATGTCAAATAAATAACCACAGACTAGTAACGATAATATAATAACAATCTGACCATCTGTCAGTGACTAAGTTGTTTCCAGTCATTGTTCTGAGTTGTTTCCTTGTTATTTTATCTAATCTGTGACCAATTTTTTTTTTGTTTACTACAACATGTTTTTTTTAATGAAAATACAAATAAAAAAATCTAGATATTTTATTACGTATAGTAGCTAATTTAAAAGTATTTAAAAACAATTGTCTACACCCTTATTGAGGCCATGTTAACTTTCATCCGAATTTTCAGGGCAACATTTCACATTTTTTCTTTCCTGAAAACCTTATACATTCATTTATATTTCTACCTATCTATCATCACGCCTTTTATCCCAAGACGGATAGGCAGAGACAATCTAATCACATTTGTTACGATCCTGTCATACCTCTTTGGCTTCTTTTATATTCATCATACCTTTCATACATGCTCGGCGATTGTGTGTACTTTTAATATTGCCATCGATTAATACTTTTTTATATGTTCAATAAAAGTACACCTAGGTTGTCCTCTGCCAGCATTTGCGTTCACTGTCCAAAGAAGCGTAAACTACTTTTTTTCCTTTTTAGACCAGTCTGTCTATTTTGAGCTCTATTAAAATATTTCGTCGAAGATATGCAAAAAAATCGATTTTTTTTTAAAACAACTGACATTACCCCCTAATGTCTAATTATTTTAAATGGCGGTCAAAGTTGGTGAAAAACACTTTATTTAGTTTAAAAAAAAAATATACCTAGGTTTTAAAAAGTTTAATACAAAATTTGTGGAACTATTTATTTCGGATCGGTCTAGCTCGGTCCGATGTCAATAAATAAAATTGTAAAATATATTATGTATTTATTTAAAAAAAACCGTAAAAAAATTGCATTATTTTAAAACGCCCGTACCTATTGTAACGAATTTATCTCTGGTGTGGACACGCAAACGAATCGGGATCTGTGTCTTGGGCTGGAAGTGACCACACGAAGTAGAAATTCGTTATTTTTTGTATTATATTTGAAATGTGTAAATAAGTAGGCTGTATGATGGAAGTTTCCCTTTGCCAACACTCGAGGTTGTAAAATAAGTAGGAAACGTCAAGGAAGAACGATAACCTCGAGTGAAGGACAAAAGGCGACAAAACTAATCGCTCTTGGCAAGTTTCTATATAGCAGAGGAGTCTTGTATTGGACACGGAGACCAGAGGGTCTGAATTGGAAGACTGAGGCTGACACGTCGGGCTGAGGGGCTGTGAGATGCAGGCCGCCGACAGCCCGGAGAGATGCAAGCGGTGCAGCGTGCTGCATGAGGACTGTTTCCTCGGGCAGTGAGAGTGGCAGACCACGACGGCGTCAGGAGTGCCATGCCGGCTGCCAGCAACTTCGGAGGTGCTCAAGAGGACTGCTTCCTCGGGCAGCAATGGTGATACGACTACGATGACATGGGTGCGCCAGGCCGGCCGCACTCCGCTTCATATGTATCAAAGATGGGAGCAACAGTTCTCGAGTCCGTAACAGAAGTCGCGCCACAGACGTGTGGCTCGACCGTAAATATATTTAAAGAAGAAAGAAGACGGTAGGGTTAATAAGCGTATCAACCTCGAGTGGAACTCTAATGTGTGTAAATATAGTGATAAAACATGTAAGTGTCTTTTAACTCCTGTTTACTCCTGGCAGGCACCCGTGAGACCTTGTAGTGTAGACCGCCGAACCACCCCTGAAGTAATGTAGGTACATGAGCTAGCTGGTAAACATCTTTCTCCTCCTTTCTCTTCATCTACTTTCTCTATCTTTCCTCTTCTTGTGATGTCTAGGAGCCCTAGGTTTCCTATACGTTACACTATCTCATTGGAAAAAAAAAATTGTTATAAACGAAAAATGGTGAAAATGTAGATTTTAGCCCTTGACAAGCCAAAAAAGAGCGTATTTTATTATTTATTACAACATTCTACGTAAGACCGCATTTCCACTGCATTAATCTTACTTTCATGCTTCTTATTCCATACCCAAGTCTCGCTTCCATAAGTAATTGATGGAACTAAACAGCATTATGTATATTAATTTTACTTTTAGTTGTAAGTTGTGTATTTCTGCATCATTGTTTAGTCTACCAAATACCTTGCTTCTCAATTTACGAATAGCCCACATTGATTATAACATATTTTTTTATTTACATAGGTGCGTTAATAAAAATTAAATGTTTCTTTTAAAATTAGACAAAAAGACGCCATCTGTTGGAGATCAGTTGAACTAATTAGTGATTAAATTATTTTTCGGGATAAAGGCCATTCGGTAGAGAGTGACCGCATTGCCCATTGCCTTCAATCATCAAATAAATAATGTGTTCTATGAAAGTAAAAAAAGGCAAAGAAAACGATGCTCAACTATTATGGATTGTTTTAAAATGTAATTTGTACAAATAGATTTCATACTTTATGGCTTACAACATAAAGTCTATTTTTCGTGCAAAATTTTCGTCTCTGAGATAATTTTCTTTAAAATATTTTAAACCTTATTCTTTAAGCAATAGGGTATATTTTAGAAATATTAATGAAGAGGCATTTGTGCGCATGCGTGGTTACCATGACAACGCAGCTGGTTATATAGGCCGTCCCAGAGCTAACCCTGGAATAACCTACTTTTGAAAACTTGAAAAATCATATTATAAAACAAAGTCTGTGACCTTTTCACGCAAAAACTGCTGAACGGATTTTGTTGGGGTTTTCAATATTATATAGGTTGATTCAAGAGGAAGATTTACTAATATTAAACATGGACCTATCATGTTTAGGAGCTGAGCAATAACAGTATAAGTGAATCAGGGAAATAGTTAGCTCCAACGAGTTTTCATGACGTGTTCTGTCTAATCTGTCAGAGATATAATAAAAGGATGTATGGAAGAATTATGTAGAATAACATGATCTACAAAAAAGTCCGCGGTAGCATATATCTATCTCTAATAGATAAGTAGTTATAAGCGTATTTGCGCAGGTATTCAAATTGTTGTAAACGAATGCTGCTGTATTCTCAGAATTAGAATAAGCATGCGCACTGAATAGTATAAAAGTGTCATGTGTCAAAAAAAAACGCCATTTTCCACACCGGTCCTACTTCTCGCCAGGTTTTACCAATTTTGGTATAATTTCCTTTTAAAAAAAAGTGTACCGACTTCAAAAATTATGCTTAGCTATACTTTCCGAAAGCAAATGCACAAGTCACTATAAAAAAATACCCAAATCGCTTCAAGTGTGCCTATAAAAGAAGAGTTCTCAATTTCTCCAGGATCCCATCATCGGATCCTAACCTGACCATGGGACCACCTGGAAATCGTCTTCAAATAATCGGGGAATATACATAAAAAAAAGCAAAGACGTGTATGAAAGGTAGGTATATATGATGAATATAAAAGAAGCGAAAGAGGTATGTCAGGATCGTATCAAATGTCATTCGATTCTCTCTGCCTACTCCTCTAGGGATGAAAGGCGTGATGATAGATAGAATAGATAGATGTAAGTTTGTATTGGAATATTACAGGATTCGATTCCCGAGCCATATAGGTATGAGTTAATTTTAATCTTCAAAATGATACCTTAGGTAGAACAAGATTCTCTCTTTGTTATAGTTTTAGACTTCCCTATAATGACCAACCCAGCATTTTTCGTTTTTTCTTTATCCCAAGAGGGGTAGGCAGAGACAATCGAATGCCAATTGCTACGATCTGACATACATCTTTCTCATCTTTTATATTCATCATACCTTTCATACATGCTCGGCGATTGTTTGTACTTTTAATATTGCCATCGATTAATACATTTTTTATATGTTCAATAAAAGTACACCTAGGTCGTCCTCTGCTAGCATTTCCTTTCAGTTCGGATATATATACACCTTTTTAGTCAATCTTTCATCCTTTCAGCGTGTTTAAACTAGCGTAAACTAATTTTCTTAATTTTAATCACAACATCATCTTTCATTCCGCATTCTTCTCTAATGACTGAACCGATTTGGTAATTTCTTTTCAAATGTTCGTTATAAGGTTTTCAGGAAAAGAAAATTGGGAAAAGCTGAAAGTGGGATTCTATGGGATTTATGTTCTGTTCAATATGGACAACAAGTGTCTCTGGCCACATTGCTAGGTCTAAAAGCCATGAAGGTTTGTGAGAATTTTCTCCTTCTTTTTTCTTTCCTCACGGGTTGTCTAGCTCCCGAAACCGTGTTACGGTTCCAGGGTACCCAGCGGAAGACCAAGTCTCCCTCGTCTAGCCGACGGTTGCGTAACATCTTTCCTTTCGCTTTCCTGCAATCTGTGGGAGTGATTTCGTGAAAATGGACGGAAGTGTGTAACAGGAAGCGCGCGTGGTGGTAGAGTTGGCCGTCAGATGGTACCAACTCATTTTCCGAGAGGTTGGTACTGTCAGCCAACAGTGTGTGCGTGTGTGTGACGAGAAAGAGAAAGGGAAATAGAGAAGGAGAACGCATCAACTGTGTGTTTTGTATAAAGTGTTTATTTTTTTTAGGATATAATGTTAATGTTGCTTATTAAGGTGAGATGTCAGATGTTACACATCATATGCGACTGTAACGCTCGCTCTTGGCCAATTTAAAAAAAATCGATTAATAAAAAAAACTTACCAAAATACGCCATATTGCTGATCATGTTTAATTAAAAAAAAACACTTCAAGTTATATACAATCACTTAAACAACATTGTTATTGATGCACAATTTCCTAAAATTCACAATTTCGTTTTCTAGTGGCTTTGAGACCATTGATAGCTGTTAAGCAGTAAATAAACATGGATGATTTACAAAGAGACCGATCGATCTCAAAGTACCTCAAAGAAACTAGCCATTCATTAGTCTCAAAAATATCATCAAGTTGGTATTTTGTAAAGGCGCCATTTTTTTAATGATTTTTTGTCGGATTTCAAAACACAGATCCATAGATTGAGTATAGTTGCGCGGGCGTTATACTAGATTGGCAATACAAAAGAGAAAGCGCATATATACGTGTATGTTAAAGTGAGACAGATAGACGAGACCGTTTTTTGAATACTGTAACAGCCTAGCGTCAGTAGTAATTTCGCTTATTTTTGTAAAATATCCTGTTTTAAAGTATAATTTAGTGTTTAATAGACGTGATTAATTATGGTTAATGCAGTGCATGGTGCAGTGCCTGGATGTAAGTCATCTAAGATGAAAAATCCACAGAATGACACATTAGTCACGCACACTGATGTATTAATGTTTTTGGTCTCGTTCTAATCGCGACATTACCAATCTAGTGAGGGTAAGTGGGAGAACGGAATAATATCTATCTGACCCCAAATGTCATCTTCACCTGCACGCTTGGTACCCTCTGCTAGACAACAAACGAGGGTCTGGCGACCGAGTAATGGTGATATAACAACCATACACCTAGCTAGGAAACTGGCTGGAAGAGACTACAGCAAGCCTGAAGACCTAAATAGTCTCAAAATGTCTGGTGCAGAAGGCAAGGGGAAACCACTGCACTATTCTTCCCAAGAAAACTAACCATGGCCAGTCTATACAAGGTGCTGTGGACTGCCATGATTGACCACGACTGCTCTGTCAAGAGCACCACGACTAAGAAGAAGAGAGCGCCAGCATACTACATCTATGGATTAAACAAACCAGTCTATTTTGGTATAATTTCTGATTATCAAGAGATAGAGAAGAGATCTATGTTCTTCCGGTAGTGGTACTTAATTAAAGGAAGCCGGAGCAGAAAGCTAGATAGGTACAAGTTTTATAATTTTTACCATGATTATAATACATAATATTTAACGAGAATTAAAACAATATCATAAATACGTGTCAAATCTTTACTTTGATTTCTTAGAAGAGCAAGATTTCACAACTCGTATACAATCACGCCTGACTCCCACCGGGGTAGACAGAGACTAAGGACCTCCACTTGCCACGATCCTCACACACCTCTCTTATTTACATACATATACTCACGCCTGACTCCCACCGGATTAGACAGAGACTAAGGACCTCCACATGCCACGATCCTGACACACCTCTCTTGTTTACATACATATACTCACGCCTGACACCCACCGGGGTAGACAGAGACTAAGGACCTCCACATGCCACGATACTCACGCCTGAATATTCTAAACTCATCCGGGACTCAAAGCCGTGTCAGCTTTTATTCTAACACACAAACCACGAGGTTTCCGTTACGCAATGAACGCAAGCGCATCGCTTCAATCAAGGCCATAGAACAAATTTTACATTGACTTACTAAACTAAGTGTAACTTCCCACTTTGCAATCTCACTTTATAGATGAGATTACAGGTGAGTTTGTTTGGCGATTGCAAAGGCAGACGACGGGTTCGATCCCGGATCCCGGCCATGTAACAATGGGGTTCATAATCCGACAAAACACACTTAGAGGCTTATACATCGTCAGGTTAGTTCCCTGCTGTTTAACACAGTCAAAAACTACCTCACTGCAAAAATTCAACGACCAACACCATGGAACCTTCTATATGCTGATCCAAGAGATCCAAGACAGCCTAGAGCAATGGAGAGGGTCTTTAGAGCAAAATGGTTTACACAATTTAGTAGAACTAAAACTGAATACAATGTTCTGCAACTTCAATCCAAATGCTACCACCAGTGCGGACATCAAGATCGGCAATACAACCCAACCTAGAGCGAAAACCTTTAAATACCTGGGACCAGTGCTGTCAGGGGATGGATCAATTAAAGCCAATATATCTCACAGAGTATAGTCAGGCTGGAGCAAGTGGCGTACGCTGACTGGAGTACTCTGTGATGTAAAAATGCCAAAGGTTTATAAAACAGCAGCTGTTAGACCTACGCTTCTTTATGGCAGCGAAGCATAGGCGATGAAAAAGACCCAAGAACAAAAACTCCACACGACAGAAATGCATACGATGGGCAGCAGGAGTTACACTCAAAGACAAGGTCCTAAATGAACATATAAGAAGGAGCTTCAAGGTTGCACAAATTGCTGATAAAGTAATGGAGTTCAGCCTGAGATGGTACGGTCATGTACTTAGAAGAGAAGACGATCGTGTCGTGAAAAAGTGCTTGACCATGGCTACAAGCAAGAGTGGAGAGGAATACCCCAAACCACTTGGCTGACGAAGATCCATAAGGACATGAGGGAGATGGGCCTCACTGAAGAGGACACAAAAGAGCGAAGCAAATGGCGACGCATGATTGGGAAAAGCGACCCTGCGTAACGGGAAAAGGCGAGGCCAAAGAAGACTTAGCGGCCACTCATTAGTACAGCCACAGAA
Source organism: Nemapogon koenigi (assembly GCA_963924495.1). Classification (NCBI taxonomy): domain Eukaryota; kingdom Metazoa; phylum Arthropoda; class Insecta; order Lepidoptera; family Tineidae; genus Nemapogon; species Nemapogon koenigi. The sequence goes on from OZ004656.1 coordinate 1,500,356, forward strand.
TTACCGTCAGCTAAAAGAGGAAGACTTTTGGTCTTCCAGCAGTAGCCTGGGACCAATAACCCGGTTCCCTTAAAAACAATTTTTAGATTCATTATCGAGTTTTCATAGTATCACCTAAACAATAGTTTTTATCACAAACGAATATCGATTGTAAACAATAAAATTAAGCAACACGGTGTCGTGAAATACACTTTTTCACCTTGATACTTGAAAATTACGTACAAGGTCACTTCTATTTGGGGTAGACAGAGGTCTAATGACACAAATAAATATTATGTATGAAGCAAGAGACGGTCAGGATCGTGGCATGTGGAGGTCCTTAGTCTCTGTCTACCCCGGTGGGAGTCAGGCATGAGTATATGTATGTAAACAAGAGAGACGAGTCAGGGTCGTGGCATGTAAAAGACCTTAGTCTCTGTCTACCCCGGTGGGAGTCAGGCGTGAGTATATGTATTTAAACAAGAGAGGTGTGTCATGATCGTGGCGTGTGGAGCTCTATCTACCCCAGTGGGATTGTGGCGTGAATTTATACCTATAATCTAAAATAGATACTGTCAACTCATAGTGTGAGTGGAAACGATATACTATGTATTACTTGAGGATATTTTCAAAAAACGATAGGCTAGCCACTTATTATAAAAAACTTAATTTACACTATTTTTTTTTCCTATAAGTGATCACCGGTTTTCATACACACACAACACTGAAATATATTTTTTTTAATGTTACATCACTCACGACCGAAATGTACGCGTGTTATTTCCATACTAAATTTTACAGTGTATTATTAGGTACAAACCGATCAAAATAAAAAACACAATTTTCCTATTACAGCATATCATTATGAAAGACTTCTCTACTTGGTTGCGTATTCAATTATCTCTACTAACATTATAAACCAGAGCTGTCTGTATGTTTATATAATTTATAAGCAATTGACAGTGACTTTCCCACAGGGGTAGACAGAAACTAAGGACCTCCACATGCCACAAACCTGACACACCTCTCTTGTTTACATACATATACACACGCCTGACTCCCACCGGGGTAGACAGAAACTAAGGACCTCCACATGCCACAAACCTGACACACCTCTCTTGTTTACATACATATACACACGCCTGACTCCCACCGGGGTAGACAGAAACTAAGGACCTCCACATGCCACAAACCTGACACACCTCTCTTGTTTACATACATATACACACGCCTGACTCCCACCGGGGTAGACATAAACTAAGGACCTCCACATGCCACAAACCTGACACACCTCTCTTGTTTACATACATATACACACGCCTGGCTCCCACCGGGGTAGACAGAAACTAAGGACCTCCACATGCCACAAACCTGACACACCTCTCTTGTTTACATACATATACACACGCCTGACTCCCACCGGGGTAGACAGAAACTAAGGACCTCCACATGCCACAAACCTGACACACCTCTCTTGTTTACATACATATACACACGCCTGACTCCCACCGGGGTAGACAGAAACTAAGGACCTCCACATGCCACAAACCTTACACACCTCTCTTGTTTACATACATATACACACGCCTGACTCCCACCGGGGTAGACAGAAACTAAGGACCTCCACATGCCACAAACCTGACACACCTCTCTTGTTTACATACATATACACACGCCTGACTCCCACCGGGGTAGACAGAAACTAAGGACCTCCACATGCCACAAACCTGACACACCTCTCTTGTTTACATACATATACACACGCCTGACTCCCACCGGGGTAGACAGAAACTAAGGACCTCCACATGCCACAAACCTGACACACCTCTCTTGTTTACATACATATACACACGCCTGACTCCCACCGGGGTAGACAGAGACTAAGGACCTCCACATGCCACAAACCTGACACACCTCTCTTGTTTACATACATATACACACGCCTGACTCCCACCGGGGTAGACAGAGACTAAGGACCTCCACATGCCACAAACCTGACACACCTCTCTTGTTTACATACATATACACACGCCTGACTCCCACCGGGGTAGACAGAGACTAAGGACCTCCACATGCCACAAACCTGACACACCTCTCTTGTTTACATACATATACACACGCCTGACTCCCACCGGGGTAGACAGAAACTAAGGACCTCCACATACCACAAACCTGACACACCTCTCTTGTTTACATACATATACACACGCCTGACTCCCACCGGGGTAGACAGAAACTAAGGACCTCCACATGCCACAAACTTGACACACCTCTCTTGTTTACATACATATACACACGCCTGACTCCCACCGGGGTAGACAGAAACTAAGGACCTCCACATGCCACAAACCTGACACACCTCTCTTGTTTACATACATATACACACGCCTGACTCCCACCGGGGTAGACAGAAACTAAGGACCTCCACATGCCACAAACCTGACACACCTCTCTTGTTTACATACATATACACACGCCTGACTCCCACCGGGGTAGACAGAAACTAAGGACCTCCACATGCCACAAACCTGACACACCTCTCTTGTTTACATACATATACACACGCCTGACTCCCACCGGGGTAGACAGAAACTAAGGACCTCCACATGCCACAAACCTGACACACCTCTCTTGTTTACATACATATACACACGCCTGACTCCCACCGGGGTAGACAGAAACTAAGGACCTCCACATGCCACAAACCTGACACACCTCTCTTGTTTACATACATATACACACGCCTGACTCCCACCGGGGTAGACAGAAACTAAGGACCTCCACATGCCACAAACCTGACACACCTCTCTTGTTTACATACATATACACACGCCTGACTCCCACCGGGGTAGACAGAAACTAAGGACCTCCACATGCCACAAACCTGACACACCTCTCTTGTTTACATACATATACACACGCCTGACTCCCACCGGGGTAGACAGAAACTAAGGACCTCCACATGCCACAAACCTGACACACCTCTCTTGTTTACATACATATACACACGCCTGACTCCCACCGGGGTAGACAGAAACTAAGGACCTCCACATGCCACAAACCTGACACACCTCTCTTGTTTACATACATATACACACGCCTGACTCCCACCGGGGTAGACAGAAACTAAGGACCTCCACATGCCACAAACCTGACACACCTCTCTTGTTTACATACATATACACACGCCTGACTCCCACCGGGGTAGACAGAAACTAAGGACCTCCACATGCCACAAACCTGACACACCTCTCTTGTTTACATACATATACACACGCCTGACTCCCACCGGGGTAGACAGAAACTAAGGACCTCCACATGCCACAAACCTGACACACCTCTCTTGTTTACATACATATACACACGCCTGACTCCCACCGGGGTAGACAGAAACTAAGGACCTCCACATGCCACAAACCTGACACACCTCTCTTGTTTACATACATATACACACGCCTGACTCCCACCGGGGTAGACAGAAACTAAGGACCTCCACATGCCACAAACCTGACACACCTCTCTTGTTTACATACATATACACACGCCTGACTCCCACCGGGGTAGACAGAAACTAAGGACCTCCACATGCCACAAACCTGACACACCTCTCTTGTTTACATACATATACACACGCCTGACTCCCACCGGGGTAGACAGAAACTAAGGACCTCCACATGCCACAAACCTGACACACCTCTCTTGTTTACATACATATACACACGCCTGACTCCCACCGGGGTAGACAGAAACTAAGGACCTCCACATGCCACAAACCTGACACACCTCTCTTGTTTACATACATATACACACGCCTGACTCCCACCGGGGTAGACAGAAACTAAGGACCTCCACATGCCACAAACCTGACACACCTCTCTTGTTTACATACATATACACACGCCTGACTCCCACCGGGGTAGACAGAAACTAAGGACCTCCACATGCCACAAACCTGACACACCTCTCTTGTTTACATACATATACACACGCCTGACTCCCACCGGGGTAGACAGAAACTAAGGACCTCCACATGCCACAAACCTGACACACCTCTCTTGTTTACATACATATACACACGCCTGACTCCCACCGGGGTAGACAGAAACTAAGGACCTCCACATGCCACAAACCTGACACACCTTTCTTGTATACATACATATACACACGCCTGACTCCCACCGGGGTAGACAGAAACTAAGGACCTCCACATGCCACAAACCTGACACACCTCTCTTGTTTACATACATATACACACGCCTGACTCCCACCGGGGTAGACAGAAACTAAGGACCTCCACATGCCACAAACCTGACACACCTCTCTTGTTTACATACATATACACACGCCTGACTCCCACCGGGGTAGACAGAAACTAAGGACCTCCACATGCCACAAACCTGACACACCTTTCTTGTTTACATACATATACACACGCCTGACTCCCACCGGGGTAGACAGAAACTAAGGACCTCCACATGCCACAAACCTGACACACCTCTCTTGTTTACATACATATACACACGCCTGACTCCCACCGGGGTAGACAGAAACTAAGGACCTCCACATGCCACAAACCTGACACACCTCTCTTGTTTACATACATATACACACGCCTGACTCCCACCGGGGTAGACAGAAACTAAGGACCTCCACATGCCACAAACCTGACACACCTCTCTTGTTTACATACATATACACACGCCTGACTCCCACCGGGGTAGACAGAAACTAAGGACCTCCACATGCCACAAACCTGACACACCTCTCTTGTTTACATACATATACACACGCCTGACTCCCACCGGGGTAGACAGAAACTAAGGACCTCCACATGCCACAAACCTGACACACCTCTCTTGTTTACATACATATACACACGCCTGACTCCCACCGGGGTAGACAGAAACTAAGGACCTCCACATGCCACAAACCTGACATACCTCTCTTGTTTACATACATATACACACGCCTGACTCCCACCGGGGTAGACAGAAACTAAGGACCTCCACATGCCACAAACCTGACACACCTCTCTTGTTTACATACATATACACACGCCTGACTCCCACCGGGGTAGACAGAAACTAAGGACCTCCACATGCCACAAACCTGACACACCTCTCTTGTTTACATACATATACACACGCCTGACTCCCACCGGGGTAGACAGAAACTAAGGACCTCCACATGCCACAAACCTGACACACCTCTCTTGTTTACATACATATACACACGCCTGACTCCCACCGGGGTAGACAGAAACTAAGGACCTCCACATGCCACAAACCTGACACACCTTTTTTGTTTACATACATATACACACGCCTGACTCCCACCGGGGTAGACAGAAACTAAGGACCTCCACATGCCACAAACCTGACACACCTCTCTTGTTTACATACATATACACACGCCTGACTCCCACCGGGGTAGACAGAAACTAAGGACCTCCACATGCCACAAACCTGACACACCTCTCTTGTTTACATACATATACACACGCCTGACTCCCACCGGGGTAGACAGAAACTAAGGACCTCCACATGCCACAAACCTGACACACCTCTCTTGTTTACATACATATACACACGCCTGACTCCCACTGGGGTAGACAGAGACTAAGGACCTCCACATGCCACAAACCTGAAACACCTCTCTTGTTTACATACATATAATCACGCCTGACTCCCACCGGGGTAGACAGAGACTAAGGACCTCCACATGCCACGATCCTGAAACACGTCTCTTGTTTACATACATATACTCACGCCTGAAACAGGTCGTGCTTGGTAGTATGTGAGTATATATTCTTGTCACACTAGCTAGACAGACCGTACACAAAATGTCAGACTGAGTCTTTAGCACAAAAATAGAATAGCTTCAAATAAACTAACTATTACTATTGACTTTGCTTATGCGAATATGTATTGACACGGAAGTTCAATACTCTCCCGGACTGAAGACTATGTATCTATCATCACGCCTTTTATCCCAAGAGGGGTAAGCAGAGACAATCGAATACCATTTGTTACGATCCTGACATACCTCTTTCGCTTCGTTTATATTCATCATACCTTTCATACATGTTCAGTACCCTTGATTCAAGACGGGGGAAAAGTTAGCCTCAGCGAGTTTTCATGGCGTATGCTATCTAATCCGTCAGAGATATAACAAAATGATGTAGGAAGGAATTATGTAGAATAATATGATCTGCAAAAAAGTCCGCGGTAGCATATATCAGTCTCTATTAGATAAGTAGTTATAAGCGTATTTATGTAAGTATTCAAAAAACAAGAACTTGACCTCAATTGTCCTATATCAGTTAATTTCAGTATGTGTTTGGAAACTCAAAATTTAATGGTAGAAGATATTAAAATCTTAGTTCTCCTAAAAATCAAATATCCACCTGTATAAGTACGGAATCCTAAAAGCACTTCTTTAAAATTTTCACTGACCATCAACTTACCTAATAGTTACACTTGTTGATAAAAAAACACTATGCGACTCTAATAAGTACAAAGTCATTGAAGTGACACAGTTAATGTTACAGTTTTCTTCAAAATTGTTACGGTAAATTAGACTGTATGTGGTTGGCTTTAAGGTGTGAATTTTAATAAAGAATTTTTCATAAAATGTACATTGATAATGAATGATGAAAACAAGGCCGGCGACACAAAAGGTTCTACGGGCGTTGCGCAATGATGTGTACAATTAATCCCAATATTGAAAATTCTGTAAAAAATTAAAAAGAAAAAAAACCATAAATGGATTTTATTTATTCTTATTATTCTTCTTCTTTTTAACCGACTTCCAAAAAAAGAAGGAGTCTCAATTCGGACCGTATTTTTTTTTTTTTTTTTATGTATGTATGTACATTTATGTATGTATTTATCTCATAAAAATTGGTATATTAGTTTTTCAGAAATTTAAAAAAAACTGACTTTATAAGTACATTTTTCTTGATATCTCGATAAAATATGTACCGATTTTGACGAATTATTTTTTTTAAGATATAATAATTTCTCGACATTATCTCACAGAGATACTTTGACGAAAATCGGTTTAGTAGTTTTTCAGAAATTCAGTAATTAATTTCTGTTTACGGCTGAAAATTATGTATCAGAAAAAGCCTTAGCAACGGTTGCTATAGTCATGGAAACAGCCGACAGAAGTGAATCTGTCATTGATAGTAGGTTCCAGCCCTGTCCAGTTCAGCAGATAGATGGCGCTGCTATAGCTGTTCCACGGGCTTTGTTCTAAGATACCATAGTATGTCGGTGACGCGGTGACGCGAACCCGTAAGATTAACCTCTACCAAAAATCGTTCAACGCGTATAAATAAGTTTTTACTCCAATAATTTCTTTGAGTGTACATTTTAGACACTATGTCGGACCGTACAAATGGTAGAACAATACCTACTTTACGAGACGTCTACTCTTTACCTTCACAGGCAACGTTACCTGTTACCTGGGAACCGAGGTTACCGGCCTCAAGGTACCCATTCTTCATTTTAGCCTATGATGTTTTTTAAAACAGGTGTGAATGATCATATCGGATTTCAAAAATTATTTTTGCTTTTGATAGCCCAATTCTTGATCTCAATTTTCACGCAAAACTACTGAACGGATATTGTTGCAGTTTTCATTATTAGATAGGTTGTTTCACCGGGAAGATTTACAAGTATCAAACATGGACCTATCATGTTTAGGAGCTGAGTATTAGCAGTATAAGTGAATCAAGTCGTGGCAAAAGTTAGCTCCAGCGAGTTTTCATGGCGTATGTTGTCTAATCCGTCATTAATACAACAAAATGATGTAGGAAAGAATTGTGTAGAATAAAATTATCTACAAAAAAGTCCGCGGTAGCATATATCTATCTCTAATAAATAAGTAGATATAAGCGTTTCATCGGAAATTGCCACAGGGCGGATCTAATTTATTATTAAAAAATCTTACCTTTCATATGATCAGATGTGTCAGCTCTCATAATGTCAGTTAGATAATGTTCTAACGACCGCATATTGTCTAAACCACCTCGCTCCTGCAAAAATAAAAAAAAACATTAAAAGTGGTCGAGTGGGTAAGACGTCGGCTTTCAACTGAAAAGTCGCGGGTTTGATTCCTACATATTCTTATACATACTAATAAATAACAAATAATAAACCCTGGCCAAGTGCCCTGTACCACCTACGAAAATCGACTTTTATCTATCAGCATGCCTTTTATCCCAAGAAGGGTAGGCAGAGACAATCGAATGTCATTTTCTACGATCCTGACATCTTTCGCTTCTTTTATATTCATCATACCTTTCATACATGCTCGGCGATTGTGTGTACATCTAGGTCCAAACCAGCGTAAATTACTTTTCTTTATTTTAGTCACAACATCATCTTTAACTCCGCATTATTCTTTAATGACATCGTTCCGGATGCGGTCAATCAATACGCTTTATATCACACATTGTACGTAAAGACCGCATTTCCACTGCATTAATCTTACTTTCATGCTTCTTATTCTATACCCAAATCTCACTTCCATAAGTGATGGAACTAAATTCCCTACTAACTAAAAAAAATAAAAAAAAACGATAATCTTTCACTAACTTTCAGATTTCACAGAGAGCAGACGGACTAACTGAAGTAAATACAATATAATTGTTAAAAAAGTGTAATGATTAAAAAAATTATGCACTGAAAAGTGTGCTATCCGAAAGCAAATGCACAAGTCACTATAAAAAAAATACCCAAATCACGTTAAGTGCCTATAAAATTTAAAGAGTTCTCGATTTCTCCAGGATCTTATCATCAGATCCTGACCTGATGACCATGGGACAACCTGGAAAGTATACCATTTCAAACAAAAAAAAAATTCAAAATAAAAATAAATTAAATTCGGTTAAAAATTCGAATCGAATCGGTTTTTTAGATGTCTCACATCATTTAGCGACTCAATGACTAGCTCTTTTAGTCCTATATCCCCCCAATATCCCCTTAAATCCCCAGTTACCTAACTACAGTAGTTGTGTGGTCCTGTGACCTACATCCGGGAGGTGTACGGCTGTACGCAGTCTGACGTCACTGCGGCAATGCGCTACGAATAATGTGACCATGTTTTGTTCAACTTTCGGGATATCCTACTTTTGGAAATAATAAATAATTTCTTTGGTTAGGAACGCTGCCAATATAGGTGTGCTTCGGAGGACAGGACGTCCGCACTTCTTCTAAAAATAACAGCTATTTACGTCTGTCAAAGACACATATAGGTCCTCAAAGGAAGTCCTAACTTTTGTCCCATACAAATGACATCTAGGTATAATATGTCTAAGTTTCGAAATTTAAATAGCTTTCGAAAGAAAATTTGATATATTTAACACAGTATGAATTAAAAAAAATATAAGTACTGTGATGATACGACCTTATTTTCCTGGCCGCTTACAAATAACCGCTCATAAATAGCATTTATTTTAATTTTAGAACACGATATTGTTCATTTTAATTCAATAGAACATTGTATTTTATTTTCAAATATTCGATGTGTGGAACCTAAATTAAAATTTTACTTATTCCTATACAAACTGTTGACTTAGGCAGTCACTCTGCCAATTGTAAAATTTATTATATTTCTATTTTATCAACTAAGTAAACAACTAAATAAAATGTATTGATTCAGTATTCAAGAACTAACATCTATGTTTATATAAAAAGAGCGCAAATAAGTATTACAAGTATTTTTATCATATTTTGTATTGTGTTCCTTCCATAGCTTAACACCCTGTAGTAATGTGTAGTTCATTTTTATTACAGTGCGCTCCTTCTTGGTGCTCCTTCCCTCCTTCCTTCCCGCTCCTTCCTGCTCCTTCCAGTTCCTTGTTCCTTCCTTGTTAATTCGACCAATAAACGAATGGTGAAAGTTTACTACGAGTTTTCCTGCTATACATACCTACCTACCCGGCCTTCTAGCTACTCTACCCATGACAGTACGTTATATGAAGTTATATGAAGTCCTAAAAGTCATCAATTTCATGAGTATTTTTAACCAATTTTGCGACTCGAGTTCTCCTAATATATTTACTAATGTACCATTTTCTCATATTTATCCTATAGATAATATCACAATTCACAACATTTCATTTTTCGTTAAGTACCAAAATTAAAAATCCGTTTGGAGATCTTCCTTTGCTTAACACGATAAACATTTTTTTTTTATTCAGTGATTTAAGAAATATTTTGAAAAACTACACTGTGTAACGAGTACGGATCAAAGCTACTATACTCTCTGCCTACAAAGGTAACTGGCAATAAAAAGTATTAGTTGTAGTTGTAAAAACAAAACAGGATACAAGGGGACTACACTGATGGAGCCATAACACGAAAAAATAGAATAGAATAGATACAAGGGAATTTAATTTACGTGCTTCTCTACCCATCTTTGTTGATGAAAGTGAATAAAATTTAATTTTAAATTAATAAACTCAAAAATAAACAATAATGAATGAAACAAAAGAACCATGAACGAACTATTGAACGAATGAAACGAACGAACGCACGCAGCTCATGTCATTTCTTTTTTTTAATACAGAACACGCATAGACACCTGATACTTTTAGCCGTTATCGGCTTTTTCTAAAAATGCAATATTTAAAAATTAATTTAAAAGTGTTAAAGTTACAATTTTAGAAAGCAAAAAATACGGGTACCTTAATTTTTCACCTACTTTCATATAAGCTAATAAAATTAGGGTGTTAAAATTTTGTAAAATCTTTCTTTCTCATGTTTCTGATACGTGAATGTTAGCCTATCTTATCTTATCCTTGGTTATTTTATAGATTATTTTTGCGGTTTACTAAGTTCATTGGGCTAACAAGCCAAGCTTGCCAACTGTTCTGTTTAATATGTATAACTAGCAACAAAAATAATTAAAATCTTGGCGATACCCCAGATGAAGGGAAATTTAGGCAGGAATCTCTTGTTTTCATACTTTTCAGTAAAGATTTTCCGTAGTATGATATAAAAATGTTTTGACGTTCTCAAAGCAACCAATTGTCATGATATATAACTCCACTGATCTGGTACCTTAATAGAATTTAAATTTCAAATCCGAAAATCGACAATCCGAAAGTTACGATGGCGATAATTCAATTTTAATAAAAAAATCACTCTTAATTCTCGTCCAATAAAATATCGAATCTCCGCCTAATAAGTTTCACTTCAAAAAACAACAGTTGGATAGATAATTTAGTATCTATCATCACGCCTTTTATCCCACGAGGAGTATAGGCAGACACAAACCGAATGCCATTTGCTACGGTCCTGACCTCTTTCGTTTCTTTGGCGATTGTGTGTACTTTTAATATTGTCATCAATCAATACATTTTTTATTATGTTCAATAAAAGTACACCTAGGTCGTCTGCCAGCATTTCCTTTCACTTCAGCCATATAAATATTTTTAATCAATCCTTCATCCTTCATTCTTTCAACGTGTCCAAACCAGCGTAAACAATTTTTACATTTTAGTCAGAACATCATCTTTCACTCTGCATTCTTCTCTAATAAAACATTTAAAAACTTTATCTGTCCCATATAAATCAGAAATCATGGCCACTTTATGTTACACACAAGTAATTGGATAAATAGGACGGTATAATAAAATATATTTAGTTCACTTCCACATTTTCCACCCCTCACTTGTCAACGCACGCGGCTTCGTCCGCATTCTATTAGACTTTTCCCGGGATAAATTATATATCTATCTATTCAGCGCTGGATTACACCGATTACAAGAATTGGACGAGGAACGATTGTGTGGCTACCTTTAGGAGCACTAGGGGCGTCAAAATTCTTAGCATTTTTTTCGCGTTATAAAATAAGGAACATTGACATTATAAGTTACTGCTCGACTCCTAAAAGAGATAGCGTGATGTTTTATACATACAAACCTTCCTTGTGAACCAGTCTATCTACTAGCGAAAACCATATCAAAATAGGTTAAGTAGTTTTTGAGTCAATTAATCTCAAAGAGTTGCGCTAAAATCCACTTTTATCAATGCGTTGGGGAACGCTAAGCTTGCAGTGTGACCAGAGGAGTAACCTAGTGTCTACTTTTGCAATTAGACTATATTAAAGAGTCGTGTGTCGGTGGCCTAGTGGTTAAGAAATATTGACTAGGTGGACCGTGTTCGATCCCACACTAAGAAGCTTTTCCATCTAAATATACCTCAACAGAACTGTTCATTAGGTATAGCCTCACAAATGCCACTAAAAGATAAAGATTGACAAGTCTGCTGCAATTATGTTCTAGAAGTAAGTATTCAATTTTTAGAAGAAGTGCGGATAGCTTTACTTGCCCTCCGAAGCACGAGAAAGATTCTTGAATTAAATTGGTGCTAAATTTTAACCTGGTTTCAACTCTAATGCATTATGTTAGGAAAGTTTTGGAGGGGTTTATCTCTGAACTTACTGAACAGATTCTGAAAATTATTTCACTAATATAATCCTACGATATCCCTGAGTATCCAATTCTTGTAACGAACGGTCCGCCTAGATCATTCGGCCGGACCAATGTGTAATCCAACGCTGGATAGATAGATATAGTTTATCCCGGGAAAAGTCTAATAGATAATTAATTTTTTCGAAAATATATATATAAAATCTTCAATTTCTACTGAAAATTTGACGTTTATTTAAATTTGGCTACTGCTCCTCTCCTTTGGGTCGTAGCGTGATATTATTTCCGTCTCGGCTTCGCCCGTGGTAATTGTGTAATGTGACATATCACAGCTCCATTAATTTTGATTAATTTTTGACCTATATAACTACTAAAATATTTTTACTTGAAACTGTTCAAAGTCCCGACTCTTTGCTCGATATTATTGATCACTGCTCCGCTCCTAAAAGACCAAGCGTGATGGTTTATACACACAAATCTCCTCCGTGAATCAGTCTATCTATTGGTGAAAACCGTATCAAAATCGGTCCAGTAGTTTTTGAGTCTATAAGGACAGACTGGCAGATATATAAAGCTATATTTGAGATTAGCGCTTTTAAACAAACTATTCATCTTTATAATTATATTGGTATAAATATGTCATTGAGGTTATTTTGAGGTATCTTAAGGTATTTTAAGACACAAGCCTTAAGGGTAAACAGTCAATGAAAGACTTTCCCTTGAACAACACTCCCCGTTCCAAAAGACACCCCACATCCGCGCCTATTGTGTGTGCATCTCGCTCGCACTTACATAATTACTCTATACGGTAGAAAGAGAGGGGTGATCTCCGCATAGCCTCGTCAGACCTAGGTTACTAGGTCAGTTAGCCGCATTGCGACCCCAAGTAGGCTGGTTTACTTTTATAAATATATAACACTTTCCGCCCCGTTAATGTGACGTAACAATTTATCCAGAAGGATATCCGGGATAGAAAGTAGCATATATTAAGCTTCGGATCTCCAACTATATCTGTGCAAAAAATCAAGTCGATCCGTTGATCCGTTTCAGCGTGAAAGAAGTACAAACTAACACACTTGTAATTAGGATATAAAAATTAATGTTTTTTCGTGCCATGTAGAATCAAAACTACTGGACCGATTTTGTTTCTTTTTGCGTGATCAGATAGATTAATTCACAAGGAAGGTTTCGGTATATAAAACATCACGGTATATCTTTTAGGAGCGGAGCAGCGACAAAAAATGTCAATATTCCTTATTCGATTCGCTGGCCACCCAAAATTTTATACTTTGTAGTTGTATAAGAGATATAATAACTATTTATCTATCTATCATAACGCCTTTTATCCAAAGAGGGGTAGGCAGAGACAATCGAATGCCATTTGTTACGATCCTGACATACCTCTTTTGCCTCTTTTATATTCATCATACCTTTCATACATGCTCGGCGATTGTGTGTACTATCAATACATTTTTTATGTTAAATAAAAGTACACCTAGGTCGTCCTCTGCCAGCATATCCTTTCACTTCAGCCATATAACCTTTTTAGTCAATCTTTCATCCTTCATTCTTTCAACGTGTCCAAACTAGCGTAAACGACTTTTCTTCATTTTAGTCACAATATCATCTTTCACTCCACATTCTTCTCTAATTATATAGATATCATGTCTTGCATCATTAGGCGTATTGCGGCAAAAAGACCGACTATGCGGCACTTATGATGGTATAGGAAACAGAAAATATATGGTATTAAAATTATTATACTCTAATTTTTTTATTTTGTTCATATCTCTTTAGAAATATGTAAACGAGATGAAATGCTATTAAAATCGATTCACGTTCCAGAAACATGAGAAAGTACGATTTTTAAACAAAACCTGTCTTGCAATAATACACAAAACGGACTTCGGATGTATGAGCATTATACAGAAACTATTTAAAAAAGGATTAAAAATATATATGAAATTATCTATGAAATAAACGAAATAAAAGAATTTGAGTCGCAAAGTCGGGCTTCAAAAAACCTATGTTTAAATGATTTTCAAAATTTTATTTCGTTTATATCATGTTTATTATATCAATCTTTAGAAAGCAATTTTAATTTCGAACACAAGACATACAGTTATCGCGTAATTTACATATAGCTGCAGCATTTAATTTGTATGTGACAAACGTTTTGAAACAATTTCAAATTGTCATGGGATCTATCGATCGAATAGTCGGCGTAGTCATTTTGGGGCCGCTTAGTCGTTAGTCGGCTAGTCGGGTAAATCCATAGTCGGTAGATCATTAATAATTAGGTTGTTGTCTGTGATACATACGTTTATTTGTTATCAAATAGTTGATAATTTTTTGTATCTGTTATTTTTCAATTAGTATCCGCCCCTTGTAAAAAGATGTCACTCTGGTAAATTTAAAAAATTAGAAACCTCAAATTGCTATCTATCTATCTATCATCACGCCTTTTATCCCAAGAGGGGTAGGCAGAGACAATCGAATGCCATTTGTTACGATCCTGCGACATACCTCTTTCGATTCTTTTATATATTCATCATACCTTTCATACATGCTCGGCGATTGTGTGTACTTTTAATATTTCCATCGATTAATACATTTTTAGGTGTAACAGGAAGCCGGGGAAGCGCGCGCGGTGGTAGAGTTAGCCGTTAGATGGGACCAACCAGTCTGGCGCATCTTCAAACAAAAAATTAGGCCTAGGAAAAATGAGCCAATACTAATGGCGTCGTATCGTCATCTCTTTCACTCCATATACAGATAACAGAGATAGCAAATATTTCTGTACCAATCCACAAGTAATCCTTAATGTTGTTAGGTTGGCAGTACCTTTCGGCTCTAAGTTTGATTCATTTTAATGTATGGCCGTCCCTACGACTAAGGAAAAAGAACTACCAATCCATTTTGTCTTTCTTTAAAGTCAAAACACAGCAACGAATTGACGTGATTTTTTGCGGGAGACGTCAAGTGATATTATAAAATGTAATACAGGTGAATTCGTATCAATGACTGATTAAGGAAAAAAATCTAACATTCTGATAAAATTTTAGCAAAAAAACTATAGGTCATTCTCATAGAGTACAACTTTATTGTACAGGGTGCATATAAAAGTAGACACTGTTGCTGGCGTCTCTAGCTCACATCAACCGTGTTACGGTTCCAGGGTACCCAGCGGAACACCAAGTCTCCCTCGTTTAGCCGATGGTATTTGTGAGGCTATCCTAACGAGTGGCCAGTTCTGTTGAGGTATATTTAGATGGAAAAGCCTCTGTATATACCTACCTAAGTTTTTAACGCACCAATGCAATGCTGTAAACCGATTTGGTTAGCTATTTTTAATGTTCGTAATAGTATGAATAAGATTTTTAGGGAAAGAGAAAATTGCCTAATAGCGCATTTTTCTATGGGATTTTTGTATGGACTCAAGCAAGACCATAATTGATAATGGTGGAAACCTACTTTACATCAATTAAATTTTTATCTATCTATCTATCTATCATCACGCCTTTTATCCCAAGAGGGGTAGGCAGAGACAATCGAATGCCATTTGTTACTTTGTTATTTGCTCGGTGATTGTGTGTACTTTTAATATTTCTATCGATTTTTTATATGTTCAATAAAAGTACACCTAGGTCGTCCTCTGCAAGCCATTCGTTTCACTTAATAAACCTTTTTAGTTAATATTTTATCTATCTGAAATTAGCGTTTCACCGTATAAAGCAACGATAAGTTTTCAATAAAAATCAGCCTGTATATTTGTTTACTAAAATTTCAATACAAATGATAAGAGATAAGATTAAAAAAGAGAATATTGTAGATTTAAATTGACATATGTTTGCCTATTGACAATCTGTGTCTACTCCGGTGAGATACAGGCGTGAATATGCGATAACCTGGATAAAGGCATTTTTCACTTGTTGACGAATGATCTATCATTCATTTTTATCTTATTTTATCTTTTGCCAAGGAAGTATTTTTTTACGTAATTATAGTTATTTTTTTTCATTTTTTACACTATCTACTCTGACAAGATTTGCCCGGATAAAAACAACGGCCACCCAACGAATGTCCGGACACAATTTACTTAGCGTTCTAGGTCATGTACCAATGGGTTTTTTAATTAAAAACTTATGTACATAATCCGACAAACCACACTAAGAGGCTTTTCCATCTAAATATACCTCAACAGAACTAGCCACTCGTTAGGTATAGCCACACAAATACCATCGGCTAAACGAGGGAGACTTGGTCTTCCGCTGGGTACCCTGGAACCGTAACACGGTTTCGGGAGCTGTAAGGCAACCCGTGGAGAAAGAAAAAATAATTTTATTACCTACCTACGTAATTTAAATTACAAAATTGACGAATAGTATTTTTCTATTCTCTACTATTTTCATAGGAATAAAACCGCGGGCAAAAGCTAGTATATCATCTGATCATCTCTTCTGGTGATAAGAGGGCTGGCTCCTTCCTCGCTCAACGAATCAGCATCGCGATTCAGCGGGGAAATGCAGCCAGTATTCTTGCCACTATTCCACGCCGACCTGGTTTATTTAGTTATTTTTAATCTTTAGATTTCATTTAAGGTTTTTATATTAATAAAAAACTTTTAATATTTAAAAAAAAAGTCTATTGTTCTATAATAAGCAATCCTTAAGGTAGCAATCTCAGTTGAGGTACTTTATTAAGGACGAACTGGCCTCGATCTAATAAGACTTATATTTTGACTATGTAATTTTAAATTGCAAAATATTTTCTTTCTTTGTACTATTTTCATGGCATTTAAGCCTAGCAGGGAAATGCTAGAATCCTCATCCTAAGGTGGCAATCTCAATTGAGGTATTTTAATAACGAAACATATTGCAACCAACCATCAGGCGATACGAATATCAGTTTTCATTTCACGTGTATTTTATCAGTATTTAGTTAATTAAAAATATGTACCAACAACTTGCTAACGAATAGTCGTTAAATAGGGTTGACACGTGCTTTGTGAATATTTTTTTTATTTCTAGAAAAAATAGTTAAGGACCGTTGCTCTTAGTCATCTTGTATCTGTCAAAAATATGGCAAATCTCAGTTAATCCTGGAAAGGTGAGTTTATTTATACAACATTTCCTCACCACACAGTTGATAGTTATTATTTTAAATTGGATTGAGTCATATTTTTATTATGTAGGGTTCTAAATAGCTGTAGTTTTCAAAACGAGCATTGCCTTTGCGTTTTGGATAGAGAGATTAGAGAGATAATTAATAATAACCCACCGAAACCAGATACACTTATAGTAAAAACAACGTCGACATTTATCAAACTGTTAATTAACAATAGCGTAATTGGTAGAACGTTGAACTTGAAACCCGATAAGAACCAATTTTCTTTTCGTGCTTCGGGGAACACGTAAAGTCTACACTTCTAAAAATAACAAATACTTAAGTCTGTTAAAGAAGTGACACATCTAGGTCCATTGCAGCAACAGACTTGCCACCTGTTCTGTTCAATATGGACAACTGGCTACAAGTGGACACTGTTACTGGAGTCTCTGATCAATTTAATTGGTTTAATTAGTGATCTACCGATCCCGACGAGGTTTTTTTTAATTAAACTCTTATATAATCCGAAAAACCACACTTACCTAGTTCCATCTAAATATACCTCAAGACGTTTCTTGTATGGGGACCCCATTAATTTTTAACTTTATTTTATTTTTATTATTAGTTGTTATAGCGGCCATAGTAATGACACTCTGTGAAAATTTCAAGTGTCTACCTGTTCCGGTTCAAAAGATACAGCCCTGTGACTGACGGACGGACGGAGCCTTATAGGAATAAGGTTTCCGTTGTCACACTTGTCACTCTTTGGGTACGGAGCCCTTAAGGGGAAGTGGTCGATGGGAAAATGAGTGATGAAAGAGCAGAACGCATTTATCTAGAATCGCGCGCACGCGAACAGGATGGAAACAGTAAGCGATTCAACGTAAGCAATATTTTTTGTTTAAAACGCAATTTAAAAAAAAATCTTATACAACATAGAAATAATTTTACAATGAAACGATAGATAATTACCAAAAAAATATTCATGTTAATTTTTGTAACGGTACCCATCTGTATTATAGCCATAAAATTTGATAAATAAAGTTTTGAGAGGTGTATTTAGGATTTTTTTCTATAGAGTAAAATGTTTCTAATCATATTTTCAAAACAATAACAATATTTGTCATATCCTTAAAATCAATATATATTTTTTTCAGTTTCGTAAACAGATCAGGTTTTCTAAAAAAAATTGATTAAAAATTGGATTTTGATGACTGACTTCCCCTTAAATATAAAACATAATATCATAGTAAGTACTAACGTTTAGTAACTACCATTTATTTCCTTAGTCACCGACTATAGTAATTAAATCCTTGATTATCAAGAACATTAATTTAGCCTAATTGATACAATGGGAGGTCCCGGGTTTAATCCCCACGCGTTCCAAAAAGAAAGCTAAGCACCAATTTTGGCGACCGCAGTTTTTGACACATCTAGGCACATTAAGTGCAGCAACAGTCTTGCCACCTGTTCTGTTCAATATAGACAACTGGCTACAAGTGGACACTGTTACTGTTGTCTCGACACACCGCAAGCTATAAGCCGTGAAGATATGTTTGTTTGTTGTTAATTTACATTTAATTTACGATCTTTTTTTCCTAAGCAATAGTGACAACCCTACAATTAGCAACAAAAATTAATTTGCCCGTTCGATAAAAAAAGTAATAAAATACTTTTTTCAAATATTTTTATACACAGAAAGTTAGTAGTAGAACGTTGTGGTGTGTGCAGCAACAGGCTGGCAATGTCCAATCCTAGAATCTATCATCACGCCTTTCATCCCAAGAGTGGTAGGCAGAGACAATGGAATGCCATTTCTTACGATCCTGACATACCTCTTTCGCTTCTTTTATATTCATCATACCTTTCATACATGCTCGGCGATTGTGTGTACTTTTAATATTTCCATCGATAAATACATTTTTTATTTAGGTTCAATAAAAGTACACCTAGGTCGTCCTCTACCAGCATTTCCTTTCACTTCAGCCATATAAACCTTTTTAGTCAATCCTTCATTCTTTCAAAGTGTCCAAACCAGCGTAAAACTACTTTTCTTCATTTTACTCACAACATCATTCTTCTCTAATGACATCGTTCCGGATGCGGTCAATATGCTTTATATCACACATTCTACGTAAAGACCGCATTTCCACTGCATTTATCTTACTTTCTTGCCTCTTATTCCATACCCAAGTATCGCTTCCATAAGTAAGTGATGGAACTAAAAAATCATTTATTAAAAAATTTATACTAATCTAAACATTAAAATTAACTAAATAAACCAGTTCCGCGTGAAATAATGGCAAGAATACTGGCTGCATTTCCCCGCTGAATCGCGAATTCGTTGAGCGAGGAAGGAGCCAGCCCTCTTGTCACCAGAAGAGATGATCAGTCGAGGGGATATATCTTTAATAAACTTTTTGGCATTTGAACCCCACCACAGATATCTAATATACTAGCCACGGACCTAGAGTTTCTACAACAAAAGGCACGAAGTAGTTTTAAATTTTTTTTTTCATTATTCAAAAATAATAATTTACTTCTTTACTAATATATGACTCAAGTGGTATTTTAAAAAAGGGAATCGTGAAAATCAATACAAAATTGTCTTTTATATTGAAAAATAATGAAAACTAAAAAATATCAGCTCTTTATGTGTCATAAAAAAATTAAAATACCACGTTTTTTTTCAGTGATTTCAGTAAAAGCTTCCACATATTTTGTCCAGTCAGTCAGCGCTAATATAGGACTTAGATTCAACTGATTTTCGAAACTAAGACATATACCTAGTTATCGCGTAATTTAAGAAGTCGTGACGCATTTAATTTGTATAGGACAAAAGTTATGATTCTCTCCTTAAGAGTATAGTGTACCGCGTCCATGTCCATACAAACGGAGAAAACGTTTTACTACCCCTAAATATTATTTAATTTTAACGATTTTGTAATATGTTACTGATATAGTGAAAAACTACGTACGTACTTTTTCTTTTATCAAAATTCGTGATAGGTCAAAAGTTATAAGCCCCTCAAATCTCGGTTTTTTTGGTTCGTAACTTGCTGGTAATAAACCGTCTGTATTTGAAAAACCAAGCAAAATTTCAAAAAAAGCAAAACGTACGTACGTAGATTATAATCTACTAAAACGTTTGACACCAAAATTATAAGGTTTCGTTATAGTTTAGTAGGTGTAAATCGTTTTCGCCCAAAACGCAATTTTCAACGAAGAACATACCTACAAACACTCACGAGCTGCAGTGCTCTCTGTCGCACTGATGCCCGGGGGAAAACGGGGGCAAAGTTTAACCATCCATATTTCATTTTCAGTAAAATCCCATGAAAAAATAAGAGCTATTTCACTTAGATATATTCAATAAGTAACTATATGCTAAATTACAGTGACACAGGTGGATTATTTACAGAGAAATTGGGAATAGTTTATCCCAAAAAAATTATCGATATAAGGTTCTTAAACGAAACTCAAAATAGATGGCAAAAGGTGAAATAATCGAAATTACCTTTTTACCTACTGGGTAGGAGAGTACGCAGAATTGGTGCAATGCGAATAATGCAATAGTGAAATAGGTCAGGTGTGCCTATAGTGCCTAAAATCTGGCACTGTGCCAAATTTTCCAAGTTCGAGAAAACAAAATGTAAAAAACTTAGTCTCTGTCTACGTGGCATGTGGAGGTCCTTAGTCTCTGTCTACCCCGGTGGGAGTCAGGCGTGAGTATATGTATGTAAACAAGAGAGGTGTGTCAGGATCGTGGCATGTGGAGGTCCTTAGTCTCTGTCTACCCCGGTGGGAGTCAGGCGTGAGTATATGTATGTAAACAAGAGAGGTGTGTCAGGATCGTGGCATGTGGAGGTCCTTAGTCTCTGTCTACCCCGGTGGGAGTCAGGCGTGAGTATATGTATGTAAACAAGAGAGGTGTGTCAGGATCGTGGCATGTGGAGGTCCTTAGTCTCTGTCTACCCCGGTGGGAGTCAGGCGTGAGTATATGTATGTAAACAAGAGAAGTGTGTCAGGATCGTGGCATGTGGAGGTCCTTAGTTTCTGTCTACCCCGGTGGGAGTCAGGCGTGAGTATATGTATGTAAACAAGAGAGGTGTGTCAGGATCGTGGCATGTGGAGGTCCTTAGTCTCTGTCTACCCCGGTGGGAGTCAGGCGTGAGTATATGTATGTAAACAAGAGAGGTGTGTCAGGATCGTGGCATGTGGAGGTCCTTAGTCTCTGTCTACCCCGGTGGGAGTCAGGCGTGAGTATATGTATGTAAACAAGAGAGGTGTGTCAGGATCGTGGCATGTGGAGGTCCTTAGTTTCTGTCATCCCCGGTGGGAGTCAGGCGTGAGTATATGTATGTAAACAAGAGAGGTGTGTCAGGATCGTGGCATGTGGAGGTCCTTAGTCTCTGTCTACCCCGGTGGGAGTCAGGCGTGAGTATATGTATGTAAACAAGAGAAGTGTGTCAGGATCGTGGCATGTGGAGGTCCTTAGTTTCTGTCTACCCCGGTGGGAGTCAGGCGTGAGTATATGTATGTAAACAAGAGAGGTGTGTCAGGATCGTGGCATGTGGAGGTCCTTAGTCTCTGTCTACCCCGGTGGGAGTCAGGCGTGAGTATATGTATGTAAACAAGAGAAGTGTGTCAGGATCGTGGCATGTGGAGGTCCTTAGTTTCTGTCTACCCCGGTGGGAGTCAGGCGTGAGTATATGTATGTAAACAAGAGAGGTGTGTCAGGATCGTGGCATGTGGAGGTCCTTAGTCTCTGTCTACCCCGGTGGGAGTCAGGCGTGAGTATATGTATGTAAACAAGAGAAGTGTGTCAGGATCGTGGCATGTGGAGGTCCTTAGTCTCTGTCTACCCCGGTGGGAGTCAGGCGTGAGTATATGTATGTAAACAAGAGAGGTGTGTCAGGATCGTGGCATGTGGAGGTCCTTAGTCTCTGTCTACCCCGGTGGGAGTCAGGCGTGAGTATATGTATGTAAACAAGAGAAGTGTGTCAGGATCGTGGCATGTGGAGGTCCTTAGTTTCTGTCTACCCCGGTGGGAGTCAGGCGTGAGTAAATATATGTAAACAAGAGAGGTGTGTCAGGATAGTGGCATGTGGAGGTCCTTAGTCTCTGTCTACCCCGGTGGGAGTCAGGCGTGAGTATATGTATGTAAACAAGAGAGGTGTGTCAGGATCGTGGCATGTGGAGGTCCTTAGTCTCTGTCTACCCCGGTGGGAGTCAGGCGTGAGTATATGTATGTAAACAAGAGAAGTGTGTCAGGATCGTGGCATGTGGAGGTCCTTAGTTTCTGTCTACCCCGGTGGGAGTCAGGCGTGAGTAAATATATGTAAACAAGAGAGGTGTGTCAGGATAGTGGCATGTGGAGGTCCTTAGTCTCTGTCTACCCCGGTGGGAGTCAGGCGTGAGTATATGTATGTAAACAAGAGAGGTGTGTCAGGATCGTGGCATGTGGAGGTCCTTAGTTTCTGTCATCCCCGGTGGGAGTCAGGCGTGAGTATATGTATGTAAACAAGAGAGGTGTGTCAGGATCGTGGCATGTGGAGGTCCTTAGTCTCTGTCTACCCCGGTGGGAGTCAGGCGTGAGTATATGTATGTAAACAAGAGAGGTGTGTCAGGATCGTGGCATGTGGAGGTCCTTAGTCTCTGTCTACCCCGGTGGGAGTCAGGCGTGAGTATATGTATGTAAACAAGAGAAGTGTGTCAGGATCGTGGCATGTGGAGGTCCTTAGTTTCTGTCTACCCCGGTGGGAGTCAGGCGTGAGTATATGTATGTAAACAAGAGAGGTGTGTCAGGATCGTGGCATGTGGAGGTCCTTAGTCTCTGTCTACCCCGGTGGGAGTCAGGCGTGAGTATATGTATGTAAACAAGAGAAGTGTGTCAGGATCGTGGCATGTGGAGGTCCTTAGTCTCTGTCTACCCCGGTGGGAGTCAGGCGTGAGTATATGTATGTAAACAAGAGAAGTGTGTCAGGATCGTGGCATGTGGAGGTCCTTAGTCTCTGTCTACCCCGGTGGGAGTCAGGCGTGAGTATATGTATGTAAACAAGAGAAGTGTGTCAGGATCGTGGCATGTGGAGGTCCTTAGTCTCTGTCTACCCCGGTGGGAGTCAGGCGTGAGTATATGTATGTAAACAAGAGAGGTGTGTCAGGATCGTGGCATGTGGAGGTCCTTAGTCTCTGTCTACCCCGGTGGGAGTCAGGCGTGAGTATATGTATGTAAACAAGAGAAGTGTGTCAGGATCGTGGCATGTGGAGGTCCTTAGTTTCTGTCTGCCCCGGTGGGAGTCAGGCGTGAGTAAATATATGTAAACAAGAGAGGTGTGTCAGGATAGTGGCATGTGGAGGTCCTTAGTCTCTGTCTACCCCGGTGGGAGTCAGGCGTGAGTATATGTATGTAAACAAGAGAGGTGTGTCAGGATCGTGGCATGTGGAGGTCCTTAGTCTCTGTCTACCACGGTGGGAGTCAGGCGTGAGTATATGTATGTAAACAAGAGAGGTGTGTCAGGATCGTGGCATGTGGAGGTCCTTAGTCTCTGTCTACCCCGGTGGGAGTCAGGCGTGAGTATATGTATGTAAACAAGAGAGGTGTGTCAGGATCGTGGCAGAGATAATTCCAAATAAAATCTCGAGAAATGAGAATATCAACACAAACATTGTTGTCAAATTATTAGCATTGGTATTGTATTTTGATTACTTGTTTATGAGTTTTTACGCCAATAGCTACATTCCGTCACATTTACTGTGATTCCGTTTTGATTCAATTGACAACAACTTATATGCTGTCTAATCCGTCAGAGATATAACAAAATGATGTAGGAAAGAATTGTGTAGAATAAAATTATCTACAAAAAAGTCCGCGGTAGCATATATCTATCTCTAATAGATAAGTAGTTATGAGTGTATTTGTGTAGGTATTGAAATTGATGTATAAACCAATAAATTGTTATACCCGTACGAAGCGGAGATACTAATATTACTTAGAGGAAACTAATGGGCCGATTTAAAAAAATATTTCTTTTTCTTTCTCTTTTTGAAGTTACACTTTTTTAGCCGCGTTATGAAAAAAATATATGATAGTGAAATTTTACGATGCAACAAAAAGTTAGTATGAAGTTGCCGAGAGTGATATTTCGACAAAATTTCACTGCGCGCGCACGATGCAAGTTTATTTTTGTACACTTTTCAGTGCATAATTTTTGAAATCGGTACACTTTTTTTAAAAGGCAATTATTATTTGCGTGCTAAATAAACTTATTTGTATTATACCAAAAAAAGTATAATTTCTAACGCGCGTACATAAGTACACACACACATTTTTTTCTTTCTACACGGGTTGCCTTACAGCTCCCAAAAAGACAGTCCCAGGATACCTAGCGGAAGACCAAGTCTCCCTCATTTAGTTCTAAAAATACCCTAAAATGTACTTATTCTGGTAGAAAGTTAAGTACCTACATTATGCTTTGAATTTTTTTATAACATACATTTATTAAGGTTAAAAATAACACAACCAAGGAATTGTGGCAAGAATACTGGCTGAACTCCCTTTCCTCGCTTGATAGCGATGCTGATTCGTTGAGCGAGGAATGAGCCAGCCCTCCTGTCACCAGAGTTGAACCACACGGACCTAGAGTTTCTACATCAAACGGCACAAATTTTTTTTTTTTATTATTTTTTTTTTATTTCCCTTTTTCGCCCTCGGTATGAAAAACAAAATTCCTAGAACTACCTACAGCGCCACCTACCGGGTCCAATTGTGAATCTATACCATCCAGGGACCCACTCAAACACACACAAAATTCATCAAAATCGGTCGAGGGATTTTCGAGTTGTTGCGAGACAGTATAAGGAACATTTACATTATTGGTTACTGCTTCGCTCCTAAAAGACATAGCGTGATGTTTTATATAACAAAACCTTCCTTGTAAATTAATCTATCTGTACACGCAAACAGTAAAAAAATCGGTCCAGTAGTTTTTATATTATGATATGTATCAGAAACCGTAATTAAGGCGTGGGCTTTTCTTTGACGCATGTCGTATTGATTTTATGTAGGAAACTAGGTCAGTCCCTTTTTGGGGCGTGTAAGGGCGTTTAGCCCGGGAACGATAGCTATGTTAAAGCTACGGGGTTTCTGTTGGTTTGAAGGCTTATAACTCGAGAAATACTGAACCGATTTTAATGCAGTTTTCAATGTGGTATAGTATGTTTTATAAGGAATATTTTGGTATAAAAATATTTGTAGTAGCTTTTTAAAGAGGCAAACAGTAAATGAAGACGTAAAAAGTCAAGGATTATATTAAATGATTTCTGTCTAGTATATACGCTTATAACTCGAGAAATACTGAACCGATTTTAATGCAGGTTTCAATGTGGTACAGTATGTTTTATAAGGAATATTTTGGTATAAAAATATTTGTAGGAGCTTTTTAAAGAGGCAAGCAGTAAATGAAGACGTAAAAAGTCAAGGATTATATTAAATGATTTCTGTCTAGTATATACGCTTATAACTCGAGAAATACTGAACCGATTTACATGCAGTTTTCAATATGGTGTAGTACGTTTCATTAGAAATATTTTGGTGTATAAATCTTTACGCTAACTTTGTAAAGAGGCAAGCAGTAAATATAAGAGTGGAAAAAATGGTATCATATACTAAATATGACTATACTTTGTAAGCTACGGACCGATTTAAATATTTTTTTCACTAATATGAAGCTAAAATGTAGAATAAAAGTCTATGTTTTTTTAAAAAATAATTTGACTGCCCTTAGACATATTCCACAGGCGAAGACGGGACCATAAGCTATTTATAAGCGTAAATTTCGTTTAGCCGTTTCGGAGGTTATTCTCTGGACAATGTATTTTTGTATATTTTTCGTATGAAGTCACAAACAGTGTAGCTTAAATAACACATACCTGTCTTCTTATCTTATCTTATCTTAAAATAGATAGCATCTAATCTTATAGAGATTTTGCTCCCATTTTGTTAAAATCTAACTGAACATATGCAACAAAAGTTTATTTACACTCACGCCTGACTCCCACCGGGGTAGACAGAGACTAAGGACCTCCACAAGCCACGATCCTGACACACCTCTCTTGTTTACATACATATATATATACTCACGCCTGACTCCCACCGGGGTAGACAGAGACTAAGGACCTCTACATGCCACGATCCTGGCACACCACTCTTGTTTACATACATATATATATACTCACGCCTGACTCCCACCGGGGTAGACAGAGACTAAGGACCTCTACATGCCACGATCCTGACACACCTCTCTTGTTTACATACATATATTCACGCCTGACTCCCACCGGGGTAGACAGAGACTAAGGACATCCACATGCCACGATCCTGACACATCTCTCTTGTTTACATACATATACTCACGCCTGACTCCCACCGGGGTAGACAGAGACTAAGGACTTCCACATGCCACGATCCTGACACACCTCTCTTGTTTACATACATATACTCACGCCTGACTCCCACCGGGGTAGACAGAGACTAAGGACTTCCACATGCCACGATCCTGACACACCTCTCTTGTTTACATACATATACTCACGCCTGACTCCCACCGGGGTAGACAGAGACTAAGGACCTCCACATGCCACGATCCTGACACACCTCTCTTGTTTACATACATATACTCACGCCTGACTCCCACCGGGGTAGACAGAGACTAAGGACCTCCACATGCCACGATCCTGACACACCTCTCTTGTTTACATACATATACTCACGCCTGACTCCCACCGGGGTAGACAGAGACTAAGGACCTCCACATGCCACGATCCTGACACACCTCTCTTGTTTACATACATATACTAACGCCTGACTCCCACCGGGGTAGACAGAGACTAAGGACCTCCACAAGCCACGATCCTGATACACGTCTCTTGTTTACATACATATACTCACGCCTGAATGCACCTGTTTTTATAGTAAAATTTTGATCGAAGGAAATAGCGGGCAATTCAATAAAATCTCAACCGTAACAGCTTATGTCTGTCCCTTTCGCTCGCATTGTTGTAAAATATTTCTATCTCGCTTACACGTGCATAAAATTCAACGCAATCGCGGAAAAAAAAATTTATGATCCACCATGAAAAACATTGATAAGACGTGTTTCTTTAGAAATACTGAAAATCTGAAAACTGTTTTTATTTATATAATAACATATATTATTATAAGGTATTTAGGTAAAAAAATTGGAAAAATTGCCTGGAAAAAATTGCAAAAAATTAATATATAGAAAAAAGTATATATTGATCGTTTGAACTCTCTATTCTCAAAAACTACCTGCAGTCCGATTTGAAAAATATAATATCACGCTACGACTCAAAGGAGCGTAGCGGTAACCAAAACCGTCAACATAGAATTGAATCATAAAAAAAATATTTCATACCTACCCTATTTTTATCGAAATTGAGCTTAGAACAGATTTTTTAATGCGAGTTTAAAAAACTGGACTGATTTAAAAAACTCTTTCACTGCTCTAAAGATACTTTATTCCTAATGGATATAGGTTATGTTTTAGTAAAAAAAAAATAATAATAATAATGTAATTAACTAAAATCGGAGAGTTGCTATTTTTTTTATATCTAAAAGTTTTCTGAAGGACCAAGTTATGTTTTTCATGATAGAGTCTATTGGTAGTTTATTCTATTTAGAAGTTTGGATGTTGAACCGATTCTGAATTTTTTTTACTAATATTAAGCTACATTATCCCTGCTATATTTTATTTTATTCGAAAATATTCACCGGGGTCGAAAAGCTAAGAAATGTTATAAAGAGAAAACTTGTATGAAAGAGTATTTCAGTGTTAAGGAATTAATAGTAACTTGTGTATGAAGTATGTATGATAGAAAATTTCAGGATTTTACTGTAAAGTATGAATTTAATTTAAAAATCATACCTTTGTCAACTGGTTTGAAACAATTTTTAATAAAAAAATCAAAATTTTCAGATCTCTACCAAATATGAAGCGATTTGCATAATTTTTAATTTAAATGAAAGATAATTTCAGTAAGAAATAGTATGAAAATCATACCTGATATGTGTCAGCTGGTTTGCCAGGGTATGAAGCGCTCCGTCTATAATCAGGTAGTCTAGGAGCTGGTGCCCGTCTCCATGGCGCGAAAGCTGAAGGCGCGGCGGGCGCTGGCCATCGATATTGCTGTGGCCTTCGGAATGGTGGCCGGTTTTGGTATTCATCATCTCTGAATTCTGGAGCACTAGGCCCGGTAGGAAAAGTTAGTTCACCCATGTGCGATAGTGTGACCGCGCTGGCGGCCTGAACGCCACTGACTGGGTAGATAAAGTGGGTTTGCGACAGGGCTGCCAGATTGGTTAATATTTTTTTTATAATAATAATAATAATAATAATAATAATAAATCTTTATTTGCAGAAAAATAGTTCACAGTAATATAAACTTTTTTTTTTTTTTTTTTCACCAGCATAGTTGGTATGCAAATTTTTTCAAAAGAGACATAATTATAATCAATCATGTCAAATCTTAAATATACACAATTACATTTCTTTCTTTTAGTACATTATAAATTAAATTAAATGTCATATTACATAATATTTAGTCAACACCATTAAATTACTTACATTACATTATATTAATTTACAAACATGAAATAAATGAAAAGAAAACAAGCAGCTGATACTAATAGGTACAATAATTAATATATGCCAATCATTAGGTCAGGTGGTTAAATGTCAAATTACAAATTTTATTTTAGGTTCAGTTTAAGAGCGACCTATATTCTAACATTATAAATGCTACAGTTTTTTTACATTAAAAAAATCCACATTTACAAGTAAATACATCTATCTATCTATATATAATCACGCCTTTATCCCAAGATGGGTAGGCAGAGTCAATCGAATGCCATTTGCTACGATCCTGACTCTCTCGATTCTTTTATATTCATCATACTTTTCATACATGCTCGGCGATTGTGTGTACTTTTAATATTACCATCTATCCATACATTTTTTATACTATATAATAATACAAATTAATAAAATAAGTGTCTCTGTATGGTTTCAATATTATTGAAGCATAAATGATGGGTTTTACAATGTTTGCCTTATCAATTGGCATAGAATTGGCACAGAAACAACCAGCTTTTTGATTCATTTTCATATTTTAAAGGGTTCTGTAGAAAAAAAACGTAAGCTGTGATAATGGGGTCGGGAACAGTGAACAGTAATATCAAAATTCCACGGGCAAAGCCAGGGCGGGAATCTAGTTTTATAAAAATGAAAGAGTGCGTGTTTTTTTTTGTAAGAAGTAAACTTCAAAACTACTGAACCGATATATTACTCCAGATGGACTTTTGCTAAAAGTTATTATTATTATTCTCTTTATTTCACATATTTCTTTAAATTATATTTTTACATATTTAGGTATAAAAAAAAACAAAAATATATAAAAATATAAAAAAAGGATTTATCCCCCCGGAAGCGAGGTTAATACCCAAACTATCGGTGGTTAGGGCTGCAGAGAGAGGAACTTCCTCACAATACGGGCCGTACTGAGGAGTACTGCCTTCTGGATCTGACCCTTGACGCAACTGCCAATCTCAAGTCTCCTAAGGTGACGGTCAAAACTCTTAGCAAAAAATTATTATTATTATTATTTTCTTCACTAGTTGCCTTACAGCTCCCGAAACGTGCACTTCCAGGGTACCCAACGCAAGACCAAGTCTCCCTCTTTTAACCGATGATATTTGTGAGGCTAACAAGTGGCTAGTTCTGTTGAAGTATATTTAGAAGGAAAAGATTATAAGTGTAGGTTAGGTTAGACTCCATCATCAGGTCTTCAAAGTCTCCATATTCCCATCATCGCCATAATCACGACGGTATTAAAAACACGCCAACAGAGCTACGAATCGACATGTTTTTTTGGAACTGAAATGTTTGGAGGATCGTGAAGTGACATAGGCTATTTTTTATCCCGGAAATATTTCATGTAATTTCTTAGGCCACATTTCATAAATGTAATTTAAGAATCCTACTAAGGTAGTCGGCGGACTAAAATATTAAAATTCAAAAGTCTGGCAGCCCTATGTTTGAGGGGCCGTTCGATAATGCGCGCGCACTTTTGCCGGTATAGTGCTCGTGGCTTGTCGATAACAAGTAAGTAGATACGACTAACTCGAGCTATGCGGTAAGCGGGTACCATCACGCCGGGGAAATGGGGTAAGCAGGGACTGATAGGATAAAAAAATCTATTTTATTATTTAATATCTATTACGCCTACCAAGAGGGATAGGCAGAGATAATCGAATGCCATTTGCTACGATCCTGATTTACCTCTTTCGCTTCTTTTATATTCATTATACCAGTGTTTTTCAACCGTTTTGAATACGCGATCCCTTTGTAAGTTGAAAATTTCTGGCGACCCCCTAAGGCCCTAGGCTAAAACTACGACCTAAGTCAGTGATTTTAAAGACGTATCATAGTCCTACAATACTAAATCCTTTCTTGGATACGAGCATGAAAGAAAAGCTTTTGAGCATGAAAGAAATATTTAGCAGCTGATGGCATGCTTAAAATGGAATTTCACTAGCAAGAAAAAGAATAAATATTCAGAATATAATAAAGAATATTCAGAGCTGGCAAGCGAAGCTTTAAAATTATTTACGCCAATTGGCACTTACTACCTATGCGATCTAACGTTCTTTTCATTGATGGACATAAAAACTAAAAAGAGAAATAGGCTCCAAATAGAAAATGATTTGATTATTTACGTCTCATAAATAGAACCATGTTTCGACAAATTATTAAAAAATAAACACAGATTTTTTTTATTGTAATAAACAGTCACAGATTTTTAGGACCAACAAATAATTGTGTTTTTAGTTTACCCGCGACCCCCCCAAGAAAGGCTTTGCGACGCCCCTGGGGGTCGCGACCCACAGATTGAACAACACTGCATTATACTTTTCAAACATTTTTTTAATAAGAATTATTGATAGTCTACGGTTTGCTTGTTGAATTAGAAACTCGCTTAATGTGGACACTGTTTCAAGAACAAAAAAAATAAAGAATGAGATTTTTATAAAATAATCAAGGTGTTTATAAAATTAGGGATAGATACAAAAGTGGCGTTAACCTAGTCATAAAAGCATATTTTGTATCAAAAAACATATAATTAATTGAATTATTTATGGGGACACCAATTGGCATATTACAATATTTTTTCAAGCAATTTTCTTCCGAATAATTTTCTTATGTACAATTTTCGTCGAACAATTTTCTTCGAGCAATTATATTTTGAGCACTTTTCTTCCAGGATTTTTTCTTTGTATAATTTTTTTCGAGCAATTTTCTTTCGAATAATTTTCTTACGAACAATTTTCTACGAACAATTTTCTTCGAGCTATTTTCTTTAGTACAATTTTCTTTCAGGAATTTTCCTTTGTACAATTTTTTTCGAGCAATTTTCCGTAAGCCCTTCAAAACATATAAAACTGACAACTCTATATATTATGGGGCGTCGGTGGTCGAGTGGGTAAGACGTCGGTCGCAACTCGCATCTGAAAGGTCGCGGGTTCGCTCCCTACATCCGACCAATGGGTTTTTATAATAAAAAAATCCATGTACCTACATTATCCGACAAACCGTACATCTATATAGTACCTCAACAGAGCTGGCCACTCGTTAGGTATAGCCTCAAAAAATCATTGGCTAAATGAGGAAGACTTTGTCGTGGACGTCCGTGTATATTTTCGAACTAAATAAAAAATAGCTTTTAATTACTAAGGGTTACTACACTAACTACCCCACGCTATGCGGTATATGCAAATATCATCAAGATATATGGAATAAGAAGCCTGAAAGTAAGATAAATGCAGTTTAAATGCGGTCTTTACGTAGAATGTGTGATATAAAGCGTATTGACCGCATCTGGAACGATGTCAGAGAAGAATGCGGAGTGAAAGATGATGTTGTGACTAAAATGAGGATAAGCTGTTCAAACGTTGAAAGAATGAAGGATGAAAGATTGATTAAAAAATTTTATATGGTTGAAGTGAAAGGGAATGCTGGCAGAAGACGACCTAGGTGTACTTTTATTAAACGTATAAAAATGTATTGATCGAAGGCAATACCTATTAAAAGTACACACAATCGCCGAGCATGTATGAAAAAATCAGTATCGTAACAAATGGCATTCGATTGTCTCTGCCTACCCCTCTTGGGATAAAAGGCGTGATGAATTGAAGGTGTGACCAGAGACTTCAGTAACAGTGTTCACTTGTAGCCAGTTGTCCATATTAAACAGAACAGGTGGCTAGTATGTTGCTGCACGTAATGTGCCCACCCATTGGTCCAATCACCGGCGCGCCGCCGTACGGTCCACCGAAAGTGACCAATTCGTCCAATTCTTATAACAAATGGTCCGCCTAGATCTTATGGCGGACGGAATGGGAAATTTTTGGTGCGATGGCCTACTTTAATGGATCTAGATGTGTCACTTCTTTTTTCATTTTTTTCTGAATATTATCTAGATACGCGGTAGCGGGTCCAACAGAACTGGCGAGCAGCACCGTGTGTAATATTACACGAACCATTTGGAGCCACTTTTGACCCCTTCATAACTCAAAAACTATTATACATAAACACACCAATTTGGTTTATATATTGAGACCCCCTAGATATAAACTAGTACCTATTTTTTTATAAACAAAGCTTCACTGACTGACCTATAGATCAAAACTCTAACGCAGTTCCAGATGACCTAGATAGTTAAAAATTGGCATCCAGATAGGTAATTGTGTGTATATAAAGGAAAAAATCAGAAAACAGTGAATTTATAAGATTTGATTTTTTTTATATTTAACGTCCAAAAAAGTTTTTATTTATGACTCGTTAAAAATTTCGTCCAAAAATCGTCATTTTTATTAAGGGGAAGTAGAATTTTGAATAATAATAAATTTATTTACAAAAAGTAATGATATCCCTCCAAAAACATAAATGTAAAAATGGGAGCCAAGTTCTGTAGACAATCCTGAAATTTATTTATAAGAACGTATAACATTCTTCAGTAAATATAAACAAAATTTCTTTGTTTTTTTTCTGCTACAACAATGATTGCAATTTAAAAATATGACTTTTTAAATTTGAATAGTCGAATTATTTACACAAAGCAAATAACTTATGATCTATTGAACCTCAACATTTGACTTGGCTAGTTTTCACATATTGCATTTGATAGTCCACGTTGGTAAGCGCATCACTTGAGAACGGCTAAACCGATTTTTCGTGGTATTAACTAGGCAGTTCGATCCCGGATCCCGGACATGTACCAATGGTTTTTTAATTAAAAACTTATGTACATAATCCGACAAACAACACTTAAAGGCTTTTCCATCTAAATATACCTGAACAGAACTAGCCACTCGTTAGGTATATATAGCCTCACAAATACCATCGGCTAAATGGTCTTCCGCTGGGTACCCTGGAACCGTTAAGAAAGAAGAAGAACGTTTTTACACGCTTTGTATTAGTTTAACCTATGTATGTAAACAAATCTTGGAAGTAGAATTTAACCAACTTCTAATTGTCAAATCGATTTGAAACTTTGCAAGTGTATGTAATTTGGATGACAATACAATAATTTGGTACCATCTGATCTGATGATGGAGCCAGGAGGTGGATAATGGAACTCTGTAACGAAACGACGTAACCCCATCGAGTTTGGGCTCATTTGGCTTGCGCAAGTGTGCGTTACTGACAATTTAGTTTTTTTTATGAACTATTAATGAATCTATTAATTTTTTGTATGAACTTAAGACCATAATAGGAGATAAAAGTTAATATGGGATCCATGGGCGAAGCTGGGGTGTAAAGTTAGTCTCTTATAATTTCAGAGTTTCGCATACTGACTATAAAACAGACCTAAACCGATTTGGTTGCGGTGGTCCCTATTAGATAGATTTTTTCATTCGGAAGCTTTACGAGTATTTAACATGGACCTATCATGTTTAGGAGCTGAGCATTAACAGTTTTAGTGAAACGAGGAAAAAGTTAGCCCACGCGAGTTTTCATGGCGTATGCTGTCTAATCCGTCATAGATATAGCAAAATGATGTAGGAAAGAAATGTGTAGAATAAAATTATCTACAAAAAAGTCCGCGGTAGCATATATCTTTCTCTAAAGATATCGCGGTCTTAAGTAAGTATGCTAGCCCCACTGTTATACCCTTCGATCGTCCTTATAAACTATATAAGGTCATTTTACATAGAAAATAGTAATAGTAATAAAGATATAATTATGTTAAAATCTAAATATATATGTTAATTATATACATTTAAAGTTCATTTTTCATTACACTAATGTTAATGTACATCGTTTATTGTGTAACGCATTATATTAGGCTGTATTTACATGTGGAAATAATTATTAATAATTTAAAATCACATTTTTTAATAAGTTTTCTCTTTGAACAATATAAAAGAAAAAGATGGAGATTGGAGATTGTATTGACAACCGCTCAGCGTGCCACGTAGCATACGCTCTGCCCATCCATACGCATACGCTGCTCTTTTGTCCGTTTCCCTTTGTGTTTGTATGGCAAAGCGCTGTGTTGTTCCATCTTTTGTTTTATATTGATATATTCGCATAGATTAAAGATTGTCGCCAAAGAACAAAGAGAATATAACCACTACGTTACAAAGAATTTTAAAATGTTGCCAATAAATAATTACTCACTGATACTATTTTAAATTAATTATAGTATAGGTAATGATGACTGCTTTGTTTAATGAGCAACAGGCTAAAAATCCACATAATTATATCAAAATTGACTGAGTTTTCTTTTTCTTCGAATTCTTAAGATTTTTAATATAAGTATGATAGCTGCGTGCGTAACATAGGTGCGTCGGTGGTCGAGTGGTAAGGACGTCTGGTATTAACTAGGCAGACCACGGGTTCGTTCCGGATCCCGTCCTACATGGGTGGATACAATGGGTTTTTTATAATTAAAAACTTATATAACACACAGGCTTTTCCATCTCATACCTCAAAAGAACTGGCCACTCGTTAGGTATAGCCTCACAATTACCATCGGCTAAAAGAGAGGACTTGGTCTTTCGCTGGGTACCCTGGGACCGTAACACGGTTTCGGGAGCTGTAACCCGTGAAGAAAAAAAAAGAAAAAAAGTGTGATGGCTGAAACCTATCTAAGGTAATTCTGGTCAAAGATTTAGGTAGAGAAAAATCAGACGTTTAAAAGTATTTTATTTGTATACTTACAAATGACATGTAACCTTCAATTAATAAATAAAAGAAAAATATGGAGCATACACTTTGCCCAAACGCATACGCCGCTTTTCGTTTCGCTCTTTTCTTCCTCTTTCCGCGTTGTTTATCCCTTTAGCACGGTGTCACATCACATTTGTATGGTAAAGCGCAGAGATGCTTTATCTTTTATTTTATTAATCGAAGCATATAACTTACCTAAAGTATATCCAACGAAAGACCTACTTTGAGGGTTTTAAGAGGATTTTGATGTCAAAAATCTTGATAGAACAATTGTCATTCGATCATTATGTAAGTATAACATTTATTAAAAAAAATAAACATATCTAATGTGAAGTAACCTTTATAATTATCTAACTCATAACAATTTATAAATCGTTACATAGTGTCTGTATTGGCTTCAGATATACAAAACGTGTGTTAAAATAAAATTGTAAATTATTAAAATGCAGATTTTCAAGGAAACAGGTAAGTTTTTTTTTATTCATAAAATAAATGCAGTTCAAATATCAGTGGGTTAACAAATTTAGGACCGCAACATCTTTCTTTTTGACTCGAAGGCCAAAAACGACGGGTCAAAATGACCAGCCAAGAAATGTCCAACCCTAGAATACCGAACAACTCCGTGTTCTTTATCAACCCAGCAATTCCACCGCAATCGACCACAGACTCGTCTCTTTTTTTTAACGAACGGTCCGCCATCCGTTTTGAAATCGTTGTTTGTGGTTGATTTCGATGGCCGGAACAAAATATATGAGATCTAAGTTTTATGAAGCACTGCTAGCGATTTTGCGTCTCGTGTTCATTTTCTCGTATTTATCCTATAGATTATTTCACATACCTATTTTATGAAAACATTAACAACAACTTGCTGTTTCTAATAGTTTTTGTATAATACTGGAAGAGCATATATCCATATATCGACAAAATAAGCCGCGCGGTTTACTGAGTTCATTGCGCTAACAAGCTTGCTCTTAATTTATTTTTCTAGAACATCAGCATTTAAGATTCAACCCATTAAAAGAAGAATGGGTTTTAGTGTCGCCCCATCGTTGTTTACGACCTTGGTCAGGCCAGACTGAGGATCCAGTTAGTGAAGAAATACTGGATGACCAGAATAATCCTTTGAAACCTGGTGCTGTTAGGGCTAATGGGCAGGTAGGTATATCACTATAACATATTATAAAAAAAAATCCCTCGCGAGTATTAAATCATCATCATCAAATATCATGTTTGGGAGCTGAGCTTTAACAGTATAAGTGAATTATATCTTTCTCTTTTTAACTGATATATTGCAGGCCGTTTTTGATCTAAAAATGAATATTATTGAATTTTTCGGTTTCGGACTCTACTTTCGAGTTTAGACTAAGTATGAATTATTTTACAGAAAAATCCACCATACACCTCTACTTATGTATTTCCAAACGACTTCCCAGCACTGCTGCAGAAGGTTCCAGAACTACCTCAATCTGAGGATCCATTGTTCCAGATGTCACCTGCCAAAGGGACTTGCAGGTAAATTCAGAGGTAGACAGTAAAGCCTTTACATACATATTATATACTCACGCCTGACTCCCACCGGGGTAGACAGAAACTAAGGACCTCCACATGCCACGATCCTGACACACCTCTCTTGTTTACATACATATACTCACGCCTGACTCCCACCGGGGTAGACAGAAACTAAGGACCTCCACATGCCACGATCCTGACACACCTCTCTTGTTTACATACATATACTCACGCCTGACTCCCACCGGGGTAGACAGAGACTAAGAACCTCCACATGCCACGATCCTGACACACCTCTCTTGTTTACATACATATACTCACGCCTGACTCCCACCGGGGTAGACAGAGACTAAGGACCTCCACATGCCACGATCCTGACACACCTCTCTTGTTTACATACATATACTCACGCCTGACTCCCACCGGGGTAGACAGAGACTAAGGACCTCCACATGCCACGATCATGACACACCTCTCTTGTTTACATACATATACTCACGCCTGACTCCCACCGGGGTAGACAGAGACTAAGGACCTCCACAAGCCACGATCCTGACACACCTCTCTTGTTTACATACATATACTCACGCCTGACTCCCACCGGGGTAGACAGAGACTAAGGACCTCCACATGCCACGATCATGACACACCTCTCTTGTTTACATACATATACTCACGCCTGACTCCCACCGGGGTAGACAGAGACTAAGGACCTCCACAAGCCACGATCCTGACACACCTCTCTTGTTTACATACATATAGGTACTCACGCCTGACTCCCACCGGGGTAGACAGAGACTAAGGACCTCCACATGCCACGATCCTGACACA
This sequence comes from Nemapogon koenigi, assembly GCA_963924495.1. NCBI lineage: Eukaryota > Metazoa > Arthropoda > Insecta > Lepidoptera > Tineidae > Nemapogon > Nemapogon koenigi. The sequence goes on from OZ004656.1 coordinate 1,538,537, forward strand.
CCTCTCTTGTTTACATACATATACTCACGCCTGACTCCCACCGGGGTAGACAGAGACTAAGGACCTCCACAAGCCACGATCCTGACACACCTCTCTTGTTTACATACATATAGGTACTCACGCCTGACTCCCACCGGGGTAGACAGAGACTAAGGACCTCCACATGCCACGATCCTGACACACCTCTCTTGTTTACATACATATACTCACGCCTGACTCCCACCGGGGTAGACAGAGACTAAGGACCTCCACAAGCCACGATCCTGACACACCTCTCTTGTTTACATACATATAGGTACTCACGCCTGACTCCCACCGGGGTAGACAGAGACTAAGGACCTCCACATGCCACGATCCTGACACACCTCTCTTGTTTACATACATATACTCACGCCTGACTCCCACCAGGGTAGACAGAGACTAAGGACCTCCACAAGCCACGATCCTGACACACCTCTCTTGTTTACATACATATAGGTACTCACGCCTGACTCCCACCGGGGTAGACAGAGACTAAGGACCTCCACATGCCACGATCCTGACACACCTCTCTTGTTTACATACATATAGGTACTCACGCCTGACTCCCACCGGGGTGGACAGAGACTAAGGACCTCCACATGCCACGATCCTGACACACCTCTCTTGTTTACATACATATAGGTACTCACGCCTGACTCCCACCGGGGTAGACAGAGACTAAGGACCTCCACATGCCACGATCCTGACACACCTCTCTTGTTTACATACATATACTCACGCCTGACTCCCACCGGGGTAGACAGAGACTAAGGACCTCCACAAGCCACGATCCTGACACACCTCTCTTGTTTACATACATATAGGTACTCACGCCTGACTCCCACCGGGGTAGACAGAGACTAAGGACCTCCACATGCCACGATCCTGACACACCTCTCTTGTTTACATACATATACTCACGCCTGACTCCCGCCGGGGTAGACAGAGACTAAGGACCTCCACATGCCACGATCCTGACACACCTCTCTTGTTTACATACATATAGGTACTCACGCCTGACTCCCACCGGGGTAGACAGAGACTAAGGACCTCCACATGCCACGATCCTGACACACCTCTCTTGTTTATATACATATACTCACGCCTGACTCCCACCGGGGTAGACAGAGACTAAGGACCTCCACATGCCACGATCCTGACACACCTCTCTTGTTTACATACATATACTTACGCCTGACTCCCACCGGGGTAGACAGAGACTAAGGACCTCCAAATGCCACGATCCTGACACACCTCTCTTGTTTACATACATATACTTACGCCTGACTCCCACCGGGGTAGACAGAGACTAAGGACCTCCAAATGCCACGATCCTGACACACCTCTCTTATTTACATACATATACACACGCCTGACTCCCACCGGGGTAGACAGAGACTAAGGACCTCCACATGCCACGATCCTGACACACCTCTCTTATTTACATACATATACACACGCCTGACTCCCACCGGAGTAGACAGAGACTAAAACCCTATTTTAATTTTTCAGAGTTATGTGTTTTCACCCGGATTCGAGTATTACTCTGCCATTAATGTCAATTGATGAAATTTTGGCTGTTATTAACGAGTAAGTATTATCTTGTAACAGTGTCCACTTGTAGCCAGTTGTCCATATTGAACAGAACAGGTGGCAAGTCTGTTGCTGCACGTAATGGACCTAGATGTGTCACTTCTTAAATAGGAAGTATCCAACTAATGTTTATTTGTTTGCACTCCTGTGCCACAGATCGCATTGAATTTTTTGTTCAGAAATAGCTGTTAGGAAGAAGAATGAGGTTGTGGAGACCTGGCTGGTACACTTTCCTACGTTTACTTTATAATATTATATTTGATATTTTGCACGTCATCCTGGTTTTGACGTAACTGGATGTAAACATAATTCAACGAATATATACGAGTATTTTCAAGATTATTTCAGCGTTTAACTTTTACATTCCTGCAACTCTACATTGGTGACCCCGACGTGATCTACTATATGTAACTATAACATACATGGCGCACAAGGATAGCAGTTTGGGCAGCGGCAACCCGGCGGCTGTGTCCGGTTCCACTGCCGCAAACGGTACGTCTGCAGAACTGTGCAAAGTCGGAGTAAGGATTCCACCGTTTTGGCCTGAGGATCCTGAAATCTGGTTCGCTCAGGTCGAGGGCCAATTCTCCAACTCCGGGATCACAAGTGATACAACCAAATTTAATTATGTTATCGGGCATCTGGATCGTCAATTTTCGAAAGAGGTTCGAGACATTATAATCAATCCACCACAAAATGACAGGTATGAAAAATTAAAGTCAGAATTAATTAAACGACTCAGCGCTACTCACGATCAAAAAATTCAACGAATATTAACACAGGAAGAATTAGGAGATCGGAAGCCTTCCCAATTTTTAAGGCATCTACAATGTTTAGCTGGAGCGACAGTACCGGAGGATTTTTTGAAAACTATTTGGATGAGCCGTCTTCCCGCAAATATCCAGAGTGTTCTCGCCAGTCAGCCATCAGTATCATTATCTATATTAGCAGATTTAGCGGATCGAATCCAGGATATAGCTCTTTACACTAAGCAAGTGGCGACGACCAGTCAGGATAATCATGGAAACTGCTGTGAAGAAGTTAAGCACGAAATTGCAGCACTTAAGAAAAGTTTTCAGAAGCTCTCAACTTGGGACAATAGACGCCGCTCCCGTTCTAGTTCCCGATCTCGCTCTCCATCGACGTCTGTTCGAAACAATTCTCCAAGCGACCTTTGCTGGTATCACTACCAGTTTGGTTCTAGAGCAAGAAGATGTGTCTCGCCCTGCAAATTTGACGCGGAAAACTCAAACGACGGTCGTTAGTAGCGGCCAACGACTGTCGTCAACCCTCGTCTGGCCGCCTATTTGTAACCGACAGAAAGACAAAAATGATGTTTTTAATTGACACTGGGTCTGATATTTGCGTGTTTCCTCGGACAGCTATCAAGAACAAACAAACAAAATCAAGCTACCAACTTTTCGCAGCCAACGGCACTACAATATCAACTTATGGTTTTATACATCTTACATTAAACTTCGGACTTCGACGTGAGTATGGGTGGAGGTTCGTTATCGCTGACGTCACTAAACCTATTATTGGCGTCGACTTTCTGGCGTATTACAACATCTTAGTAGACTGCAGGAATCATAGGATTTGTGATCAACTTACATATTTAGTTGCACCCGCATCTGGTGTTAACCCTACCGAAACAGTCACTTCCATTAAAACCAATTATCCGGAACTTAACCCCGATTTTGAAATTCTCCTAGAAGAGTTCCCAAACATAACGCGTCCAGCTGGCAGGCCACGTGACTGTCCCCACAATACTGTGCACTACATCAAAACTACATCTGGCCCGCCAGTTACTGCCCAACCACGTCGTCTACATCCAGACAAACTTATTATTGCTAAACGTGAGTTTGACGAGATGGTTAGGATGGGTACCGCTCGACCTTCTAACAGCCCCTGGTCCTCAGCCTTGCACCTTGTTCCTAAAAAGGACAATAACTGGAGACCTTGCGGTGACTACCGAATGCTTAATTCTCGCACTGTACCAGATAGGTACCCCATTAAACACATACACGATTTCAATTTTAGCCTTTCAGGTTGCACTATATTTTCTAAAATCGACCTTGTCAAGGCATACAATCAAATCCCCGTTTTTCCACCCGACATTCCCAAAACGGCAATTACTACTCCTTTTGGGCTTTTTGAGTTCCCAATGATGACTTTCGGCCTAAGAAATGCTGGACAGACTTTTCAGCGATTCATTGACGAAGTTACCAAAGGTCTTGACTTTACATATAGTTACTTAGATGACATTTTGGTATTTTCGCATGATTTCGTAGAGCATCAACTTCACTTACGTGAGCTTTTCTCTAGACTTGATAAATACGGTCTTCTCATCAACACCTCCAAATGCACTTTTGGTGTTTCAACTCTTACTTTTCTCGGCTATACAGTTTCCGCTGAAGGTGTTAAACCACTACCAGATCAAACTGTCGCGATTCAAACATTTCCAGAGCCCAAAACTGTGAAAGAGCTAAGACGTTTTCTTGGTATGTATAATTTTTATCATCGCTTCATACCTCGTTCAGCTGAGTTACAAGCACCCCTAAACGATCTTCTTAAGGGCTCTATGAAAAACAATCAGACTATTAAATTTGATGACATATGCAAACGGGCTTTCGAAGACTGCAAAAGAGGTCTCTGCAATGCTGCAACTCTGGCCCATCCTGACAGCAGCGCTAAGCTTGCTCTTGTCACTGACGCGTCTAGTACTGCCATAGGTGGAGTTTTACAGCAGTTTAAAAATGGATTTTGGCAGCCTTTAGCATTCTTTTCACGTAAGCTTTCTCCATCGCAGATTAAGTATAGCCCTTACGATCGTGAATTGCTTGCTATATACAAATCAATTCAATACTTCCGGCATATGTTAGAGGCTCAGGTTTTTACAGTTTTTACAGACCATAAACCTATCTCATTTGTGTTTCAAGCAAATAGAGACAAATTTTCACCTAGACAATTCCGTTACCTCGACTATATTTCCCAGTTTACATCAGACATTCAACATATTTCGGGAAAGGATAATGTAGTCGCAGATACCCTTTCCAGGATTGAAGAGTTGACCTCCAAGGCTATTGACTATGATGTGCTTGCTCATGCTCAATCTAACGATCCTGAATTAAACCTTTTATTATCAGGGGGTTCATCACTCAAATTTGTTAAACTTCCTATTTCAGGATCTTCCTCATTCATTTATTGCGATGTGAGCTCTTCTACTCCTCGACCTTTTATCGTCAAAGCATTACGCCGTCAAGTATTTGATGCCATTCATTCTCTCTCTCATCCAGGAACAAATGTCACAGTTAATCTTTTGGTACAAAGATTTGTCTGGCCTGGCATACGGAAAGATTGCCGAGAGTGGTGCCGTAGCTGTTTAGCTTGTCAACGTGCTAAAGTAACACGGCACGTGTCTTCTCCTTTGGGCGTTTTTCAATTACCTCCTGCCCGTTTTCTCCATGTTCACACCGATCTTATAGGTCCTCTTCCCATTTCAAACGGTTTTCGTTATGCTCTCACGGTTATCGATAGATTTACTCGTTGGCCTGAGGTCATACCACTCACCGATATCACGGCGGCTTCCACTGCCAATGCATTTTTGACAGGTTGGATTTCCCGTTTTGGTTGCCCGGTCAGCATCACTACTGACCGTGGTAAACAATTTGACAGCTCTACTTTCAAAAATTTAACTCAGCTAATTGGCTCGCAACATAAGATGACAACAGCATATCATCCAGCTTCCAATGGTTTAGTTGAGCGCTTGCACAGACAATTGAAAGCTGCCATAATGTGCAACGCAGACTCCAGTTGGACAGAATCTCTCCCTTTGGTTCTCCTCGGTATAAGAAGCGCCTGGAAATCAGACTTACAGTCATCTGTAGCCGAACTTGTTTATGGCGAACCATTGCGCCTTCCTGGCGAATTTTTTCATTCGAATTCTAACACTATATTAGACATGCAAGACTACGTATCAAGGTTACGCTCCTTCGCTAATAAACTAAAGCCTATCCCTACAATACATCATACTTCTAAAACAGTTTTTGTTTTCAAGGAACTGGCAACTTCAGACTTCGTGTTTCTTCGTCAAGACGGAGTCCGTCCAGCCCTGCATCCACCATATTCTGGACCTCATAAAGTCCTAAAGCGAGGTCAAAAATATTTTCGTATTCTCCTTAATAACAAGGATACCACCGTTTCGGTAGATAGGTTGAAACCAGCTTTCATGATGTTGGAAAAAGATCTTGAAACCAATGTTCCTCAGTCTCCTACTCTACCCGCAGCCGCTATGCAACCCGAACCTCTACGCATTACTCGCTCTGGACGCCACGTCCGGTTTCCACCTCAAACGCCCGTAGTCACGGTCTCGGTGGGGGAGTGATGTGGAGACCTGGCTGGTACACTTTCCTACGTTTACTTTATAATATTATATTTGATATTTTGCACGTCATCCTGGTTTTGACGTAACTGGATGTAAACATAATTCAACGAATATATACGAGTATTTTCAAGATTATTTCAGCGTTTAACTTTTACATTCCTGCAACTCTACAAGGTAGACAAAATTTTATCAGGGAAAAATATCTCATTTCCCGGAAAAAATATATTTTTGTAAACAACTTTTACCCGTTACTTATACTCCGCCGAATCACTAGCACTCTTATTAATAAACTAGAAGTAGCGACGTAGTAACTAAACTGTGTTTCGTCTCCGTCTATCATAATGAATTGCAGATTTGTTAGACGGAGACGAAATACAGTTTAGTTACTACGTCGCTTCTTCGAGTTTATTAATAAGAGTGTATAAGTCGAGATTAGAAATAAACTTGGATCTATAAAGAAAGGACTGCAAGAATAATCTTTTGGAAAATTTTTGATGTGACAGGAATGTATCCCGTGGGATTTATATCACGCCTTTTATCCCAAGAGGGGTAGGTAGTGACATTCAAATGCCATTTGTTACGATCCTGACATACCTCTTTGGCTTCTTTTATATTCATCATACCTTTCATACATGCACGGCGATTGTGTGTATTTTTAATATTTAATATTTTCAATAAAGGTACACCTAGGTCGTCCTCTGCCAGCATTTCATTTCACTTTAGTCATGTACACCTTTTTAGTCAATTTTTCAACTTGCCAAAACCAGCGTAAATAGTTTTTTATTCCATAATTAATATTAAAATCACACAACCAAATAAATAACCAGGTCGGCGTGGAATAGAGGCAAAAATACTGGCTGCATTTTCCCGCTGAATCGCTATGCTGATTCGTTAAGCGAGGAAGGAGACAGCCCTCTTGTCACCAGAGTAGATAATCAGTCGAGGAGATATATCTTTTTGACATTTGAACCCCACGGGCCTAGAGTTTCTATACACCAAACTTAGGTCGTTTGTTAGACTTCCGCTGCAGCTCCCGCTTTGATTGCTGTCTCCCTGAGATGAGACGGGGCCAATGTGTCCAGGCACGTAGCATCCCATACAAGGGCCCGACCTCGCTCCCAGGGAATCAGAGTCATTCCATCGGGTCTCTTGCCGTCTTCCCGAATTATTATAGGATAATAATATTTATTCTGCTTTATTTTTTTATAGATGGATAAACCAAATGACAGAATTAGGGCGAAAGTATGTATGGGTTCAAATTTTTGAAAACAAAGGTTCCGTAATGGGTTGCTCTAATTCACATCCGCACTGTCAAATATGGTCTTCAAGTTTTTTGCCTAACGAACCCAGAATAAAAGATCGGTAAGACAACAATTTTAGTACCTACATAAATATGCTTATAACTACTTATTTATTAGAGATATATATATGCTACCGCGGACTTTTTTGTCGATAATTTTATTCTACACAATTATTTCCTACATCATTTTGTTATATCTCTGACGGATTAGACAGCATACGCCTTGAGAACGCGCTGGAGTTAACTTTTCCCCGACTTGTTTACAGAACTCAAAAGGATTTTTACAAAAAGTACGGGAAGCCGTTGTTACAAGATTATGCTGAAAAAGAACTTCTGAAAAAGGTACTATGTTTCACTTTTTAAGTGGCCACACATTCGCCCAATCCCCGGCATACAGAACAATTATACATGTGGCAAGCGGCTATGGCAATACCTAGTTACGGTTCCAGGGTATCCAGCGGAAAACCAAGTCTCCCTCGTTTAGGTGATGGTATTTGTGAGGCTATACCTAACGAGTGGCCAGTTTTGTTGAGGTATATTTAGATGGAAGATTATGTACATAAGTTTTTAATTAAAAACCCATTGGTACATGACTGGGATCTGGGATCGAACCCGTCGTCTGTCTAGAATCTTAATGTACCAAAACTCTTAACCACTCGGCCACCGACGCACTTACTCTGTCTGTCTGTTACGCTTTCACGGTTAAACCATTGAACCGATTTTGATAAAACTTGATATGGAAAAAGCTTGAGGACATAGGCAACTTAATAGAGCATGTAAATAATATTATATTTATTTTCAGGAACGTATAGTGGTACAAAATGATGAATGGCTTGTGGTCGTACCATATTGGGCAATATGGCCATTTGAAACCATGGTCCTACCAAAACATGGACAGCCACAAACAATGACAGATCTAAATGAAGATCAAAAATTAACATTAGCAGAAATTATCAAAAAAATTACAACAATTTACGACAATTTATTCAATTGTCGATTTCCATACAGTATGGGATGGCATGGTATGTTTTCCACTATCAAGTCTGTGATCTTTTCACGCAAAAACTACTGAACCGATTTGGAAGCAGTTTTCACTATTATTCTGTTTCCCTTCTCACTGGGAAGGTTTACGAGTATCAAATATGGACCTATCATGTTTAGGAGCTGAGCATTAACAGAGTGAATCAAGTCGGGGGAAAAAGTTAGCCCCAGCTAGTTTTCATGGCGTATGCTGTCTAATCCGTCAGAGATATAACAAAATTATGTAGGAAAGAATTGTGTAGAATAAAATGATCTACAAAAAAGTCCGCGGTAGCATATATCTATCTCTAATAGATAAGTAGATATAAGCGTATTTATGTAGATATTAAAATTGTTGTAATCCCATATTGTACCGGTGCGAAGCCGGAGGCGGGGTCGCTACTATATAGTAAAACTAAGTTCCCCGTAAGTATAACTGGAGGTCCCGGGTTCGAATCCTACTCGCTGCCAAAATGCTAAGCACCAATTTTCTTTAAGAATATGTGCTTAAATCGACTCCTCGTGCTTCGGAGGGCACGTAAAGCCGGTCACCAACACGCCTGCCAAGCGTGCTGACTATGGCAATTCCACTCAATGAGCACCACTAAAATGGTGCGCTAGACGGAGACCATGATCCAGCAGTGGATCTTAAAAGGTTGATGATGATAACCCCCAGATTCTGAAAGGTCGATCAAAAGTTAATCTACGATTAGTAAACATAACAGTTGTCAAATACGTGAAAATGTATGGATTTTGACAGTTGTTGATTAATCTTTGATTAACTTTGACAAGCCTTTAAGAAACTGGGCGTTACTAAGTTATTTTCTTGTTATTTTATCTAACCTGTGACCAATATTTTGTTGGTTTGCAAGATGTGACGTCATGGTATTCGCGGGGATTTGAAAAACAAACATATTTATAGATGTGCCTTGCGGTTAATGGTTACTGCTCTGCGCCTTTGGGTCATAGCGTCATAGCGTCAAGAAGTGGGCTATAAGAACTCTTATTATTATTAATATTTAAGGATCCGTGGCTCTCCAGTCATCTTGTATCTGTCAAAAATATGGCAAATCTCAGTTAATCCTGGAAACGTGAGTTTATTTATACAACATTTCCTCACCACACATTGATAGTTATTATTTTAAAATTGGATTGAGCCATATTTTTGTTATTTAGGGTTCTAAAGAGCCGTAGTTTTCAATACGAGCAGTGTCTTTGCGTTTTGAAATGGCTGGGGCAACTTAGAACAAAAAAATAGGGCTAGAAAAAATGAGCCAATACTAATGGCGTCGTATCGCCATCTTTTTCACGACATATACAGATGACAGAGATAGCAAATATTTCTATACCAATCCCCAGTACGATGTTGTTAGGTTGGCAGTACCTTTCAGCCCTAATTTTGATTCATTTTAATGTATGGCAGTCCCGACTCTTATTAAATAACATAGTGATTTCTACGTAACTTACTCCATGATCATGACTCTTTAGAACCCTAAATAACAAAAATATGGCTCAATCCAATTTCAAATAATAACTATCAATGTGTAACAAATGTTGTATAAATAAATTCACGTTTCCAGGAATAACTGAGATTTGCCATATTTTTGACAGATACAAGATGACTGGAGAGCCACGGGTCCTTTATTCAAACAGTTTAATTTTTTATAGGAGCACCTACAGGACCTGATTATAAGAAAGGAGATTCACCTCATTGGATATTTCATGGCATATTTTTACCTCCATTATTAAGAAGTGCAACTATCAAGAAATTTATGGTTGGATATGAATTGCTAGCGCAATCTCAAAGAGACTTAACTGCAGAACAAGCTGCTGAAAAACTGAAAAAATGTGATTCGACAGTGCATTATAGTTTAAAGTAACCATAACAATGAATAAATGAAGAATAAAAGATGAAATATGGTTGAAGTGAAAGGAAATGCTGGCAGAGGACGACCTAGGTGTACTTTTATTGAACATATAAAAAATGTACTATCGATGGTGATATTAAAAGTACAAACAATCGCCAAGCATGTATGAAAGGTATGATGAATATAAAAGAAGCGAAAGAGGTATGTCAGGATCGTAATAAATGGCATTCGATTGTCTCTACCTACCCCTCTTGGGGTAAAAAGCGTGATGATAAATAGATATGAATGTTATCTAAGGGGATCTATTTTTTTTATTAATTTATAGATGACTAGCGGCGGCTTTTTAATTAAATTTTTAAAATAAAAGAACACATTGTGACTTAACTAGTTTTACTGAGTTTTAGTAAGGATCCCTAATTTTATTGAAAATAGAATATAGCCTATGTCACTCAGGGTGAATGTAGCTTTCCAATGGTGAAAGAATTTTTGAAATCGGCACAGTAGTTTTTGAGTTTATTCATTACAAATAGGGAATGCAATACCGGGATACCGGGATCCCGCATACATGTTGCGGGACTAATCTCGGTCGAAAAATTTGCGGGATCCCGCTGGACTGGCGGGATTACAGAGAAGCGTGGGGCGCCGCCGAGCCCTAGGGGAACGGTGTGAAGGCGCGGGGCAAAGAATTCCCCACCCGCGCCCCTTGTTTGATTACTTATATGTTGCCAGTTACAATTTTTAATTATGACGCAATGCAATGATTTATTCATTGAATATTGATTGTTATATAATCTATAGATAAATCAAAATCAAACTGAACTTTATAAGAAATATTATTTTTGGAACCAGCAGGCGGAGTATACGCTACCCTGCAAACAAATGCGACTTTTTCTAAGAATTTTATTTTTTATATTTATTACATTAAATAAACCTTTTAAAATGTACCAAAAACTATGTAATGTAAATGTAATAAAATCTATGGTTTGATTCCTGACACTTCAAAGTAAGCGTTGAAAAATGCCACTTTTAGTAGATATTGTGTTTGCACCCTGCCTTAAGAGTGTAGTGTACCGCGTCCATGTCCATACAAACGGAGAAAACGTTTTAGTACCCCTAAATATTATTTAATTTTAACGATTTTGTAATGTTACTGACATAATGAAAAACTACGTACGTATTTTTTCCTTTTTTCAAAATTCGTAATAGGTCAAAAGTTATAAGCCCCTCAAATCTCGGTTTTTTTGGTTCATAACTTGCTGGTAATAAACCGTCTGTATTTGAGAAACAAAGCAAAATTTCAAAAAAAGCAAAACGTACGTACGTAGATTTTAATCTGCTAAAACGTTTGACACCAAAATTATAAGGTTTCGTTATAGTTTAGTAGGTGTAAATCGTTTTCGCCCAAAACGCAATTTTCAACGAAAAACATACCTACGAACACCCACGAGCTGCAGTGCTCTCTGTCGCACTGATGCCCGGGGGAAGAGTGCGATTGAGACAGAATATGATTTTCTAAATACCTATTTCGCTGCGTACGCTGAGCTACACGATCCTCTTAAGACAGACAAGTAATTTGGTTATCGTGTAAACTTTTATAGGAGCATTGAGTGATTTTTGCTGGGGGAAATGTTATAGAATCGCGACACAAATCGATACCAACGAAACCTAAGGCAACTTATTACTGCGCGGTCAGTTTAACTGGTCAAAGGGGAAAAAAATTGGCTAAAGGGGGAGCCCATCTATGGTCCCTCTTTAGGCTTAGTACTCTATGCTTTCAGGAGATGTCATTATGATGAAAGGAGAAGAACTTTAGTTTTTTTCTAATTTTTTTTTTTGCGTAATAAATTAAAAATGTGCCATTTATTGGAGACATACTTTCTTTGTGGACTTCTGTTTGTCTGAAAGAAGCAAGTACATATATAGTTTATTAATGAATTGCTTTTTAACAATTAATAAAAAAATCCCAGTATTTCTATTAAAAAAATAATTTATTAACATTTTAAATTGTTATACTTAAATAAATGCCATACTTATTGTCATTAAAGTAAAAAAAAAACATTAACACTTAAATTGAAGGCTGGCCTTAGGTAAGTATAGCCTCACAAATACCATCAGCAAGTGGAAAACTTTTGGTCTTCCGCTGGGTACCCTGGGGCCGATGATACGGAATCCTTAAGCCGTAATCAAGGTCAAAAAAATATCAACATATTTATGATTAAATTATTTTACATATGTAAAATATCTTCATACCATTTCTTAAGTATGATAAATACATCACACTTCTAGTCTAGTTCACAATATGTTGGTAAACAGTATGAAAAATAATCCTAGAACCCGATTGCAGCGCCACCTACCGGGTCGAATTGTGAATATAAACAATCCCACTCAAACACACACAAATGTTGTCATCAAAATCGGTCCAGCCGTTTAGAAGGAGTTATAAAATTAGTACAATGTATTTAATTGTAATTGTGAAATTTACAGTAATTTTATATTTTGTATTGTTATTAATGTTTCGTCTTTCTTTAACAACTAAAACATAACATGTTATTCAATCTGAGACAAAAAAAAACCAGTTTCCGACACATGGTCCCACTAATTTGCTGGTGCTTGAATGTTACCAAGCATTAAATAAGATCTGTAATGAACTAAATAATAACATAACCCTTCAATGGATAAAAGGGCACATTAACTCCCGCGGTAATGATGCGGCCGACCAACTTGAAGGAGAGGATCAGGTATGGTAGCTATAGGTCCTGGACCAATGATACCACTACCTAGTGACTGGATCCGGGCACAACTCAGACTAAAAACCACTCAAAAAACGACTAACAAAAATACTAATAAACCTAAAAAGGAACCATTTGAGACTAATTACACAAGTCATCACAGCACATCCTGTCGGTTCTTTAAGGCCCTCACTGCTTGTGCAAAAAAATCAGTAGAGGGGGTGAGGCGGAGTGATGCAAGCTTCGATTTGCGGGGAGATGCGGCGCGCCTACTATGAACATACCGAGACCGCGACATCACAATCTAGGAACATAGGAATAATCGGACTGAAATAATTAATTTTCGTTTTGCCAGCGACTTAGCATGTATGAGTTTTAACTGTGCCTAATAATAGTAATGTTTTACATCCAATGCGTAAGTGTAATATAAGTTAATCATTCTCTAAAATTAAATTAAAATAAAAAAAAACTAATAAGTAGTAATTTATAGTTTAGTGTTAATAATGGGTAATAAAAGGAATAAAGAACTACGTAAGATTTGTATTAGAAAACGACGTAAGAAGAATATAAAAAAACATACTTTTGACTCTGAGTAAGTATAATATTTGAAATTATAATACAAAATCCTTATTATTCAATATCTTCAATCAATGTAAAAAGAAAAGATGGAGTAATACAACCGCTCAGCGTGCCTGCCACGTAGCATACGCTCTGCCTATACACTACTCCTCGTCCCGGTGTTCCTCTTTTCTTATTTTGTATTAGCACTACGGCCGAATACTACAAAACAGTGAGAGTACAGAAATTAAGCTTACGTATGTACATAACCTTTTATACTTACACTCGGCCACAGTAAATATATCTAAACAGTACCGAAACATATGGTAGTCTATCAAAAACTAAGTAGATATAAAGTTACCTATTTACACAGGCAAAGGCGGGTAAAAGCTTAGTCCATTGAGACCTAAGTATGTATAAAACACCACATTTACACAGGCAAAACCGAGACATATGGTAGTCTATGAAAAACTAAGTAGGTATAAGTTACCTATTTACATAGTAAATATATCTAAACAGTACCGAAACATATGGTAGTCTATCAAAAACTAAGTAGGTATAAAGTTACCTATTTACATAGGCAAAACCGGGTAAAAGCCTAGTCCATCAAGACCTAAGTAGGTATAAAGTCAGATATTTACACAGGCAAAGCCGAGACATAGGGTAGTCTATGAAAAACTAAGTAGGTATAAGTTACCTATTTACATAGACAAAGCCGGGTAAAACCCTAGTCCATCAATACCTAAGTAGGTATAAAGTCAGATATTTACACAGGCAAAGCCGGGAAAAACCTAGTCCATCAAGACCTAAGTAGGTATAAAGTAAAATATTTACACAGGCAAAGCCGAGACATTAGGGTAGTCTATGAAAAACTTAGTAGGTATAAGTTACCTATTTACATAGGTACAGCCGGGAAAAGCCTAGTCCATCAAGACCTAAGTAGGTATAAATTCAGATATTTACACAGGCAAAACCGAGACATTAGGGTAGTCTATCAAAAACTAAGTAGGTATAAAGTTACCTATTTACATAGGCAAAACCGGGTAAAAGCCTAGTCCATCAAGACCTAAGTAGGTATAAAGTCAGATATTTACACAGGCAAAGCCGAGACATAGGGTAGTCTATGAAAAACTAAGTAGGTATAAGTTACCTATTTACATAGACAAAGCCGGGTAAAACCCTAGTCCATCAATACCTAAGTAGGTATAAAGTCAGATATTTACACAGGCAAAGCCGGGAAAAACCTAGTCCATCAAGACCTAAGTAGGTATAAAGTAAAATATTTACACAGGCAAAGCCGAGACATTAGGGTAGTCTATGAAAAACTTAGTAGGTATAAGTTACCTATTTACATAGGTACAGCCGGGAAAAGCCTAGTCCATCAAGACCTAAGTAGGTATAAATTCAGATATTTACACAGGCAAAACCGAGACATATGGTAGTTTATTAAAAACTAAGTAGTATTAGTATGTATAGAAAGCCCGCTGTTTCTAATAAGATAGCTAGAGCGGGATAGTGGTAGACGTTTAAGTTCGGGTGTGAAAGGGACAGACAATAGGATTACGAGAAAAACATCGCTAATTTATAATCAGGCGAGTTCACCAGAGCGTCCGGGACACGTCCGCTGCCGGCGGTATCTGTCCGCCATCTGCCGATATTTACGGAATTTCGGGCTTTTCAATTAATTAAAAAATAAACACGCTATTAATTTGCCATTTTTTAAGCAATGTCTTTAGTACATTGATTTTCCTACAATATAGTTTTTTTTTAACGTTAGTTGTCGCTCAAAATATTGAGAATTTTGAGAGCAAAAATTATTTTCGTGCTGTAACTTGCGATTTTTTTTTTAAAGATACTACAAAGATTTAATAATATTTTATTATTTATATATTTTCTTTATATATTTCACTATTCACAAATTTTTTTTCGGACTTGTAAAATGGCTTGATATGTCCACATTTAGCGACAAAAAAATAGACGTTTCAGAGAAAATGTACGGAGACGTCGCCTTAATAAACACCTTTTTAATATCGGCATTACAGATAGTCCACTATGCAGAGCTTGCATGGAGACTGAAGATACGGTCACCCACATCCTTCTGGAATGTGTAGGTTTGACAGA
Source organism: Nemapogon koenigi (assembly GCA_963924495.1). Classification (NCBI taxonomy): domain Eukaryota; kingdom Metazoa; phylum Arthropoda; class Insecta; order Lepidoptera; family Tineidae; genus Nemapogon; species Nemapogon koenigi. Next base: position 1,554,131 of record OZ004656.1, read on the forward strand.
AGGGCTGCTCATCTCGGTGCCCCGAGGACCCTTCGGGAAGCATGTGGCAACGCTAAGGGGCTGATCGGCTTCCTGGAGGAGCTGGGATGGCAGGAGTCACCCAAAATAGGCGCTAGACGTCGAGTTGCGGAAACCGAGCCCGTTAACCAGAACCAGAAGCCACTAATTTGACCTACTAATGGAACAATACCTTAACACATAGGGTTCTTGTCACACTATTATCTCGTCTCTAAAAAACTTATATACAAGTTAAAGATAGGCTAGCGAGGAGCGTGGTTCGGATAGTGTAATAATGATACCAGTGTGACAAAAACGGTGGGACCACGAACCAACATAAATAAAAATGGGACCACGAGCACTGGTGGGTGATAATGGGTAGGACCACGAGTCGGACATCACAAATAGTACATTGCGATACAAGTGTGCTATGTTGGTCATGGTATAAAAAAGCTGAGTATGTAATGACCAATGCACACCCGTTTCATACGTTTTTCAAAACACTTGCGAGGAAAAAAACTAACTTCATGTGGTTTTAACATTAATTTAATTATTAAAACAATTAATGAAAGTACAATTCTCAAATGTTTTGTTTTTTTCTCGCGTCGCGCTAGATAAAGCACAGGTAACTTCGCCAAACAGCCAACAAAGTCGTGGTTAAAAAATAAAACTGCATTATGCGGTTAAATTAAGAATGCTTTGCGGACATACATACAATTTGCAATCTTGTACGAATTTAACTTCATTGGGTATAACTCTTGTGCTGTAATGTAAAGTAAAAAGCACGCGTGTTTTATATATGGGATTATGGGTGTAAAAGTGAGGTAATAAGACTCAGCAAGTGTGTTGAAAAACATATTATACATTGATTATATCTACACCTCTAGTCATCCGAAGCCAGCATATCAAACTTATTAGCGACGGCAGCAACAACAGTGTCGCTATCTCCCTCACTCTCGCTACCATCACTACACGACTCGCTCCCGTCCGACACGCTATCCCGCTCGCACACTTCGCCCGTCTGCGCCTGCACCCATTTGACATATTGCAACTCTTCGCTGGATTCCAATTTGGCTGAAAATATATTTACATCTTAAAAACGTTTACTACCCCTAAATATTATCTAATTTTAATATTATGTATCTAGTTTTCTGCTTTCAATTGCACCCCTATTATTGAACAAACATAAATTATATTTGACCAACTGACATTTGTATACATTTTATTTTTTAAATTACTGTAAAAATGTATTTTCTTAATTTAAGACGAGGAACGACTCAGAAATTTCTAATCGTAAGCCACGCCCTATATATTGGATTCCGTCGTACGCACTCATAGTTTGCAGTCGTGTCCGTATCAAAAGTAAAATTATATTCTACAGTGCCACAGACCTGCGAAAAATTAAAGTGGTCACTAAAAAAAAAAAAAAAAAGTACAAAAAATGCAAAGAACACCACCACAAGATTTTCACTACGGATCCGATCCTGAACCTTCAACTCGACAGACTAAATATAATATGAAGAGGAAGAGAAGGAACGGTGAAGAAGAATTGACTCAATTTAAAGAAGAAATTCTGGAGATGTTGAGGGAGTGGAAGACTGAGCAAAATACCAAACTGGAAGAAATGAACAGGAATATACACGAAATAAAAAACTCAAACACTGAATTTCAAAAGGCTGTGCTATTTATTTCAAGTCAGTATGATGAAATGAAAATTAAAATTGAAAAGATGGAAAATGAGAGGCTACAATACGTTGACAAAATTTCCAAACTGGAGGACCAACTGGAGGATGTTCAAAGAAACATGAGGTCATCTTGTCTGGAACTTCGGAACCTGCCACCTAAGCCGAACGAAAATCTGACTGAAGTAGTATGCAAGATTGTGACAAAATGCTTGAAGGCTGAATTGCTGCCATCCCAAATCAGGAATGTGTATCGTCTACCGAACAAGTCACCTGATAAGAAGCCAGTAGTCATCGAATTGGAAAATCCAATATTGAAGAACTCAATTTTGAAAACGTATAAAAAGTTCAAAATGGAAAATAAAGGTAAATTTCTGACACCAAGCAGTATAGGATATGACTCTAGTAAGTCTAATTTATTTTTATCTGAATTTCTGTCACCTAAATCCAAAAGGTTGTTTTACCTGAGTAGAGAATTTGCCAAGACAAATAGCTTTAAGTATTGTTGGACCAACAATGGCAAGATCTTTTTGAAAAAAACTGATGGTAAACCGTATACTATAATAAAATCTGAATGCCAACTAAAAAATCTAATTTGACTAGTTGCTTTTGTTTGTCCTGATGTATTGTCTGTGTTTTTTAAGATTTGTAACATTATACTTCCATATATTATGTATTTAATCCTTACGGTCTTTAGGTGTATCCATTCAACATATTGTGCAACCACTAACCTATTTCACTTCAATTATATTATTATAACCGTTATCGATCGGCTCGGGAGCTGTATCACAGTACTTGATACACTAACGATATTGTTTTGCTTGCAAATGGTGTACAAAACATTTTTCGTTTATGAGACAATCATATCGTATCATTTTTTCCTATCTTTGATTCTAAATATATAATGGACTTAAACATTATAGACGAAATAAACTCGGATATTGAAGGAATGTCACATGGCTTGGCATGCTCTTGTAAACCTGAACAATGTGCCGAAATGTTAAGGGGTCTGTCAGATCCTGTCAAAATATTAAGTCTCAACATTCGTAGTATTCATGGTAACTTTGACCATGTCCCGATTCTTTTGAGTAGGCTTCGCACAAATGTTGACATCTTGGCCTTCACGGAGTGTTGGTTGAAAAATGGTTCGGTTATTCCTTCTCTAAACGGATATAATCACTTTTGCACTACAAGTCATTATAATAGAAGTGATGGACTGGTGGTATATGTAAGAAACAATTTAAATTGTATCGTATCTGAGCTTCCTTTAAATGACGCAAATTGCCTCATGTTAGAGATGGGGGACTGTAGGGTTCTGTCAATATATCGGCCACCTTCTTTTAGAAAACTGGACAGATTTATCACTTCACTCGATAATATACTTACTTCTATTGATTCCACTCCCAACATCCTTGTGATGGGTGATATGAACATAAAACTGAAACATACTGGAAATGATTGTGACACGCTCGAATACCTGGACATGATTGCAAGTCATGGATTGTTTCCTACTCATTATCTCCCAACTAGAGAGCAGAATTGTCTGGACCACATATTGTTGAAAAGTCGCTTATCATCGGCTTCTCTGATAATGGAGACTTGTATTACGGATCATGCACCGGTATTGCTTGCAATAGATATGAACTTTAAAGCGTCACATAAGATCAATAAACGTACAGTTCTAAAAGTTGATTATCGGTCAGTGGCACATGATTTGGCGAAGCAAGATTTTGATGGTATCCTTGCATCAACTGATCCAAATACAGCAGCCTCGCTCTTTGTGGAGTCCATGAGGGAGGTTATATCTAAAAACTCATCACATAGGGAAGTATCATGCTCAAAGCATATTATGAAAAGATGGATTACCCCAGGTCTTCTTAGATGTATGCGAAAGCGAGATAGATTACATTGTAGAGCAAAAAAGAACGTATTAGATCTCTCAATTCAGTTGGAGTATAGACGATACAGAAATATGTGCAACTTGATTTTGAAGAAACTCAAACATCAGTATGAAAGAAATGAACTTAATAAAAACTCAGGCGATTCTAAAAGAACATGGTCAGTAATAAGAGAGATTTGTAATATTAATTCGCGAACTATCGAAGCGAATGAATTGCTGTCGTCTGAGAGATCTACGGCACAAAACTTGAACACAATAAATTCCTACTTTTCCTGTATAGGGGAGAAACTAGCCACTAAAGTACAGACAGATCTAAACACAACAAGTGTCGACACAAGTAAAAATGTTGAGATAAGATCTCCTCAATATTCTTTTTCCCTGATCCCAACGGATGAGGCGGAGGTTGTTTCAATAACAAATCAGTTAAGAACGAATTGTGCTGTAGGCTGGGATGGAGTATCCGTGACACTATTGAAAAACAATATCTCTGTGCTAGCGAAGCCAATAACACACATATTGAATCAATGCATAAGCAAGGGTGTATTTCCTAGAGTCTTCAAGAGATCCGTTGTAACTCCAATTTACAAATCTGGGCCGAGGAATGCAGTTGAGAATTATAGACCGATATCGGTTTTGTCAGTACTGTCAAAAATATTTGAAAAAATTATAAATAAACGCCTCATAAATTATTTAGAAAGTAATGAATTACTGTCGAGAAACCAATATGGCTTCAGAAAAAACAGATCCACTGAAGGTGCTGTGGTATCTTTAACGGAATTTATTGCGAATAACCTTGACAAAAGGAAGAGATGTGCAACTGTGTTTCTGGACTTGGCAAAGGCATTTGACACTGTCTCAGCCGCTAATCTTCTCACTAAACTGGAACACGTGGGCATAAGGGGAATCCCTCTGAATTTAATGACAGACTACTTGAAGGACCGAAGCCAATCTGTTAAAATAGGAACTCATATGAGTGATGAATTGCCAATATCCTACGGGGTTCCACAGGGAAGTGTACTTGGTCCCACACTGTTTTTAATATATATGAACGATCTCTGTGACATGACTCTTAATAACACTCAAATAACATCATTTGCTGATGATACTGCACTCACTTTTGTTGGTGACGATTGGGCTGAAGTTGAGAAAGTAGCTAACACGAACCTAAGAAGGGTCAAGACATGGTTGGACATGAATTTACTGACACTGAATATAGGCAAAACAAAGTGCATCACTTTCTCTATTGACACTAAAACTCAACCGTCTTTGAATAATTTCTCCCTACGAATGCACAAATGTACTGGTAACTTGAGTCGATGTCACTGTGTGAGTATACAGAATGTAAACAGTCTGAGATACTTGGGCGTTACCCTTGACAAGCACTTATCTTGGACAGAGCATATACACTCTGTCTCGGACCGTGTTCGACGACTTGTATACATATTTAAATCTTTACGTCATGTGGCTGATACTATTCTGTTGAAGAAAGTGTATTATGCATTATGCCAGCCCATCCTGTGCTACTGTGTTCTTGCATGGGGTGGTGTTGGGAAAACAAGGATGTTGCCTGTTGAACGAGTCCAGAGGCTTTTGCTTAAAGTTACTTATTTCAAGCCATATAGGTACCCAACCGAATCCCTGTTTGCGGAGTGCAGAGTTCTTACTGTGAGACAACTTTTTATCCGAGCTGCAATAATAAAACAACACAAGGAAATAAAATACGATCCTGTGCTTTTGAAACGTAAACGAAATAACTACAATGTATGTCCAACTATTCTTTGTAGAACATCATTTCTTCACAGATTCCCAACATTCCTTACTTCACTACTATATAATCGAGCTAACAAAATTCTGGGTATATATTATTTAACCTCAGATAAGTGTAAAAATGTAGTAGTCGGATGGTTAATGTCGTTGAATTATTGTGAAACTGAAAATTTAATTAAAATTATAGTATAAAAATATTTAAATAAAACATATTGAATTGTCATCTCTGCGGGCTAAGGTCTGTGGCGTTATTTCAAATAATAGGTAACTTGGATCAATGACCGATCGACTGTAGCTCGAAGACGAACAAATTAAAATTTAAATTTAAAAGAAAATAATAACAGATACCCTCAAATGTGAGTGCAGCGAAGAAATGTACTGTCTGTTCTCATCTATATTTCTAGGTATTCTTATGGTATATTATTAAGTATTGAGTACATCGCATGCATGTATTGATGCTGTATATAATGTTTAATTATTCTAATGTAGTTTTGCATAATATTATAGTATCTATTGTAATCGTGTTGAGTACATATGTGATTTGAAATGTTTGGTTGTTTTGATTTATATAGTTGTACTTTCACATGATGTGCTGTGGTTTGAATTGTTTAATTATTTTAATTGTTTTATTTTTGATATACATTTGCACATAATGTATTGTAATGTTAGGTTCCTACTTAAAACGGTTTGTAAATGTTTAGTTAGTGCTAGGTTTTGTTTGCACTGGAATATGAAAGTATATACCCGGTGTGCACATGTTTTTATATATTTATGTAGGTATGCATGAAATATGCGGAATAAACTGACCTCTGTAACACAGGTTATCCTAGCACAGAGGTCAGGGAACTTCCTATTCTAAAGTAGTTTTCAACGGTTTTAGACTGTTTCCCTTTGTGGGTAGGTGGGTGTGTGTCATTATGTTTTATGATATAAATTATTGTAAATAATTATGTATATATGTATGCGAGTATTTGTAAAAAAAAAAAAAAAAAAACCCCCATTTTGTAAACTACTAAACTGTATAATTTAATAGTTGTGAAAATAAATAAACTTATAAACTTATACTCGTGGTTCGGGCGCAACGATCACGTCATGCAAGACAACGACGGGGCTTTGTCCGTTCTTGCTGCAGAAGTGAGAAGGGCATAATGTATCGCCTCTCGGAATAAATGCCGCAGGCGGCACATTAGAAATAAATAATTTATTAAAAAATACTAGGTACTGAAATTACCTACAGATTCGTATAAAATTTAAACGTAAATCCCTTCAGACTATAGTCGTATGACTAAAAAGTTGTTTTTGAAGAGGTGATTTCAAAAATTTAAGTTATCGAGAAAATTTTCACCAATCATGTTTTCATCCTACACAATACTAGATATAATCCTCTAGTTTTCGATGCCCAAATTGTATGTTCAAAGCATTCGTAAAAAGTTTTTAAGTGTATAAAAATGACGATTTCAAGTGTATCTATAAAATTAAGTGTAAGTGTATACGAAAATTTACCCGAAACTACTAAGTCGAAAATAAAAATTTGGGAAAATCTTATATCTTCAGGCAGGGATCAACCTCGATAAAAAATACTATTTGCACTCCGGTGGGCGGATGCTTATGTAGGACGATATAAGGTTGAATTATTTTGTAGCTTTTTCTTAAAATTTGTTAAAGAAAAACAATTAAACAGTGAAAGTAATCGGTTAAAGTTTTAATAGATTATTCAAGCTATTTGATTCTTTAAAAAAAGTATATAGTTGTCGCGCAAAATATTGTAAATTTACGCACAAAAGTTTTTTTTATAGAGGTATTTTGCATAATTTTTTTTGAATAGACCAAAACACTTATGAAATATCTATGCGGTTAAAGTTTTATGTAGTATTATTTGCTATCCACTATATTTTTTTCAGATTGAGATTGATTCCTGACACTTCAAAGTAAGCGTTCAAAAATGCCACTTTTAGTAGATATTGTGTTTGCACCCTGCCTTAAAGTTCTAACCGAAAAAATTGTACGGAATCCGCAGCGCGCCCATTATTTTTAAATCCCCCCCCCCCCCCCCCAAGGGATGAAAATGGTTTTCTACAAATTCTACAATCCCCTCTACTGTGGCTACGAAATTTTTTGATGGTGCGAACCGACTTGACCTTGGTGCTTGCTCTGTGCGTGGGAACGCCTTTTTCAATCCCCTCTACTCGCCCATAGAGACGTACCGCAACCAGGGATCCCAACTTCGGGGTTTTTTCCCTAAATTTAGGGGGTAAATAATTGTGATGGGATTTTTAAGGGGCTTTTTGATTTACGAGTACAGGCCCTGGGATAACTAAAAATAATTTAATATTCAAATGTATAATTTAAAAAAGTCAGAACCCGAAGAAACGAAATTATATTTGAAATATTAAATAATTTATAAATGAAGAATATTATAAATAATGTTAAGGGGGATTTCAATGTAATTTTGGTTATTTTAGGGGTTCTTGACTTCAAAAAAAAAAAAATAAAAAAAAAATTATATATATTTAGGTATAATAAAGGTTTTTTTTTTCAAGTGGGAAACATTACTCGCAACAAATCTTCGGTTCAACTTGGCCTTGAACGGTCGTGGCAAGTCGTCGGTCGTGGTGGGTGGTTTTCTGAACCATCACTTTGGTTGAGTCGGCTGTCGGACAGTGTAGCAGTCGTTTTAGTTATTACATTATTTTACCTTTGTCATTGGTGTAACCCGCCGGTCTCATATATAAACATATTTTCCCATCTAACGCCATCCTTAAAATATCATTAGCTGCTCTGTACGTGTCAAGCCTTGATGTCTTCGCTGTTAGAAAACCTAAAATAAAAAACATAATAACTTAATACATCTTCACGACGTTTATACCTTGCGGGGTGGCCAGATACTTTAGTAACAGTGTCCACTTGTAGCCAGTTGTCCATATTGAATAGAACAGGTGGCAAGTCTGTTGCTGCACTTAATGGACCTAGATGTGTCACTTCTGACATACCTCTTTCGCTTCTTTTATATTCATCATACCTTTCATACATGCTCGGCGATTGTGTGTACTTTTAATATTACCTTTTTTTTCCTAGGTCGTCCTCTGCCAGCATTTCCTTTCGCTTCTGCCAATAACAAACGACCCCGCTCCCGGCTTGGTTTTACATCAATTTGAATACCTACATAAATACCTACATTTTTTCTAGGCTATTTTATTCCACACAATTCTTTCCTACATAATTTTGTTATATCTCAGACCGATTAGACAGCATACGCCATGAAAACTCGCTGGAGCTAACTTCTTTCCCGACTTGATTCACTTATACTGTTAATGCTCAGCTCCTAAACATGATAGGGCCATGTTTAATACTCGTAAACCTTCGCGGTGAATCAACCTATCTAATAGTGAAAACCGCAACAAAATCGGTTCAGTTTTGTTTGAACACGCTATCTCTGTAACTACCAGTCGGATTTGAAAAAATATTTTTGCATTTGATAGACCAATTCTTGAGGGAGGTAATAGGTAGGTGTACGTAAATTTCGTTTTTACGAAATAGATGCGATAGAAGCGAAATCTGCATTATATTTGCGATAAAAGCGAAATTTGATAAATAATACCTTCGCACCTTTTTACATTAGGTTTTTGTGTGCGTGCTTGCAAATCGTGTCAAATCAAATTGCGTCAACCAAATAAAATCAACTAACTACATACTAACTTCGTTTTTTCGCCCACCCATCGCACACGTCCCTCGGCGACCAGCTCTCATCGTTCTCCGGATGACCCATCCTCAACAATTTCGGCAGATCCAGTGACTCCGCCAGAAATCGTATCGTAGTATACGGCTCCCGAAGTTGCGCTATAGGGTAGCTGCCCATTAAAATCTGTACAGAGCGTGGCACGGTCGACGGGAATACTAGGCCGGGACAATCGCATAGTTTTACCTGGAAAAAAAAGTTCACGCCTTTTATCCCAAGAGGGGTAGGCAGAGACAATCCTGACATACCTCTTTCGCTTCATTTATATTCATCATACCTGATTGTGTACCTACTATTTAATATTGCCTTCAATCAATATTAAAAGTACCCCAAAGTCGTCCTCTGTCAGTACTTTTTTGAAAGTGTTGTCCCAGGCTACCCATCACAAGACCAAGTCTTCCTCGTTTAGCCGATGGTATTTGCGAGGCTATACCAAACAAGTGGCCAGTTCTGTTGTGGTATATTTAGATGGAAAAGCATCTGTGGTTGGATTAGGTACATATGTTTTTAATTATAAAAGAACCCATTGGTACGTGGCCGGGAACGAAGCGTGGTTCAATATCAAACGGCTTATCTACTCTATGTAAATACATTAAAAATAGTTGTATCAGTATGTAAGTTATGGACCAAGTTATTAATGAGGTCATTATTTATAATGCCCGGGCTATATATTATGGACCAAGTTATTAATGAGGTCATTATTTATAATGCCCGGGCTATAAGTTATGGACCAAGTTATTAATGAGGTCATTATTTATAATGCCCGTGCTATATGTTATGGACCAAGTTATTAATGAGGTCATTATTTATAATGCCCGGGCTATATGTTATGGACCAAGTTATTAATGAGGTCATTATTTATAATGCCCGGGCTATCTATTATTTATCACATTGTCTGGTCATTATGAATATTGCTACCGGGCCATTGGGCAATTTGATTATGAAGCTACATTGGATGGGGTGCGGGGAGGGGAAACTATGGCGTGACACGCGTTGACCAATCAGAGACCGGAATGGCGGAATTTTATTAAGTTTTAAGTGTGAAAAAACTAGTGCATTCTAAATTGCTAAATGATGAGTTTACTTTAAGTATAGTTTTTCAATTATGGTTTAAGGTGGTTCGTTTTCCATACAAAAATTTAATTAAGATAAACTAATTAACTAATCAGTAAAAATGTCTAAATATGGGCTTACTTAACTATTTTCGGCTTTTATGTTGCGCCAAATCAATAAAAAATAACTTTTTTATAATAGAAATAATTAATATTAAACATAATTCTTTTTATGCGTATTTTGTCTAAAAAGAATTATGTTTAATATTAATTAATTCTATTATAAAAAACTTATTTTTTATTGATTTGGCGCAACATAAAAGCCGAAAATAGTTAAGTAAGCCCATATTTAGTCATTTTTACTGATTAGTTAATTAGTTTATCTTAATTACATTTTTGTATGGAAAACGAACCACCTTAATGTCAAAAATAAAGAGAATAGTAAATAAATATGTTTTTATTACTCTGTCCAATAGGTGATAGACATTATGTATAATGCCCGGACAATTTAATTACTTGAATAATATTGCCATCTCATATTGGTCATTTATCACAATGTCCGGGCATGATGTATAATGACCTATTTATCACTTGGTCCATAACATATATATAACTCAACAGAACTGGCCACTCGTTAGGTATAGCCTCACAAATACCATCGGCTAAACGAGGGAGACTTAAGTCTTCCGCTGGTTACCCTGGAACCGTAACACGGTTTCGAGAGCTGTAAGGCAACCCGTGAAGAAAGAAAAATACCGACCAAGTGCGAGTCGGACTCGCGCACGAAGATTCCGTACCATTATCTATAAAAAAAAAAAAAAAACACGTTTGTTGTATGAGATCCCCCTTAAATATTTATTTCATTCTGTTTTTTAGTATTTGTTGTTATAGCGGCAACAGAAATACTGTGCATTTCATTGCAATCATCTGTGAAAATTTCAACTGTCCAACTATCTAGATACAGCCTGGTGACAGACGGACAGACAGACGGACGAACAGCGGAGTCTTAGTAATAGGAAACCTTTTTACCCTTTGGTTACGGAACCGTAAAAAAGAGCTTTATTATTTAGTACGACTTCACTTCCGTCTCGTGTCGGTCGGCATTTCTATGTTGACTGCCACATTCAATCGTCAGTACATATATCTAAGGTTCCTTCCAAACTACGCACCTCTGGAGTTAGAAATATAGTTTGAAAATGCTTCGTATGCCCGGGCGTCTTGCTAACCGACACGACCTTCCTGCCCATTATAGCGTTCATGAGGGACGACTTGCCGACATTCGGTTGGCCGACACAGCCGATCGTCAGTACGCCGTCGCGGAACTTCTCGTGCTTGTAGTAGGACGTGTCAGGCTTCGTCAGTATGGTCTCGCCTGAAATTGTAGTATAAAAACTATTAAAAAAACAGCCTTATGACTTCCGAAATAGAGTTATCGGTCCCAGGGTACCAAGCAGAAGACCAAGTCTCCCTCTTTTAGCCAATGGTATTTGTGATGGTATTCCTAGCGAGTGGCCAGTTCTGTTGAGGTATATTTAGATGTAAAGTCCTCAAGTGTGTATGTTTATATTAATGGACTTAGTTAGACATTGGTCCTTCGAGCCGGATATACAATTAATGGCGTCAAAACGCAGAAAGTCAGTCATTTGTCAATGTATAAAAATATTTTATTTGTAAAAACAACCGCCATTAAAGCCCGTGCCGGGTTTTCGATAACATTACCCGGTAACCTTACGGTACTCACCAACTTCTCCATCTCGCTCTCGTCCCTAATCTTGTTCTCCCAGGAGGTAAGGTCGACGTGTCCCTGTACGATCTCCTTGCAAGCTTCTAACATTTTAGTGGCGCCCTCAGTACCCTGGTAACGATAACGTTACCCGGTAACCTTACGGTACTCACCAACTTCCGTATCGGCCCCATCATCGATCTCCATACCGCTCTCGTCCCTAATCTTGTTCTCCCAGGAGGTAAGGTCGACGTGCCCCTGTACGATCTCCTTGCAAGCTTCTAACAGTTTAGTGGCGCCCTCTGCACACATTCGCAACTTTCCCTTGCGGCGGCGCACTTGCAATCCTGGAAACAAGATGGCGGTTTTAATTGAATATGAACTTTGTAATTTTGTTATTTGTTATATCTCTGACGGACTAGAAAGCATACGCCTTAAAACATGCTGAGGCTAACTTTTTCTCGACTTGATTCAATTACTTTACTAATGCTCAGCTCCTAAACATGATAGGTCCATGTTTAATACTCGTAAACTTTCCCGGTGAATCAACCTATGTAATAGTAAAAATCGTGACAAAATCAGTTCAGTAGTTTTTGCGTGTGTTTTGTTTTAAAATATCTAGTGATGGGATTGGGGTGTTTGATGGTAGAGTAATCCCAATGCGAAAAGTGTAAAAAAAAAGTGTACCGACTTCAAAAATTATGCACTGAAAAATGTGCTTTCCGAAAGCAAATCCACAAGTCACCATAAAAAAATACCCAAATCGCTTCAAGTGTGCCTATAACATTTGAAGAGTACTCCATTTCTCCGGGATCCCATCATCAGATCCTGACCTGATTACCAACTGGGAAGTTCTTCTCAGTCGCTGTGCTCTTGACAGAGCAGTCGTGGTCAATCGTGGCGGTCCACAGCGCGTCGCACCCTATATTGACTCGCCATGGTTAACTTTCTTGGGAAGAATAGTGCAGTGGTTTCCCCTTGCCTTCTGCACCAGACATTTTGAGACTATTTAGGTCTTCAGGCTCGCTGTAGCCTCTTCCAGCCAGTTTCCTAGCTAGGTGTATGGTTATACCGCCATTGCTCGGTCGAAGCTGGGAAGTATACCCTTTTAAAAAAACAAATTCCAAATCGGTTCAGGCGTCTTCAAGTAATCGGGGAACATGCATAAAATAAAAACACAAAACATTCCGACGAATTGAAAACCTCCTTATTTTGAAGTTCGGTTAAAAAAAAGCTATCACAACCCACCAGCTTTATCCTGCGTGTTCCCGCGCAAGTTGTAACCGGGGCATGTCGTAAAATACACCACCTTCAGACGTCGGTAGTTGGAGATGAAATACTGCTTCCATGCGAGCACAACCGCGGGCGGCACCAGATCTATCTTATTCACGACCAGTATCATGTCCTTTTTCTGTTCATCAACTATGTGATGATACAAGGAGGGGGGAAACATCAAACCCTGAAAAATAAGATACATTTAGTTAAATGCCTGAATACCACCGCATGAAGATCAAAGGGAATAATCTCCAACGAAGGTTAAGCCGTCTGGTATTAAGACTACTTCGATCCCGGATCCCGGCCATGTATCAATGGGTTTTTTATAATTAAAAAAACCTATGTACATAATCGGACAAACCACACTTAAGAGGCTTTTCCATTTAAATATACTTCAACAGAACTATCCACTCGTTAGGTATAGCCTCACAAATACCATCGGCTAAACAAGGGAGACTTGATCTTCAGCTGGGTACACTGGGACCGTAACACGGTTTCGGGAGCTGTAAGGCAACCCGTGTAGAAAGAGAGAGAGACAGAGAGAGAGAGAGAGAGAGAGAGAGAGAGAGAGAGAGAGAGAGAGAGAGAAAGTTGTATATATGCCAATCTATTAAATATTTTCCCTATCGCGATACAGGTTTTAGTATTGAGACAGCAGCGCCATCTATCAATGAGCCGCCACACTAGTTCCGAGCCAAAGTAAGTAAATCTTAATATATAAAACAAAGTCGGGTTTATTCGAACACTTATAACTCGAGAACGGCTGGACCGATTTTTACGATCTTTGTGTTTTTGGATTTGTCTCCGTCCCGAATAGCAGAATAACTATTAAAACATCGGAAAATGCACGAAAAAAAAAAATTATAAAGAAAAACATTTTCCCATACAAAATAAAAAAGGATTGACATATATTATATTGGTTGTCAAATATTTATGCGTGCGTTCAGCTTCTCTCTAAAAGTAGTGGTAGGGGTTGGAGTAGGGGGTAGTGGGAGTGGTAGTGGTAAGAGTAGGAGTAAATAGCAGGCAAGCCAACGTTTGGGCAGGACAAAGTCTGCCGGGCCCACTAGTTTAAAATAAAACATAGGTACCCACAGCAAACCTAATGTCAACGATCAACAGGAGCACATCAGACATCTCCATCACTCGCCACAGCTGCCTCCACGTCTCCAAGTTGAGCTCGAAGTAGCTCATATCCTTCCAAAGCTCTAGGCTCTCCAAACTTGATATGTACTCCTGAAAAAAAAATAAGAATAATATATGCTTCGGAGGGCAACCGTAACTAACAGATTGACAAAAAAGAATGCGCCAAGACACCCGGTAGATGTGAAACATCAAAATTACACGACCAGACGCACGCAGCGTAGAGCAAAACCAAGCATCACCGAAGTGCGAGACGTATAAATTGTATTTTGTTTAACTTTTTTTTTTAGTTTTAGTTTCTTTCTATATTTTTTGGAATTTTCATATCTTGTTTTGAATGTATGTATAAACAATATTTTTGGATAACGCCACTGACCATATGACCGTTATTTTTTAAATATGTATCTATGTTGTAAGGTAGTCGATAGCCTAATTGGTAGGACGGTGGACTTGAAACCGGAGGTCCCGGGTTCGAATCCTACCCCCCCTGCCAAAATGCTAAGCACCAATTTTCTTTAAGAATATGTGCTTAAATCGACTCCTCGTGCTCCGTGGTGACTATGGTAATTCCTCTCAATGAGCACCACTAAAAATGGTGCACTAGAGGGAGACCATGATCCAGCAGTGGATCTTAAAAGGTTGATGATGATGATCTATGTTGTAGTAATGTTTCTTGTCCAGAATAAAATAAAATAAAATAAACTCACAGTAAAGTATCTGTGCTCCTGCATATCGAGCTGCGCGGGAGACATGTCAAAGTTCCACGGAGGTCGTTTGGGGAAAGTCACCTCGGGAGGGAAGTACTTGGTGCTGTCCACCTCAAGATCTAGCTCCGATGATGGCTTCAGGGACCTTCTGGAAGATTATAAAAGAAAAACTAAACCACTAGCCAGAAGATAAAAACCGGCCAAGAGCGAGTCGGACTCGCGCACGAAGGGTTCAGTACCATTATCTATAAAAACGAGCAAAAAAATCACGTTTGTTGTATGGGAGCCCCCTTAAATATATATTTTATTCTGTTTTTTAGTATTTGTTGTTATAGCGGCAACAGAAATACATCATCTGTGAAAATTTCAACTGTCTAACTGTCACGGTTCATGAGATACAGCCTGGTGACAGACAGACAGACAGACAGACGGACTGACAGCAGAGTCTTAGTAATATAGGGTTTCCGTTTTTACCCTTTGGGTACGGAGCCCTAAAAAGGAGACAGATACCCTTTCATACATTCCTGGGCCCAGATGATAACAAGATGAAAGTAGGGTATTTGTAAATCCGCACCTGTGTCACTGTAATTTAGCATATAGTTACTTATTCAATATATCTAAGTGAAATAGCCATTATTTTTTCAATAGGTTTTATTGAATAGGAAAATATGGGTGGTAAATCACAGTCGGCGGGAACATCTTATAGGTAAACCACTGAGAAAGTAGCACTCCCATGGTCCGCGCGGGTGAGAGGGGCGGGCGTGATTCTGCCATACACGATACGAAGATTCACGCGATATATCTGTTGTCGACGCGATCCATCTCAAAAATTTCAGGGTTCAAGCTATCCTAGCAAAAGTCCGAGGTAAATCGCGTCGACAACAGACACATCGCGCGACACCTCGCATCGTGTATAGCAGTATCACGCCTGCCCCTCACCCCTCATGGACATGGGAGTGCTACTTTCTCAGCGGTTCACCTATAGCTACCGATTAATAGGCTATTGTTACTGTGACGTCTATAATACATGCCATTGGCAAATCATCGATTGATATTGATGGAGATGGTGGCCAATGCTTGCGTTTTCGTCATGACGTGATGTGGAATCCAGTTTAATCCTGTTCGTGCTGTGATGGTTGTGATTAGTTGACGACTAATAAGACATATCGCGGTCGGTGGGATTATCTTAGATACCGATTAATCGGCTATAATACTTGACATTGGCAAATCACCGATAAACTGGTGAAGCCATAATAAAAGAAGAAGAAGAATGAATAGGATATGATAAATATACTTACAGAGCATCCTCCTTCTTCAACCTAAGCTCCTCTTCAGTTTCCCTATAGAACTTGAGAGCATATCTGTTACGATCACCTCTCCCTTGCATCCTGTAGTTTGGTTGGCAATTCAGGGCCACTACATCATGGCTGTTTGAGGATGAGGATCCTGAAATATTGTAACAAAAACATTATCTTGTGGTGTGGCTAGGGTTGCCAACTCTGTGGATCAGAAATCCGGGAGGCGGCATAAAAAAAATTGTGAAATTATATTTTTTTTTATTTATAGTATTTTTACACTATATAATATATAAAGGCCTTATATTTAAGAAAAACCTAAACGAATATCCTGTCTTAAATTTTTTAGCATGCGAGTCATACACGCAACTTTACACTTGATTTCTCCAGGATCCCATAATCAGATCCTAACCTGATGACCATTGGACCACGTGGGAAGTATACCCTTTCAAACAAAAAAAAATTCCATATTGGTTCAGGCGTCTTCAAGTAATCGTGGAACATACATAAAAAAACATAAAAGATTCTGACAAATTTTGAACCTCCTTTTGAAATTAGGTTCAAAACCTCCACAACTGATTCCCAAATTATTTTTTTTATAGAGAAGACGATATGTGACCTTGCCACTGCCTGATGATGAATAGGTCAAAAATGGAGGTGACAAAGATAGGAATATAGTCCATATCTTGTTTGTCACTTTCATACATGGACTCCCATAGCCACTTTCCATAAGTGGATGGCGACATGTTAGTCTATCTATCTATTCTATCATCACACCTTTTGTCCCAAGAGGGGTAGGCAGAGACAATTGAATGCCATTTGTTACGATCCTGATATACATCTTTTGCTTCTTTTATATTCATCATACCTTACATACAGGCTATATCAATAATTTTTTTATATAATTATGTATTTAATAAAAGTAAAAAAAAACATAATGTAGTTACCTGATAATAAAAGATTTTTGTTCTGCTTCTTTGATTGCAACTGTTGCTTCTTAGCTTTACCGCTAAATGGAGTCTTTCTTTTAGCTTGAGGCATTGTGAACTGAAATTAAAAATATAATAGGTTTTTTTTTCATTCTATATATACCAATCCAATAGGTATATTGTATTATTGGGATGAATTAATTATGTTGGAATTAATGACCGTTGCTCTCAGTCATCTTGTATCTGTCAAAAATATGGCAAATCTCAGTTAATCCTGGAAAGGTGAGTTTATTTATACAACATTTCCTTACCACATAATTGATAGTTATTATTTTAAATTGGATTGAGCCATATTTTCACTATTAAGAGTTCTAAATAGCCAGAGTTTCCAAAGAGCAAAGGCATCTATGGATGGATTCGTTTTGGAATCTATGGCTATTTAAGTAGTACCCTAAATAATAAGTTGCCAGTTTTGACAGTTCTATGATGACCTTGACCAACGGCCCTTAAGGATTTTGAAGGTGGGGTTGGGGGTGAGGTTCAAGGATGTCCTTCGAGACCACTTCTGCTGAAGGTTCAAGCCGATCTCCCTCAGTTTCCCTCACACTGCCTAAACTCATAAATAATATCGGTTGATGATTGGCTCCGAGTACCCTAATTCCTCTATACAACAATCCAACGACTGTGACTAAAAGGGAATACTCCCCAAAAGGTGTTTAAATATTTTCAACGGCGTGATACAGGTTTCAATTTCAATATTGTGATACAGTAGCAATGCGACATAATATATCGACGCGATGTGCCGCCACACTTTCTCTAGCAATGGTATTTGTGAGGCTATACCTAACGAGTGGCCAGCTCTATTAGGGTACCTATATAAAGAGCGACGAAGCGGGCTAGATCATCATAGCCTGGGAGGGATCAGCGCCACTTTTGTGCATTTTCTCGACCCGGTATGTTAGATAGATAGAGATTAGGTTATGTATTATGGTTAAAATTACTTACCTAGTCACTCTTAAGAAATCAGGAATGTATATTATAATAAAGTTATTGCATACGAAACCATAGCACTATGTTTGAATGTGACTTTTAATAATTTATAATAAATAACGGAGAGAGTATATATATTCTTTGGATGTAATAATGACTTTTACTTGCTCTGTGACAAAAACTGACAAAAACCACCCGCTATCAGCTGGCAACGAGAAAAAAATTAAGAGACTCACTTAAAATTCAAAGTAGTCTGGAACAGAACCAAATAAGAAATTATCCAATCTCGAGAGTAATATCAGAATAATAATGTTAGCTTAGGTAATTTACCTTCTACTCTATTATTTTTTTTCGTATTATGGCTCCAACAGGGTTTTGATACCTTCGCCTAATTAATTAAATAACAAGATTTAAAATAAAAAAAAACGTAACCTCAAATCAAATCGTCGCAACAAAACTGAACAAAACAAACGATTTATTAAATTATCGCTGAATTTACCTTTTAGTTAATGCAAATTATATTGTTGTACAATTAAAAATGCTTCCTTTATCGCTATTGCGTACAGCGCAAAACCACCCAATGCTAGTAGAATTGAAAAATGGCGAAACATACAACGGTCATTTAGTAAGTTGTGATAATTGGATGAATATAAATCTTCGCGAAGTAATTTGCACATCGAGGGATGGAGACAAGTTCTGGAGAATGCCTGAATGTTATATACGGGGCAGTACAATAAAGTATCTTAGAATACCAGATGAAGTTATTGATATGGTGAAAGAAGAGACTCAAATGAAATCCAGGGGACGCAATGATGTTTCTAAGGTATTTACTTATTTATTTATTACATATAATCACGCCTGAACTATAAATAGGTAAGCAGATCATCCACTATTAAATTTTCATACAATTATAAAAATTTAATGTAAAGTAATACCCAATGACCCACTTGGCAGGGAAACAGGGATAAATAAAAAGGGATTTTCCCGTCATCCCACTCTTCTTTCAAAACAATCTACTTCAGGAAAAGGGTGCTCCATGGTTTTGAATTTTTCTCATTTTCAACCCTGCCATGTCTTTCATTTATTATCCTTGTAAATGGCCTGGGTTTATAATTTTTTTATACTTGTTTGCTACTTACCAACATTGCCTTTTCAAAATTTATTTGGAAATTAATTTGTAAACAAGCTTTATTTTATCCTTTTCAGATTTTCTCTAGTTTTAATTTAGTATTGCTATGCTATAGATAGATAGACCATAACTTATAAAACAGCAGTGTAGGTATAAACAAAGCTAAAGAGATATCTTACAAGCAAACAAAATCTATACATACTCTTTTGTACTAATGTTTTTTTTTTATTATCAGGGCCGTGGTGCTCCTCGTGCAGGCCGAGGTGGAACTAGAGGTACTTTTGGTAACCGTGGACGACCACAACTGACAAGGGGAGGTGGCAATCAAGGAAGAAATCCTCAGAACAAAAATAAAAAATAAAATTTTAGTGCTAAGTTCTTATTTAAATATATTCTTAAGACATCACTTTTTTTTCATTGAACATCTATCATCACACTTTTCATCACAAGGCAAAGACAATTTAATGCCATTTGCTATGATCCTGACATACCCCTTTCTCCTCTATTCTAAGTAATATTATAAATGAGAATGTATTGTTGTGATTTTTTGAACATAGCGGGTAACATAGGCTACCTTTCATCAAAGACTACCTACCGTATATAGGGGGGGTATCCCAGGAAAATATCTCATTCCCTTCATAATTTTTTTTTCTTCATGGGTAGCTTTACAGCTTCCGAAACCATAATATTATCTCAGGGTACCCAGCACAAGACCAAGTCTTCCTCTTTTAGCTGATTGTATTTGTGAGGCTATACTCTGTTGAGGTATATTTAGATGGAAAAGCCTCAAGTATGGTTTGGCTGATTATGAAAAACCCATTGGTACATGGATAAATATAATTTTTTGATAAACAACTAGGCGAACTCGGGTTACTAATATTATAGAATTAAAAACCAAAAATTATAATTACGCCGAACTAATAGTACAAAAATAATCAATAATTGGCTGAATGTATTGTATACCAAAGCTTCAAGAAACAATATAAAACTATCCCAAGATGGCGTCTGTTTGATTTCTGAAAACAAAAAAAGGAATGAAGTCTCTTTCGATCGTAAAGCATAATTTCTATAATAATATTAAGTAAAGATATCAAAATGAATGAAATAGACATAAATATTGAAGGTTTTAATGTTAACGGAATATGTGTGGGCTGTTTAAATTACAACAGAAAGATGTTTTATAGTCAAAATGTTATTGAGTGCTTTCGGATTTTGGCCGATATTGAGGTAAATATCTCTTAAATATTGTCTAATTTAAGTAATAATGTACTTAAAATAACTAAGCAATAATTGTTTCATATTGTTATTGTTAGAATTTAGGTTTAGTTATTGTTTTTACTGTGAGATGAGAACAAAAATACAATAGATCCGCCATTGTTTATACTTTTTCTTTTTGTTAGTATTTTTTTAATTGCAATATTTCTTGAAATAATTGGTTACACTTCTTTGGGTTACAGACAGACTACAGTGTTGTATTTTGTTGGTTGTTTTTTCTTGTTTCAAAAAAATACATAACTGTGTGAAAATTTCAAAATACCTCCCTAGGTAGGTACTAAAATTTCTTGGTACCTACTTTTAAAGTTACTAATAGGTAGTTACTAGCTACTAAAGGTACATAGGTATTAGCTACAGATTTGCCTTATCACCAACATTACAAAAAAATGCTGTATAATAAAAAGCTATCTGTCATTCATCACACCTTTTATTCCAAGAGGGGTAGGCAGAGACAATGGAATGCTTTTTTTATATTCATTATTATTCATCATAACTTTCATACATGCTCATTGCTCGGCAATTGTGTCTACAATTTTATTGTGTTTAACATTGCTTTCAATAAATACTTTCTTGATAATAAATAAAATAAATATAGTCTCTATTCTCTGACTTGTTTTGTTGTCCCTACTTATGAAGAATAATAAATATCAGCATCAGGTTGTCCGAAGACATAGGCCTCCTCCATTGTTTTCCACTTCTCTCTGCTTCCTGTCTCTTTCCTCCATCCACTATGCAGATCATCCTCCCATCTCCTCACCGGTCTGCCTCTTCGTCTCTTACTCTCTCTAGGGTAGCACTCTGTGATGTACTTGTCCATTTGTTCTTTAATAATCTGTTATAAGTACTTATGTATAAATAAAAAAAACAATTCCAGGTCCCTGACGGGCTGTCAGTCCAGGTATGCTGGGAGTGTTTAGCAACGGTCAACAAATTATGCAAGTTCCAGAATCAAATAAGAAATTCCTACTCTATACTATTGGATTATTCCAAAAAGGTTTGTGGGAAATGAAAAACACATACACATTTAATATTTGTTTTTTTTTAAATATATTGGCACGTAAATCCAGCTTTTCCACTTCTAAAATTTAAGATACATCTTTTAAAGATGTGACACTTCTAGATCCATTAAGTGTAGCAACTGGCAACTGGTTTTGTTTAATATGGACAACTAGCAAAAAGTAGACACTGTTACTGGTGTAAAAATTGTTGGAGGGCCAGAAAGTGACAATAGCACTTCATTATCAAAGGAAAATAGCACCCTTATATAAATAAAATTGAGAATGGCTGGACCGATTTAGCTTATTTTTGTATATGTTTGTAATAGTCAGAATAAGGTTCTAAGGGAAAGAAAAATTCAAAACGTTCGGAAATTTGGAAAATTCAGGAAAAACTGAAAGTGCTTTTTGTATGAACTCAAGACCATAATAGGTGATGAAATTTAATATGGACTCCACGAGGGGGCCATCCATAAATTACGTCACAGGTTTAGGGGGAGGGGGGTCCAACAAAGTGTGACATGTCATATAAAACCACTGGTCCACACCTGTATTGTGACACGGACGGGGTGGGTCCAAAATCATGAAATTCGTGTGACGTAATTTATGGATGGGCCCCGAGTGAAGCCGGCGTGGACAGCTAGTCTTTAATAAATAACTTTGTCTAACTATCCTATCACCCGCAGAACAAATATCTAGACGCCCCCGAGGATCTGTCGTGTCATTCTCAACAGAATCTGTCAATACAGAATGACTTGATCACATTGTACCAGTTATACGAGACACAAGTGGAGTTTGAGGATACACCTCCTCAAGTCAAGGAAGAGATAGAGCCGGAGCTCGTCAAGTCTGAAGGTATTACTATTCTCATGTTCAAGGGCACAATGACCGGTCCTTTGTAAGGCTTGCATGGGGATATAGGTCCAACATGTAGAGGCCTCTAAAGTGTTGTGGCTAGCACCCGTCGGGACCTATCTCTGAATACATCAGAGACAATGCGGTCACAGACAGGTCCCTTCAGGTGCCGGGACGGAAGGACTTTCCAAACAATAGGCATGATGACTAAAAAAAAATCTAATTAGTCCGTCAGTTAGATTATCAGAAAATATTGGACACGTATTTTTTCTTTGGTCAATTAAACAAAAATGATGAAGAGCCCGCTAAAGTTCCGCGTGACGTCACGCCTTAGTACAATTTTTAGCAAGGCGTGACGTCACCAGCCCCCTCTCCCAAACTTTGACGCGCTTAATCTCTGTCATTTTTTGTTTGATTGACAAAAGAAAAAATACGTGTCCAATATTTTTTGATAATCTAAATGTCGGACTAAATAGAATCATATTTTGTTTACCCTGTCATCTACCCTATTGTCTAGATTAGTGAAATTTAAGAGCTAGGTAGTTTCTAATTTGGCACCAACTGTCTTCAAATTCAATGGGGAAACAAAATATTTAATTATTTCTTGCTTTTCAGTGAAGAATGTTAGATTTCGTATACCTACTATTTTAAAGTTAATTAATTTGTCCCTTTTAAAAGTGATTTTGCTGTTAATAACATCATAATAATATAATATCATTACTAAAATAAATCATCGAAATCGGCATACATTTCAGACAAAATTGCTTTAAAAATTAGTTTTTTCAAAATTTCTGAAAGAATACTGCACCCATTTCACTAAAACAAAAAGGGTATAATTTACGCGGACACCAAAAATATTTTTAAGACTCTAAGCTTAGGCAACAAATAAAATAAAAACTCCAAATAAAATAATTGACACTATTAAAACATCAGAAAAATCGCACGCCTTGTACTAATATTTTATTTGGTTTCTAAAATGGATAAATGGTCACCAAGTAAGGTAGGTAGGTTAGGTTAGGTTAGTATAAAATTTATTAAGTATAAAGTGTATTTTAAAGGCGTCTATATATTTTTATGGCAGTCAATAATACCAAAAATGGATCTATTTCATAATATTTTAGGAAACGTAATTTGGTGACCATTCATCCATTTTGGTAACCGTTTAGATTTTTTTTGGTACAAAATAGATACATTTTTGGGCGCCGCTTAAACACAAGCCAAACAAAAATGGGACCTTAAATTCCTAAATAACCTTTCAAATAAAAAACATTCCAAGTCGGTTTATAAATGACCGAGTTCTGAGGCATTTTAAAAAAATACATCCGAATTCAGATCCTCCTTTTTGAAGTCGGTTAATTAAACATATTAAGGGTCATTGCATGGCAGCCATCTTACTTCTGTCAAAAATATTAAAAATCTTAATTATTCATAGAAAAATGAGTTTATTTATACAACATTTTCAACTCAAATTGTTGATAGTTATTATTTTAAATTGGATTAAGCCATATTTTCATTATTAAGACTTCTAAATAGCCATAGTTATTCTAGGATTAATTGAGATTTGCCATATTTTTGACAGATACAAGATGGTTGACAGCCACGGCCAATTAATTAATACTTAGAATTTTCTTTAGTCGCAGACAAAGACGAAGAAGTTAAAGATGAACCCGACACCTTCAATGCAGCGTTCGACTACTCGCACGATTCCGAAGAGGACAATATCCATCTTTCTCTCCTCAGCTCTAGCAAAAAGAAGAGCAAGCGAGACAAAAAAGTCTCAAAGAGACGCAAACATGGCCTCAACAAAAAGTGGAAGGACATACCTCAAGATATGGTTGAGTCGAGGAATACCAGTGAGGAGGAGATGTGGCACTTAAAGATGAGGGACCTGAAGAGTGAATACTTCAGTGATGTAAGGTTTAAATGTGCTGATTGTGTGGTCGGGTTTCATAGCTTGAAGCAGGAGCAAGAGCATCTGGTGAAATATCATAGTCAGGTAAGTTGGGATTTCGGCACACCGTTATTATTATTTTAATTTAAATTAATTTTTGAATTTTGAATAGCGGAGCCTTAGTAAATAGGGTTTCCGTTTGCACCCTTTGGGTACAGGACCCTTGAGGTTATATACCTAATGTATTTTATTTACAGAACGATGGCAGTTTTCTGTGCGACGTGTGTCACGCGTACTTTCTGTGCAAGGACGATTTGACTGTGCACAGACTGTCACACACTATCGCGTACCGGTGTAAGATGTGTGGGTTCGAGACTGCGATAAAGAAGGGCATGGTGGCGCATCTTAACAAGCTGCACGATCTGGGGGACACCTGGAAGTGTGCGGTGTGCACTAAAATATTCAGGTACCTACAATAACTTGAATTGTTACCTACGTAAATACGTTTGGGGTCGTCCATTAAGGGGAAGTGGTCGATGGGAAAATGAGTGATGACAGTGCAGAACGCATTTATGTAGAATCCCGCGCACGCGAGCAGGATAGAAACAGTAAGCGATTCAATGTAAGCTATAATTTTTGTTTAAAACGCAATTTAAAAAAAATCTTATACAACATAGAAATAATTTTACAATGAAACGATAGATAATTACCAAAAAAATATTCATGTTAATTTTTGTAATGGTACCCTGTATTAATGTATTATAGCCATAAAATTTGATAAATAAAGTTTTCATAGGTGTATTTAGGATTTTTTTCTATCGAGTAAAATGTTTCTAATCATATTTTAAAAACAATAACAATATTTGTCATATCCTTAAAATCAATATATATTTTTTTCACTTTGGTAAATAGATCAGGTTTTCTGAAAAGTTTGATTAAAAATTGGATTTTGATGACTCGACTTCCCCTTAATCGCGTGAGGTCCAAATAGGGGAGAGGGGAGAGGGGGGGGGGGGGGGAGAAAGGCAGGGGGAAATGCTCATAGACACCGGGGAAGTCGAGCCCTGGTATCGTCGGACTCCTGTCTTAAAAAGCGGACGGACAGCCGAGCCTTAGTAATAGGGTTTTCTGTCACTCTCTAATTGTGTGTAATTTTTTTTTATGTTTTAGCACAAAAAATAAACTCATGTATCACAAAGCCAAATGTAATCAGGAGAAGCCGCAGTGTGACTGCTGTGGGAAGGTCTTCGCGAATAAGATCACTCTCAAATGTCACCTCAAGTAAGTGTTATACAATGACAATCTATCTATCTATCATCACGCCTTTCATCCCAAGGGGGTAGGCAGAGACAATCGAATGCCATTTGTTACGATCCTGACATACCTCTTTCGCTTATTTTATATTCATCATACCTTTCATACATGCTCGGTAATTCACAACATTTCATTTTTCGTTAAGTACCAAAATTAAAAATCCGTTTGGAGATCTTCCTTTGCTTAACACGATACACATATTTATTTATTTTTTTATTCAGTGGTTTAAGAGATATTTTGAAAAAACTACACTGTGTAACGAATACGGCTCAAAGCTACTATACTCTCTGCCTACAAAGGTAACTGGTAATAAAAAGTATTAGTTATAGTTGTAAAAACAAAACAGGATACAAGGGGACTACTGATGGAGCCATAACACGAAAAAATAGAATAGAATTGATACAAGGGAATTTAATTTACGTGCTTCTCTACCCATCTTTGTTGATGAAAGTGAATAAAATTTAATTTTAAATTAATAAACTCAAAATAAACAATAATGAATGAAACAAAAGAACCATGAACAAACTATTGAACGAATGAAACGAACGAACGCACGCAGCTCATGTAATTTCTTTTTTTTTAATACAGAATACGCATAGACACCTGATAATTTTAGCCGTCATCGGCTTTTTCTAAAAATGCAATATTTAAAAATTAATTTAAGAGTGTTAAAGTTAAAATTTTAGAAAAGCAAAAAATACGGGTACCTTAATTTTTCACTTACTTTCATATAGGCTAATAAAATTAGGGTGTTAAAATTTTGAAATGTTGTGGATTGTGTACTTTTAATATTGCCATCGATCCATTTTTTATTTCTTCACGGGTAGCCTTACAGCTCCCGAAACCGTGTTACGGTTCCAGGGTACCCAGCGGAAGACCAGGTCTCCCTTGTTTAACTGATGGTATTTTGTGAGGCTATACCTAACGAGTGGCTAGTTCTGTTGAGATATATTTAGATGTAAAAGCCTCTAAGTATGGTTTGTCGGATTACATACGTTTTTAATTAAAAAACCCATTGGTACATGGCCGGGATCCGGTTCGAACCCGTGGTCTGCCTAGTTAATACCAGACGTCTTAACCACTGGGCCACCGACGACATAATTTCATGTGTTCAAAGAAAACCAGAACTACAACGTGCTTTTTCTAATAGTTTTTGTATAATACTCATACAGCCACCCGTTTCGTGTAATCGCAAGACAGATTGAGAAATCGTACTTTCTCATGTTTTTGGTACGTTGAAAATATCCACGGGACAGAGACTACTCTGAACACTCAACAATTCACTCTTGACGTGTTTAAAAAAATCTGTTTTCTGTTTTTTTTTCTAGATCGCCCTCAATCAAACTTGAAGAGAAGCCAAAAGAAACCACCTTCATACAGTGTAAGGGATGTGATAAGATGTTCCCGTCCAAGAAAAGTTACAGAGCTCATGTGTATGTAAATGTACCATTGTATGCTATTACCTATTATAAACTAGCATTTCGCCCGTGGATATTTACGAACAAAATAAAGTATACCCTACCCCTATAAGGATTAATAGCAAGGTACAAATAAAGAGCCTTTTCTAGCGGCGGCTTTTTAATTATTTTTTTAAAATAAAAGAACACTAATAGTGACTTAACTATAATAGTTAGACATATGTTATCGCGACACTTTTTGTAGATAATGATGTGTTCTGCAAAGTCGTAGTA
This sequence comes from Nemapogon koenigi, assembly GCA_963924495.1. Taxonomy (NCBI): domain Eukaryota; kingdom Metazoa; phylum Arthropoda; class Insecta; order Lepidoptera; family Tineidae; genus Nemapogon; species Nemapogon koenigi. The sequence goes on from OZ004656.1 coordinate 1,581,477, forward strand.
CATTATTTTGTTCTATCATCAATAGTTTTCGCAGCGCACGCGATGTAAGGAATTTCTTAGGTAATATTTTACACCTTGGGTTACATTATTGGAGTTTTAGTAAGGATTTTTTTTTAAAATAGAATGTCTATGTCACTCAGGGTGAATGTAGCTTTCCAATGGTGAAATAATTTTTGAAATCGGCACAGTAGTTTTTGAGTTTATTCATTACAAACATACAAAAATACAAAGCTTTATAATATTAGTATAGATAGATAAATACGAAAGTTTTGTTTGTCGTTTTATGTAGCTTCAAGGGTTGCTTTAGGGCTCCCGGAACCGTGTTACCAGGGTACCCAGCTGAAGATATAAAGTCTTCCTCATTTAGCCAATGATTTTTTGAGGCTATACCTAACGAGTGGCGAGCTCTGTTGAGGTATATACATGGAAAAGCCTCTTTGTACGGTTTGTCCTTTTTATTATAAAAAACCCATTGGTACATGGTCGGATGTAGGAATCGAACCCGCGACTTTTCAGTTGCGAGCCGACGTCTTATCCACTCGACCACCGACTCCCTCTTGATATGATGTCGCTCCACTCTTGATATTCTTTTTCATCTTCTATTATGGCTCCACCGATGTTAATCGATGATTTGCCAATGTCAAGTATTATAGCCTTTATAGTATCAATATAATACATATATTCAGCCCTATGTTGTATCATTTCACTTTATGAATAGCGTAACCTTTGTGACGTTTTTAGCCGTTACTAGAGATTTCGTATGTTGTATCATAACGTAAACTTTATTTTGGCAGTTACGAACGGCCAAATGCAACCTTATTTCACTTTATGTAACGATCCTAGAAAGTGGTGGTGTTATGGTGAATGTTCTAATATAAAAATCAATTGTTGAGTATATTTGAGCTTTGTTGAGGTACCTATATTTTAGAAAAAAAAAGCCTTTAAGGTGTGATTGTGTGGCTTATTGGATAATGTACATAAATTTTTTAATTATAAAAACACATTGGTACATATATGAGATATGGGATCGAACCAGGGTCTGCGGAGGTCACACCCATTGTTTTAACCACTCGGCCACCATCTCTAAATAACTGGAGTTATTATTAAATATAATTATTTATAATATACATGTACTAAGTACTTATTTATATCTATCTATCTATCTATCTATCATCACGCCTTTCATCCCAAGAGGGGTAGGCAGAGACAATCGAATGCCATTTGTTACGATCCTGACATATCTCTTTTGTTTCTTTTATATTCATCTTACCTTTCATACATGCTCGGCGATTGTGTGTACTTTTAATATTTCCTTCGATCAACATATTTTTTATATGTTCAATAAAAGTACATCTAGGTCGTCCTCTGCTAGCATTTCCTTTCACTTCAGCCATATAAACCTTTTTAGTCAATCTTTCATCCTTCATTCTTTCAACGTGTCCAAACCAGCGTAAACTACTTTTCTTCATTTTTGTCACAACATCATCTTTTACTCCGCATTCTTCTCTAATGACAAAAATATACTTATTTATATTCTTTTCAGAACCTTGTTTCTTTCTATGAAGTTCAATAATTCTTCATATTACTTGTTTGCTTGCCGTTTACACAGAGCAAGTAAAATTTTAAACAAAATGTATCTTTACCAAACAAAAATTACAACGCAAACGTCACACTCACAAAAAAAAGCTAAGCTCTGTCTCTTTCATACTACAATAATTATTGTATATTATTCGCTCTGTCACACACTTCTACGATTCCAGATGTAGACTGGATGCCAAATTCTTCTACAAGCTGGTCAACTCCAAGGTCAACTGTCCTAACGTTGAATCTTTGTGCTCCTATACGAAATCCCAGAGCTAGCGCATTTGATCCCTTCCTGCTAGCTAGATCGAAAACGGTCCTTGGTCTGGTCTCTCCTCTTAACCGTATGCTCGGACAGTATAACAACATGCATAAGCGACATGACTTAGATGTGTTTGGTTCTCGGGCCACTTTCCAATCCACGATTGGAAAAATCGATTTTTTTGATTGTTCTTAGCGGTAGATACAGTTATTAGTATAGAAATTGTTTTTGTGTAAATTATTATTATTGTTTTTTTTAATTATTATTATTATTCAATTACTTTTTCTCTTTTATCAATGTTGTGTTGTTGTTTTAAAAATGTTAATAGCCCTATAATTGACACTGCGTCTACTAAGTTATAAAAATGTGTGATGATACGACCTTATTTTCCTGGCCGCTTACAAGCTGGCCATCATAAATAGCATTTATTTTGATTTTAGAACACGATATTGTTCATTTTAATTCAATAGAACATTGTATGTTATTTTCAAATATTCGATGTGTGGAACCTAAATTAAAATTTTACTCATTTCTTCACAAACTGTTGACTTAGGCAGTACTCTGCCAATTGTAAAATTTATTATATTTCTATTTTATCAACTAAGTAAATAACTATATAAAATGTATTGAATCAATATTCAAGAACTAATATCTATGTAATATAAAAGGAGCTCAAATAAGTATTGTAAGTATTTTTATCATACTTTGTATTGTGTTACTTCAATAGCTTAACGCCCTGTAGTAATGTGTAGTTCATTTTTATTACAGTGCGCTCCTTCTCCTTTGACGGCTCCTTTCTCCTTTGACGGCTCTTTCTCCTTACGGCTCCTTCTCCTTGGCTACTTACGGATGCTTTTACTGGTTGTTCTTTTGCTGCTTGTTCTTCCTTGTTAATTCGACCAATAAACGAATGGTGAAAGTTTACTACGAGTTTTCCTGCTATACCTACATACCTACCCGGCCTGGCTACCCCACAACCCGACAAATGTACAATGCATATATGTGTGGATGACGTAGGTGTTGTTGGGCTATTTATAATAAACTAGCGGGCCCGGCAGACGTTGTCCTGCCCAAACGTTGGCTTGCCTGCTATTTACTTTCCTTCGTCCGTGGAAAACAACTACCACTACCACTACCACTACCCCTACTCCAACCCCTACCGCTACTATCCTATGTTCGTCTCCTGGCTCTAAGCTACCTCCCCACCAATTTTGCCAAATCCGTTCTTTACTTATAAATGGTGTAACTAACACGACTTTATTTTATATATATATAGAGATAAGAAAAGTATAATACAGCGCCATCTATTGACGTTTGCAAAAACATTTTAGTACATATGTAAAACTCAAGATGACGCCACATATTCACAATTATAAATTATAATTATTTAGCTACCCCTACTCCAACGCCTGCCACCTATCCTATGTCCGTCTCCTGGCTCTAAGCTACCTCCCCACCAATTTTCAGCCAAATCGGTACAGCCGTTCTTGAGTTATAAATGGTGTAACTAACTGACTTTCTTTTATATATATAGATAAATAGCATTTCGCCCCCGGCTTCGCCCGTGGATATTTGCGAACAAAATAAAATATACCCTACACTACAGCACTCATAGATAATGGCTTGCCTGCACTACCCCTACCCCTACCCCTACACCTACCCTGTTTCCCACGACTTCGTACGTGTCTATTTCAGAATGTTGGCAAACATACACTTCGTACATAGCTTTTGTCATGTTCACCTCTGCCCACCCCGTTCCCGTCGTCATGCCGTGATGGTATATAGCCTATGTCACTCACGAAGAATGTAGCTTTCTGAGCCTATTCATTACAAACAAACTTACAAATGTTTCCTCTTTATAATATTAGTATAGATAAATAAATATGCCGATTAATCGGTATCCAAGATGATATATCTTATTAATGACAGACTAATGACAACTATCACAGCGCGGGCGGGATTAAACAGGATGTCACGACGGTATCATTACCAATGTTAAAATAGAGTTCGCACTGACATTCGCTGCGGTCGTTGCCAGTTCTGTTGAGGTATGTTTGTCCCTTTTCCTTTTGTCACTTATATCCCCTCTGTCACTTTCAGAGTGATCCACGACGGCCTCGAGTACCCGTGCCCCGAGTGCGGCAAGCTCTTCCAGTGGAAGCGCAACCTGGCGCGTCACCTCCGCAACCACACGGAGAAGGCCACCGGTCAGTTCTACGAGTGTCGCCCGTGCAGAAAACGGTTCTCGAGCAAGGACTGCTACAATAACCATATGAAGTTCAGCAAGAAACACGTAACTTCCGACCATTTTAGGTGGGTGCTGCGTCTCTCTGTCTGTTTATGATCGCCTCACGCAAAAACTGCTGAACGGATTTTGTTGCGGTTTTCACTATTAGATAGGTTGATTCATCAGGAATCTTCACGAGTATTAAACATGGACCTATCATGTTTAGGAGCTGAGCATTAACAGTATTAGTGAATTAAGTTAAGGAAAAAGTTAGCCCCAGAGAGTTTTCATGGCGTATGCTCTCTAATCCGTCAGAGATATAACAAAATGATGTAGGAAAGTATTGTGTAGAATAAAATGATCTACAAAAAGTCCGCGGTAGCATATATTAAATATTTATATCTAATAGATGACTTCTAAGCTTATTTACGTATATAAAATAATGTGCTTCTCATATTTACCACACAAATTCCGGGCAGGAATTCGTGTACTGTCTTCCACGTATGCCTGGGCCGGGCATTTTTGACTGCGCATTTCTGTCCGGACACAGATACATTTATATGTGAAATGATCGCTAGATGGCGTTATTATACGTTATCTATATATATAAAAGAAAGTCGTGTTAGTTACACTATTTATAACTCAAGAACGGCTGTACCGATTTGGCTGAAAATTGGTGGGGAGGTAGCTTAGAGCCAGGAGGCGGACATAGGATAGTAGCGGTAGTGGTAGGGGTTGGAGTAGGGGTAGGGGTAGTGGTAGTGGTTGGAGTAGGGGTAGGGGTAGTGGTAGTGGTAGGAGTAGAATATTGGTAGTGGTAGGAGTAGGGGTAGTTGTAGTGATAGTGGTAGGGTAGCGGTAGTGGTAGGGGTTGGAGTAGGGGTAGGGGTAGTGGTAGTAGTAGTGGTAGTGGTAGTAGTAGTGGTAGTGGTAGTGGTAGTTGTTTTCCACGGACGAAGGAAAGTAAATAGCAGGCAAGCCAACGTTTGGGCAGGACAACGTCTGCCGGGCCCGCTAGTATACTTATACATAAAAAAAGGTATAGTTCTGACTTCTGCCTATGCATTTTTTTTATTTGCTCCCATTTTCCCCATTTCAGCCACGAGTGTTCGTATTGTGGAAAAAAGTTCGCCACGAAATGGTGTCTGGTGGACCACGAGGATTGGGACCATCTGAAGAAGATCAAGTATCAGTGCCCCACGTGCTTGAAGGTGAGGTTGATGTCAATTTGGGGACTTTGTTACCGAAGTGTAGCGATATTGTTATGTGACTCTAAATTCACGGACAAAATGCCTGGTCTTTTGTAAGGCTTGTGTACGCATGAGGATGCGTGCTATGCCGGGGCGCGTCCGGTTGCGTCGCCCACTAGAACATAACTGAAGTCCGGCGCGGGAGTGTCCGTTAACTTGCCCCGCGCCCCTGTAACCTAATTAACTACCTGTGCGGTCAAGCCGCTACACTTGCATTATAGGTTCAAAATTGACTAAAAAGTTTTCTATGGCAGAAGTGAAAGGAAACGGACGACCTAAAGAGGTATGTCAGGATCGTAGCAAATGACATCCCATTGTTTCTGCCTGCCCCTCTTTGGATACAAGGTGTGATGATAGATAGAAAGATGAAAGCCGAGGGTCAAAACTGTAGTTAAGGAACTGCAATTTTTTTTTATTTTGCTTCGCCTGCGTACCCAGCTGAAGACCAAGTCTCTCCCTTTTAGCCGATAGTATTTGTGAGGCTATACTTAACGAGTGGGCCAGTTCTGTTGAGGTATATTTAGATGGAAAAGCCTTTAAGTGTGGTTTGTCGGATTATGTACATAAGTTTTTAATTAAAAAACCCATTGCTACATGGCCGGGATCCAGGATCAAACCCCCTGATTTATGGTGCGAATTTTTTTTTGCAGCCCTTCAAAACGGCCAAAATAATGGTAGCACACGTCAACAATATACATAAGAAAAGAAACATCGAGCCGGAGGGAGAGCATTTGTGTGAAATATGTGGGAAATCTTATAAGGTAAAAGCAATATCCACACAAATACGCTTATAACTACTTATCTATTAGAGACAGATATATGCTACCGCGGACTTTTTTGTAGATTATTTTATTCTACACAATGCTTTCATACATCATTTTGTTATAGCTCTGATGGATTAGACAGCATACGACATGCAAACTCACTGGGGCTAACTTTTTTCCCGACTTGATTCACTAATACTGTTAATGCTCAGCTCCTAAACATGATAGGTCCATGTTTAATACTTGTAAACGTTCTCGGTGATTCAAACTATCTAATAGTGAATACCGCAACAAGATCCGTTTAGTCACGTATTATTATTTTCAATACAGTTGCTCGAAAAGTGGTACTTTACGTAGCTGTTAATCGTGCGGAAAGTTACATTTTACGCACTAGTGCTTTTTACTTTTCCCTTTTTTAAAAAAAAATTACTATACTAGGTCTTTGGTTCCAATTCGTAGACAAAAATATCCCAATGTATACCAACTTAGAACAAAAAATTTGGGCTGGGAAAAATGAGCCAATATTAATGGCGTCGTATCGCTATCTCTTTCACGCCATATACAGATGACAGAGATAGCAAATATTTCTGTATTAATCCACAGTACGATGTTGTTAGAATTTGATTTTATTTTACTGTATGACAGTCCCTGATGTACCTATATGTCGCCGCCAAATGGTTAAAACCGCCACTAAATTGGATAGTTAGGTATTTCATTAAATGGCGGCATTCAATTGAATGGCTAGGCCGTTCGTTAAATGAATTATCATATCTTATCGTTCAATGTGTTGGCTGGTTGAAAGCTAGCTCTTTAGAAATGGCTAAGCCAAAAGCCGCCAGGTCATTTAAAATTTAGTTCTTTATTTTGCCACTATAGCGCTAGACAGTCTCTAACAAATATGGCGTCAACAGCTGATTATTTGTGTGTTGTTTTATGTATGTACGAATAAGACGAACAACCAAGAGGCTGCGGCGTTCAGCCCTCATGTTAAACGTTTATTTAAACAATTTGGCTAAGCATCCTTTAGCCATTCAATTGAATGCCGCCATTAATGAAATGCCTAGCCATCCAATTGAGTGGCTGATTTAACCATTTGGCGGCCACATATACATACCAAAGAGTCTCTTTTTGACATCCAGATAACTACCGTGCCCCGCGCTTTTATCTTATTGTCGTTTTCTCACAAGTGTATTGAAAAACGTCTTTTGACACATGTCATTTTAATGTAATGACATACTTTCCGCACTTGTATCAAAATGTACTATTAAGGACTTGCAGTTGCCGGCGACTTCGTACGCGTTGTTTTATAAATCAAGGTTTACATCCCATTTCACCCTCTTAGGGGTTGATTTTCCAAAAATCCTCAGTGCACCTTTACATTCCCTTTAAATTTTCATATTTATATCTTCAGTGGTTCAGGCTGTGCGTTGATTGTCAGTCTGTCAGCCACACGACAGTTTTATGTATTTAGATGCTTAGATTTTTCTATTTGCAAGTGACATAGGCGATCTACTGGGCCTAGCGCTTCGTCCGTAGGATTTTTTTATTGCAAAAAAAAATACAAATATAAGTATTAATTATATTAGAAAACCCTAACTTTATTAAAATGAAACAACCTATTTTTTCTAATTGGTCTAATACCTTTTTTTCAGACTGAAAAACGACTGAAAGGCCACGTGTGGGCGATGCACACCCACCGCTCGACAACCAAGAGTTTCAAGTGCACTCTGTGTCCAGCTACCTTCACGTGGCAGACCTCCATATACAAGCACATGAAGATGATGCACGATAACCCGAAGAAAGCTAAGGTACTAAGACAATAGTGGTGATAGACGGTTGTCACGGGGCAGCGTGACATACAGACAAACCACTTACCGCGCATATTAGCTGGTGACATTTTTCTAGATTCTCTTACGATTGAGATCATGGGGCCGTAAGATAGCACCAACCCATTTTCCGATCAGATGTTACACATCATATGCGACTACAGTAAAGCTCGCTCGTTTTTTTTTAATGTACCTACTATTTTTTTTCAGCCTACCCGCGCTGTAAGACTAAGAAACGACCAGAATGCCTACGACGGGGTGGATATAGCGACTAGAGTGCAATATTTTCAGGATTCGGTGCTCGGTCTGTAGTGCCATCTGTTGGCGAGAGATGGAACCACCCGATAAAGTATTAATCATTCATGGATCTTTTTGGATAGAAGCCTAAATATACCTCAACGGAACTGGCCACTCGTTAGGTATAGCCTCACAAATGCCATCGGCTGAAAGAGGGAGACTTGGTCTTGTAAAATACAATATAGAACGTATAAAACATGGAAATTTCAATGGAAACTATAGTTAATCACCTATATGTATAAACCGACCAAATTGAAAATTCTTAAGTTCTGAATAATTTGCTTTAAATTGTCTACTAAGTTATTTAGTAGGGGTGTGCGAATAGCGTTCGAATCGAATTGAATATAAAAATTTCGAATAATTCTCGAGTAATTCGAATAATTCGCGAAGTATCGAAATATCACTGGATTTATTCGCACACCCCTATTATTTAGCCGTATTTCTATTATTGGTACTATATAAACCATAGATGTAGAATACTGGCGCTATACTATAGGTAAACCACTGAGAAAGTAGCACTCCCATGGTCCGCGCGGGTGAGAGGGGCGGGCGTGATTCTGCCATACACGATACGAAGTTTCACGCGATATATCTGTTGTCGACGCGATCCATCTCAAAAATTTCAGGGTTCAAGCTATCCTAGCAAAAGTCCGAGGTAAATCGCGTCGACAACAGACACATCGCGCGACACCTCGCATCGTGTATAGCAGTATCACGCCCGCCCCTCACCCCTCATGGACATGGGAGTGCTACTTTCTCAGCGGTTCACCTATAGATTGGCAATACAAAAGAGAAAGCGCATAGATACGTGTATGTTAAAGCGAGACAGATAGACGAGACCGTTTTTTGAATACTGTAACAGCCTAGCGTCAGTAGTAATTTCGCTTATTTTTGTAAAATATCCTGTTTTAAAGTATAATATAGTGTTTAATAGACGTGATTAATTATGGTTAATGCAGTGCATGGTGCAGTGCCTGGATGTAAGTCATCTAAGATGAAAAATCCACAGAATGACACATTTGTCACGCACACTGATGTATTAATGTTTTTGGTCTCGTTCTAATCGCGAGAATACCAATCTAGTAGAGCGCCAGAGTCGACAAGTTTATAAAAATACAATAATCACCGGAATCTTACCAATCTAATCTTATCTTATCTGAAAATGGCCTTCAACTATCTCTGTGCAAAAACTATAGTCGATCCGTTGCTCCGCCAAACAAACAAACCTGGTTAGAGAATATTATTATCTCTCTGAATTGAGAAAAAACACGCGCCTAAATCGGATAAGTGGTTTTCGAGGTATAGGTAAGCACACTGACAGACAGACGGACGTACTAACATAGCAGACTTTGTGGTGTGATGTAGGAATCAGTGGGGTTAGCATACATCGTGTCGACTCGAAGGACAAACGACGGGTCCGAAAATGTCCAACCCCTACAAACTCCGTGCCAATCCGTGCACTGTCTTTACCCGACCCGGCAATTCCGTATGTGAATAGAAAACTAATTTGAATGCAGTTTTTTTAAAATTTTACCGACATCATTTAGGTAAAAGTACCGTTTCTGTCCCGTGGTACTAGTTACTCGTTTGTTTTAAAAGTAGTACCACGGCCCTTAATGTGCCCCGTGGCACTATCAGTAATTTACAAATGAATTGAGAAACATTTCGGTAAATCTTTGAAAATTTATTATAAAACACTACTGTATAGAAAACAAAAATATTCAATATATAAAGAACATACCTTAGTTTTTATTTTACATACGGGCCGGGCATTCCTTGGTTGGCCATTGGTGTGGACCCGTCGTTTTTGGCCTTCGAGTCAAAATGAAAAATATCGCAGTTCTAAGTAGGTTAACCCAACAGTATTTATAGAAAAAAAATTGTGTAGGTAATATGTATGAAATTAAAGTGTATTTTGAGAAATTTATTTTTTCTTTATTTATAACTTAATACGCTTATAACTACTTACCTATTAGAGATAGATATATGCTACCGCGGACTTTTTTGTAGATATTTTTTTTCTACACAAATGTTTCCTACATCATTTTGTTATATCTCTGACAGATTAGACAGCATACGCCATGGGAACTCGCTGGGGCTAACTTTTTCACGACTTGATTTACTTATACTGTTAATGCTCAGCTCCTAAACATGATGGGTCCATGTTTAATACTAGTAAACCTTCCTCGTGTATCAACCTATCTAATAGTGAAAACCGCAACATTTTTCAAATCGGTTCAGTATTTTATAATTATTTTTCCCTCTAATGACGAAAAATAAACAAACAAATCAAAATTAAATGTTTCTTTTAAAATAAGACTAATTTATTTTGTAAAAGTCGCCACGCCACCTATTGGTGATCAGTTAAACTATGACAACAATATTGACGCCATAAACGGTGCGAAGTATTAGTAGGTAGGTATGTATATAATAATTATAATGAGATGAAAATAAAAGTAAAGTTATGAACGAATATGTTTTACAATATCAATTATCAATTCAATTAAATTTACAATTTTTACAACAATGTCTACTAAATTTTTTCTTCTAGTAGGTATAAGTTCATTTATTGCAATTGGGAATTCTTCTGGTGGGCCCGTCTTTAGTAGTGCCAACTCGGGTTTGCCCATTAGCGCTAGAGGGGGCATTTCTGGTACTTTATCCAGATTTGTCGTCATCCTGTTTGGGACATGGGCCCATCTTAATCTGTTGCTGCCAATGGGCACAAACCATCTCCTCAAGTCTTCGTAGTCTGGCTCATATTCGTAGGGATTTGCCTTAATGCTTATTGCTGCTGTAAAAAAAGAAAAAAAACTTTTGTACCTACATTATCAGACAAACCACACTTAGAGGCTTTTCCATCTAAATATACCTCATCAGAACTGACCACTCGTTAGGTATAGCCTCACAAATAGCGTCGGCTAAAAGAGGGAGACTTGGTCTTTCTTTGGAGAAAAAATATGTAACGAATAGCTTACGCTGGTTTGGACACGTTGAAAGATTGACTAAAAAGGTTTATATAATAACAGAATAATGGCCGAGAACGACCTAGGTGTAGTTTTATTGAGCATATAGAAAAAATATTTATTAAAAGTACCTACACACAATCGTCGAGCATGTATGAACGGTACGATGAATACTTATAAAAGAAGCGAAAGAGGTATGCCAGGATGGATAGAAATAGCATTCGATTGTCTCTGCCTACCTCTTTTGGGTTGATAGGCGTGATGATAGAGAACAATCTAATCCAGCAGAAGATCTTGCTAATTTGCCAAACTGCCGGAGCACAAAAGGCTGAACTGCTAGTGGAGCTCAAATAAAATAACGATTATCCCATACCTGCTGCAGGTATATGTAAATTACGATATAACTATATGTCTTAGCTTCGAAGTTAAAATTGCTTTCTAAAGATTAATATATTAAACATGATATAAACGAAATAAAAATGGTCAAAATCATTTACACATAAGCATGAAGCCCTGAAAGTCCTCAATTTTCCGCGTATTTTTAACCGACTTTACAAAATATTTAATTAATTTCATAATCTAATAGTGTCCGTTTTGGGTATTATCGCAACACAAAAAAAACCTTTGTTGATAAATCGTACTTTCTTATGTTTCTGGTACGTGAGTCTGTCTTTTATTATCGATTTTAATAGCAGTCCATCTCGCTCACATCTTTCTAAATATATATGAACAAACTGCTTTCTAACATTAAACAAGAATTGCTCTCCGACTTTTGTTACGAAAAATAGGCAGGCAGATATAACTTTTAGGGATCCTAAAAAGACCTGGGAGTCATGAAAATTTACTCAAAAAACACGTGGAGGAGCTTTCAAAAAACTGAAAAACCACAATGCATAAGAACCAGGCTGCCCTACGACTAATACTGCATCAGTAAAGTTACCTGGTGGAATAAGGAATAACTAAATAGAAACACTCCATAGACGCACTTAAAAAAGTAACTCGATATTGGATACTATACATCGACTCCTCGTGCACGTAAAGTCCACACTTCAACCTATTAAGATCCACTGCTGGATCATGGTCTCCCTATAGTGCACCATTTTAGTGGTGCTCATTGAGAGGAATTGCCATAGTCAACACGCTTGGCAGGCGTGTTGGTGACCGGACGCCGGCTACGTGCCCTCCGGAGCACGAGGTGTGGATTTAAGCACTATATTCTTAAAGAAAAAAGTCTGTGGTTAGTTTCGGTGGATCGTACGTCGACGCGCCGGGGATTGTGCACTTAGTAATGTTAATGTGTCACTTTTAACAGACCTAAGTATGCTCTCCGAAAAAAGGTTCATAGCAGTTTTGTCTCGAATGGTTATTGAACCCGGATCTTCTAGTTTAAATATTACTCACCAAAACACAATATAACTAAAAAATGTATTCCAGACATTTTCTTAAATTTGTTTGTAATAAAAATCTTAATTATATTTTTGTAGGCACTTTTATATGAGAATTCTGTTATATACCTTGTACATATTATACGGTATATAATTGTACATTTAATAATTTCTTTCAGGTTATACAGAGTGTTCAATTTTGTTGAACTAAAAAACTTCTGAAAGGGACCACACATTCAATGGCGGCGCTAGACCAAATGTAGACGTCGGCGACATCAGCTTTGCGAGGCCTCTTTCATTTCACAGTCAGAAGAAAAACGATAAATAGATCTATTTCCTCTCTTAAAATAGGCAAAAGTTTGCGAATCGTCCTTTTTTATAGCAGACAATTCCTGAACTTTTCTTCTTATAACACCCAAGTCAAAATCGTCAATGACTATTTTACCACTAAGGAGTCTTAATCTAGCTTACGGTAAGATAATTATTACGTTGTTGTCTGTGACCGGACGCCGGCTTTACGTGCCCTCCGGAGCACGAGGTGTGGATTTAAGCACATATTCTTAAAGAAAATTGGTGCTTAGCATTTTGGCAAGGGGTTGGGTTCGCTCTGCTTTCAAGTCCACCGTCCTACCAATTATAGGGTATCGACTAACCTATCATCAAATAATATCAGATATTTACATCTGTTATAGAAGTGACACATTAAAGAAAGCAGGAGAGTGTGAATTTTGTACATTTTTAAACTTTTTTGCGAGACCCCCTCAGGCGCTGACGCCTAGCGCCGCCACTGCACATATTCGTCCAATCCCCGGCGCGTCGCCGTACGGTCCACCGAAACCGACCACAGACTCGTCCAATTCTTGTAACGACCGCCTACTAGATCATCGGCGGCCGGAATGGGAAATTTCGGACTATAATCTGGCCTACTTGAGTCTAGCAAAGTCCGGCTGCATCTACTTTTATTATAAGCGTGGGTTCGTGTGGACTTGACAGAAGGGAACGCCTGCGTGTGGAGAAAGGTCCCCCGGCCGCGCTGTGATCGTTGTGGATTAGTCAGCGATTAATAAGACATATCACAGTCGGCGGGATAATCTTAGCTACCGATTTATCGGCTTACTATTGAAACAGGTCCCGGGTTCAATCCCCACTCGTACCAAAAATCCTAAGCACCAATTTATTTTAAGAATTGAACAGAACAGGAGGCAGGTGGGTACGTGCTTTCTACATATTTTCAAAATTTAGGTAAGTTAGCAATAATAAACTGTTTCAATCAGTTAATATTGGTATCACAATAAATATATCTATCACTAGCGGACTCGGCAGACGTTGTCCTGCCCAAACGTTGGCTTGCCTGCACTACCCTACCCCTACCCTACCCCTACCCTACCCCTACCCTACCCTACCCCTACCCCTACCCCTACCCCTACCCCTACTCCTACCCCTACCCCTACTCCTACCCCTACCCCTACCCCTTCCCCTACAACTACCCCTACCCGTACCCCTACCCCTACCCCTACCCGTACCCCTACCCCTACCCCTACCCCTACTCCAACCACTACTATCATATGTCCGTCTCCTGGCTCTAAGCTACCTCCCACCAATTTTCAGCCAAATTACAGCCGTTTTTGAGTTATAAATAACCTAACTAACCTACCTGGCCTACCGACTCTGGAATTAACACATTTCCGTGGTAGAAAGTAAAATACAGCGCCATCTATTGACGTTTGCAAATACATTTTAGTACACATATAAAACTCAAGATGACGCCATATATTCACAATTAAAATTTATAATTTTAACTACCCCTACTCCAACCCCTACCACTACCCTATGTCCTTCTCCTGGCTCTAAACTACCTCCCTGCCAATTTTCAGCTAAATCGGTTCAGCCGTTTTCATGTTATGTCGTGACAACGGAAAACGGGTCTCATTTTTATATATATATAGATTACAAATTATACTACTTACGTCATGTCATGGCGACCGGCGCACACGTTCGTGGTCATTCTCTATAGCGAGAAAGAGCTTCAGGTCATCAGCGAACACATAGCATCTAGCCACTTTCACCATCCTCGGCAAGTCGTCATCACAATGATGAATAGTGTAGGTCCCAAAGTGCTACCTTGACTTTCTTGATACTATGACGGATATAAAACTTGACATTGGCGGAATCATCAAAACGCTGATGGAGCCATAACGAAAAAAGTAGAATAGAATCATCACACCTTATATCTAAGGAAGAGTAGACAGTTACAAACCCAATGTCACATATCTCAGAGGTTTTTGAAGGCCTCAGTACAAACATCCTGTATGTAAAATTATTACTTTTTTACGCTTTGTAAACTGAATTTTTCTCGCTTTCATTTCACACTAGCCTTATGTCCCGACTTCACTCTTGGAGGCCATAATAACTTAGTTCATGCAAAAATTCCATAGAAAAAATCCCGAAATTTCCAATTTACCAGGCAACTATTCCAATTTTTCTTTTCCTAAAAACCTGATTCAGACTATTACGAATATTAAAAAAAATCGTCGGTGGTCGAGTGGGTACGACGTCGGCTCGCATCTTAAAAGTCGCGGGTTTGATTCCTACATCCGACCATGTACCAAAAAATCATTGGCTAAATGAGGAAGACTTTGTCTTCCACTGGGTACCCTGGAGCCGGGAATGGTTCCCGGGAACTGTAAGGTAACCCGTAAAGAATAAAAAAAAACCAAATCTGTCCAACCGTTCTCAAGTGATGTGCTTACCAACAAACAGCATTATAATAATAAATAAATAATAAAGCTTTTTATTTCCATATAACCTAGTTTTACAATTTAAATGTTAGTAACATACTTAAATAATATCTTAAATCTAGTGTTAGTTGTTATTATATAATGTTCTATGTAGGTATTTATTATATGGACCCCATTTGGGTATAAGCCTCCTCCATCTCTTTCCATTTATTCCTGTTTCTGCCAATGCTTGTCCAGAATTTACCAGCTACTGCGATCACATCATCAGCCCATCGTCTTTTTGGTCTGCCAACATTCCTTTTGCCTGGTGGACCTGTCCACTTTGTCGTCTGCAGCGTCCATCTTTTGTCAGTGTATCTTGAGATGTGACCGGCCCACTGCCATTTTAACTTCCGCGCATGTTCGAGAGCATCTATGAACTTTGTTTCCTTTCTAATATCTTTACTTCTCACTTTATGCATTTTTCTCAGTCTTAAGATACTTCTCTTCATTGCACGTTGGTTTGTAATCACAAATCACAAATCACAAACAGCATTATTGCGATAAAATTGGACTATATTCAAAACAGTGTACCTACATTTTTTTTAAGTCTGGAACGGACGGACGGACTTAACGATCTTTTATAAAACATGATATACCTTCATAGCAAACTATATCTTTGTTCCCAAACTATAGAACATCCTGTAGTTACTATTAGAATTCTAACTAATATTATAAATGCCAAAGTTTGTTTGTTTGCAGCACCAAAAAATTTCCAAATGATACAATACCGATAGTTTTCTAAAAAAAAAATAATCGAATCCCATACAAAAAAAAATATGTTTAACCTGTGTGCCAAACGGTTATCCTGTAGGTACATCGATTTTGCGGTTTTCGAGCCATTTTGGCGTTTACCGCTCACAGATGACAGTTTAGTTAGGTCACGTGGTTGTATTTCAGTCGGTCTCATACATATAAAGTATACTGTTTGCGGATGACACCACTATTCTAATAAAGGAAAATAATTATGATAGTATGTGTAATGAGACAAATAATGTATTACAGAAAGTTATAGGTTGGACAAAAGAGAATAAATTGAAGATAAATATGTCAAAAACTAAACTAATGCAGTTCAGAACTTACAAGGGGAAAGTAGTGGAATTAAATATTCTTCAAGATGATACAAAAATAGAGCAGGTAAACAGAGTTTTATTCTTGGGTCTTAATTTAGATGAACATCTAAACTGGAAGGCACAAATTGATAATGTGAGCAACAAGATAAATAAATGTGTATATGCCTTAAAGAAAATTAGACTTACAACTTCCATTGACACAGCAATAATGGTATACCACAGTTATGTCTGTTCTATATTGCGGTATGGAATATTGATATGGGGAAACTCCACTGACATAATGCGTGTATTCATAGCACAGAAAAAGTGTATACGAGCTATCTGGGGTATCAATTGGAGAGACTCATGTAAACCCATATTTCAAAAATATAAACTACGGACTGTTCCCTGCCTATATATTTTTGAAACTGCAAAATTTGTAAAAAATAATTTTAAATTGTATAATGCCAGAAATAATGTTAATAAAAGAACAGTTACTCACAAACCATTGGAATTGCCTTCAGCAAAATTAACTGTATTTAAAAGGAACTAACTGTCCATATATGTCAGTTAAGATATATAATGCACTACCAAAATCCATGATAGAGCTACCATATAGACCGTTCTGTGCTGCTCTTCATAAGTGGCTAGCAGAAATGTTTTTATAGCATTGAAGAATTATTTCATGATGACAAGAGTAAAATTTGTAATTTGACATTTAACCACCTGATCTAATGATTGGCATATTAATTATTGTACCTATTAGTATCAGCTGCTTGTTTTCTTTTCATTTATTTCATGTTTGTAAATTAATATAATGTAATGTAAGTAATTTAATGGTGTTGACTAAATATTATGTAATATGACATTTAATTTAATTTAATTTATAATGTACTAAAAGAAAGAAATGTAATTGTTTATATTTAAGATTTGACATGATTGATTATAATTATGTCTCTTTTGAAAAAATTTGCATACCAACTATGCTGGTGAAAAAAAAAAAAAAAAGTTTATATTACTGTGAACTATTTTTCTGCAAATAAAGATTTATTATTATTATCTATTCTACATTTTTTTTATAGAGAAGACGACATGTGACCTTGCCACCGCCTGATTATGAAGCATAGGTGGCTGGTCCATGAATGCGCGCGACTGGCAGATCGTAATACAGTCCGCCAGTCGCTTAAAGGACCCAAGGTTGTAGAAAGGAGGAAAAACCGACGCCGGAAGTTCATTCCACTTTTTGGTTGTACGACACAGGAACGAGTCACTGAATGTTTTCGTTCGTATGCAGAACGTGTCGACGGTGTGAGGATGAAAACTGTATCCTGTGCGAGCAGTGCGGGTGCGAAAAGGGATGGAGGGACGAGGCCATGGAGCAACACCTTCTTACAATAACAGGCCAGAGTGCTTACGTCACTAGAGCGACTGACGTCACAAAAATGAGGCCAATGCCTTCACATAGACGCTACCGCCACACAGAGTCACGATTTGGCAACAATAAGGCATGTTTCCGAAGCCCGCTTTCAACGTTTATGCATTAAGTTTAAATATTTTATTTTACAAATTCCTAGTCGTTAAACGTCACATTTATAAAGTAATTCTATTTCTATAAATATATAAACTAACATGCTACTTAATTGTAGTCTAGCAGTTCAAATTATATTAAATTAAATAAAAAACATGTTAACCAAATAGTCCTTATAAACGCTTTTAGCTAAACAAAGTGGCAGCTCCATCTTGCTTGTCAGTTATCTGTCATGTCGCTAGTCGCTTTGATAGGTATCTTTATATTTATTTTTCTTTGTACGTTTATAAATAAACAACAATGGTGAATAAATGCTGTGTTCCGAATTGTAAGACTAATTACGTTGGTCACGATAAAGGCACAGTATTTTCATTCCCAAACAACGAAGATCTGCGCAAAAAATGGACCCACGCAACCACGCCGTTCGAAGAAAAGATTTTGTACCTAGCAAATATTCAAGAGTAAGTAGCGACTTGATAATAATTGACCGTTTTTATTATACATATTTAATTTTATTCAACAACATAAATACATTTATTTGTTCTAGGTTTGCGAAAAACATTTTGCAGAGAAGGACATCCGCCGCACTGCTGAAGTATACGACGAAAAAACCGGCAAGAAAGTTGTAGTGACTTTAGAAAAACCTAGGTTATTTGATAGTGCTATACCTTGTGTGTTTCCTAATTGTCCTAGTTATTTAAGTGCCCCTGGACATTCCAGGGAAAATGTAGAACAAAAACGTGTGCGTATAGAAAACAATAATTTGGAATTTGTTATTAGTGAAAGTGTAAAGTCTCAAGAAATTTATGAAAAGAATTACATGTTCAAAAGTTTTAGTGAATTTCTAGTGTGTTTGTCTAAATGTCAAGTCGGCAAGGAGTGGTCAATTGTTCATAAAGGTAATGTTGTAATATTTGTTATTCTTTCTTTGTCTAATGTCCCAGATATATCAATTTCAGCAACATTTGATCATAACTTAGAGTTGAAATTATATAAAGATCATTGTGAATTAAGAAAAATGGCAGGTGAAAGTTATCCCAAAAATATTTGTAATATCAAAGATATAGTCTCAATTTTAGATGATTTTCAAAAAGGACATAATAATGAAACGGCAGTGACCTTTGATAATGCTTGTCATTATAGTATTGAATTGTTAAAAAAGTCAAGTAAGGACCAGGATGATTTAGTAATTAGGAAAGTAGATTTTTTATGTGAACAACTATCATTGTTGGTTACCAAAAAGGAAACATTTAGATATTCTACTAATTTTGTTATATATTTTAGTCTGTTATATTCTATATCACCTCATGCTTATCGCTATGTTCGTAGTACTGCTTTTTTAAACTTACCACATCCTAAAACTATACAAAAAATATGTTCAAAGTTTAATTGCAACCCGAAAGATGAACAATCCAAATACAATTTTCTTAGATATAAGTATTAAACAGAAATTTAACCTGTTAAAGCAAAAAGATATAATTGTATCCCTTATGATAGATGAAATATATGTTAAGCCATATTTTGATTATAAAGGTGGAGATATTGTAGGAATGTCTTGTAATGATAAAGAGGCAGCATCAACAGCATATGTTTTTATGATTCAAAGTTTATTGAGTTCATATAAAGATGTAGTTCATATTTTGCCGATTCATAAAATTAATGGTAGTGATTTATATGTACATATTAAAAATGTTGTTACAGGCTTACAGTTAATAGGTTTTAATGTTGTATGTGTTGTTAGTGATAATAATGCTATAAATAAGAAAGCTATGTCATTTTTTAATTCTCCACCTAAATTTGATATTGTATACAAGCATCCTTCTGATAATAACAAACCATTATTTTTCCTTTTTGATACAGTTCATATCTTAAAATGTATTAGAAATAACTGGCTTAATACAAAAAATCGATCTTTTATATATCCAAGTTTTGATAATTTAACTCAAAATTCATGTCAAGATAGAAAGAAATAATTTAGTTAAATATGCACACACATTAAATTTAAAATCTTTGAATCCTTCTTGTTTAGAACGTCAAAATGTGAAACTAGTTTTGAATATTTTTAATAACCATGTTCAGAATAGCATACTTGAAATTGGTGAAAAACATAAGATGTCACATTATAGAAGTACTGCAAATTTTATAAACATTATATTAAAATGGTGGAATATTGTAAATGTTAAGACATTATATAAGGATATAAGATTATTAGACCCTTTAATGAAACCATTGTCAATTAATGAAGAAAATTATAATTTTTTAAATAAAGTTTTAATTTGGCTAGATCATTGGGATAATTTTAAATCATGTGACAATCGAATGACAAAACAAACACATCTAGCATTCACTCACTCTACATATGCACTCATTCAATTAACAAATTATTGTATTAATGAACTGAACTTTAAATTTTTGTTACCTGGTAGGATACAGACAGATAGTTTAGAGGATCGTTTTGGGAAATTTAGGGGTATGGCTGGGTCACAATATTTAATATCTATGAGACAAGTATTCGAAGTAGAGTCAAAATTGAGAATTCAATCGTTATTGCCATTAAATATAAACTCTTCATCTTTAGGTCAATTTAATGTTACAATCAGCGATATAGGTGACAGCATTTGTAATGAGAATGGTCCTGATAATTGTGTAAATGAACATGCAGATTTTAGTATATCAGTTACAGAAGAAGATATTAAAGTAAACGAAAATCAATTACCAGTGCTCACTTATATTGCTGGTTACTGTGTGCAATCATTGTTAAAAAAATATAAATGCCAAAATTGCTCAAATTACTTAATTGCTAAAAATGATTGTGTAATTGTAAATAAAAATTGTAACTATGATTTAATAAAAAGTTTAGATAGAGGAGGTTTGTTGTTACCACATTCAGATATTGTTAATGTAGTCATGTTTAATTATATAGTTGTAAATAAGTTAATAAGCCCAGACCTTGAGCAAAGATTTTTGAAATGTAATAATCAAAGACTAGTTGTACAAAAAATTACATCTTCAATAATAGTTAATGACTATGACTTTTTCTTAGCAGACTTCTTTTGTAATTTATCAGAACACTCTAATTCTAATATATTGTATCATATTTTAAAATCTTCAACAAACATATTTTTAAACAATTATATAAAGAGGAAAAATGATAGTTTAAAATCTTCAAAGAAAAGAAAATTGTGTACATTGTCATCTTAATGTAATTTGATGTAATTCTTTTCATAATTTCCCCTGGTGAGTTTCTTGTCAATTCTTCTCATCAGGTGTAATCGAATTGACGGATATAGGTAATAAATGTTTTTTTCTTTTAATATTTACCTACATATATTTTTGTTTCATTTAATACCCACAAAAACCTCTTTAAACTAAAACTCTAGGTACCTATCTATGTTGTTAATTAAATGTATCTTTATACAATATACATACTATATAGTTAAAACATTCTGATAGTATTATCATAGTGAAATAATAATATTACAGTATTTTAAAATCTATGAAATACGTATTGTTAGTTTACTCTCGAGAAAACGATGGCCGCATCTCGATGACGTCACTACGTCAGCGTTCCGGCCTGTTATTGTAAGAAGGTGTTGCATGGAGTCCTTCTGAACACTCCCCATAATACAGTCTACATTCTATTCTATTCTATTCGTTTACTTGTACATTGTCTAAGCCTCCTGTTGTTCTCAAGTGATGCGCTTATCAACGAACAACATTTAATTTGTATTTCTCAATTCGTCGAAAATAAAGTTTTTTTATGTATGTTCCCCGATTACTTGAAGACGCCTGGACCGATTTGGAATTTTTTTATTTGTTTGAAAGGGTATACTTCACAGGGCTGTGTGAAGTTGGCACCACCAAATGCGATTTGCAGCCAGTTGCAGCCACTTGTCCATATTGAACAGAGCAGGTGGCAAGTCTGTTGCCATTTGGTTTGATTTTTTTTAATACACAGTTAAACCTGTAGTATACATTTAATAGTATACTAATTTTTTTTTTAAGTGTACCGACTTCAATTCAATTGTGTACTGAAAAGTAAGTAATAATAAATATTTCGTCGTAGAATTTGAAGACGTTTGGTGCCAAATTAGAAACAACTTAGTTCCCAAATTCAATAATTTAGATAATTCATAAGGAACATACGATCATCAGTACAAACAGACAATATTGAACTTTTCTTCTTAGATGTTTATTTTGTATCCTAATTTAGCACCAACCGTCTTCAAATTCTACGACGAAATATTTATTATTTCTTACTTACCTACTTAATTTTTTTTAAAGTTAATTTATTTGTCTTGCTTTATCTCTATGGGACATTATCTCTTTCTCTTTTTAACTGATATTTTGTCTACGTAGAGATATTTTCCTTTGTGTTTTATTGTAAGCCTTAATTTCTGAACAAAATAAAACTATTATTATTAACTTTCTTAAAGAACCCTAAGTTGTTGAATGCAAGTTTGTTTGTTGAGTTACCAATTCCACTAATATTACTCTTAATTAATTTATGTTAAGTTTATTAATTACACGAAGTTTCACGCATTCATTTATTAAGAGTCGGATGTTGTCAATATTCTTAAAAATTTTTTTCTAGGATATGATTTCCGGGTAGAACTTTTTTTCTTTATGGGTTGCCTTGCAGCTCCAGAAGCCGTGTTATCGTTCCCAGGATACTCTTCGACTCTTCAACTATCTCTGTGACCAATCTGTGACACAGAGATCACGTCGATCAGAAAAAAGTGTATCGACTTCAAAAATTGTGCACTGAAAAGTAAGAAATAATTAATATTTCGTCGTAGAATTTGAAGATGGTTCCCAAATTCACTAATCCAGACAATTAAGAGCCTTATATCCATAATTTGTATGGGGATAAACTATTCCCAATTTCTCTGTAAATAATCCACCTGTGTCACTGTAATTTAGCATATAGTTACTTATTCAATATCGTTACACCGTTTTTGTCACACTGGTATCGTTATCACGCTCTACGCTAACCTATTTTTAACTTTTTTGTAAGTTCGGTGAGTTAAGAGTGTAGTGTACGGCGTCCATGTCCATACAAACGGAGAAAACGTTTTACTACCCCTAAATATTATTTAATTTTAACGATTTTGTAATATGTTACTGACATAATGAAAAACTACGTACGTATTTTTTCCTTTTTTCAAAATTCGTAAATCGTTTTCGCCCAAAACGCAATTTTCAACGAAGAACATACCTACGAACACTCACGAGCTGCAGTGCTCTCTGTCGCACTGATGCCCGGGGGAAGAGCGCGCTTGAGACAGAATATGATTTTCTAAATACCTATTTCGCTGCGTACGCTGAGCTACACGACCTCTTAATAGGTTAGCGAAAATCTTAGCGACGAGCGTGGTTCGGATAATGCAACAATAAAATAAACCATTTTTATCCATTTGCACCAGTGTAACCACGAGTTGGTCGCTATTATTTTGCCCTTGTTTTCTCTTTCACAATCTATCACAAAGCTCTTAAAATTTTTTAAAGAGCTAATGTAGCTTTTAATATTTGTAAATAGTTTATCCCAGAAAAAATATGGATATTAGAAACCTACGATCAGCAGTACAAACATACAAGGTACCGGGACGGTTCTTGAGCGCTCGACGAAAAAGTGGAGGAATGTTTGCGCATATGTAATTCGAGTGCAATATAACTTGTATATTTATTATAATTCATTTATTGATGTTTGTTTTTACGATTGCTTTTTACTGCTGGTAAAATTAAAATTAATACCTCATACCGCTGTAGAGTTGCAGGAATGTAATAGTTAAACGCTGAAATAATCTTGAAATACTCGTATATATTCGTTGAATTATGTTTACATTCAGTAACGTCAAAAACCAAGATGACGTGCAAAATATCAAATATAATATTATAAAGTAAACGTAGGAAAGTGTACCAGCCAGGTCTCCACATCACTCCCCCACCGAGACCGTGACTACGGGCGTAAGTGAGGTGGAAACCGGACGTGGCGTCCAGAGCGAGTAATGCGTGGAGGTTCGGGTTGCACAGCGGCTGCGGGTAGAGTAGGAGACTGAGGAACATTGGTTTCAAGATCTTTTTCCAACATCATGAAAGCTGGTTTCAACCTATCTACCGAAACGGTGGTATCCTTGTTATTAAGGAGAATACGAAAATATTTTTGACCTCGCTTTAGGACTTTATGAGGTCCAGAATATGGTGGATGCAGGGCTGGACGGACTCCGTCTTGACGAAGAAACACGAAGTCTGAAGTTGCCAGTTCCTTGAAAACAAAAACTGTTTTAGAAGTATGATGTATTGTAGGGATAGGCTTTAGTTTATTAGCGTAGGAGCGTAACCTTGATACGTAGTCTTGCATGTCTAATATAGTGTTTGAATTCGAATGAAAAAATTCGCCAGGAAGGCGCAATGGTTCACCATAAACAAGTTCGGCTACAGATGACTGTAAGTCTGATTTCCAGGCGCTTCTTATACCGAGGAGAACCAAAGGGAGAGATTCTGTCCAACTGGAGTCTGCGTTGCACATTATGGCAGCTTTCAATTGTCTGTGCAAGCGCTCAACTAAACCATTGGAAGCTGGATGATATGCTGTTGTCATCTTATGTTGCGAGCCAATTAGCTGAGTTAAATTTTTGAAAGTAGAGCTGTCAAATTGTTTACCACGGTCAGTAGTGATGCTGACCGGGCAACCAAAACGGGAAATCCAACCTGTCAAAAATGCATTGGCAGTGGAAGCCGCCGTGATATCGGTGAGTGGTATGACCTCAGGCCAACGAGTAAATCTATCGATAACTGTGAGAGCATAACGAAAACCGTTTGAAATGGGAAGAGGACCTATAAGATCGGTGTGAACATGGAGAAAACGGGCAGGAGGTAATTGAAAAACGCCCAAAGGAGAAGATACGTGTTACTTTAGCACGTTGACAAGCTAAACAGCTACGGCACCACTCTCGGCAATCTTTCCGTATGCCAGGCCAGACAAATCTTTGTACCAAAAGATTAACTGTGACATTTGTTCCTGGATGAGAGAGAGAATGAATGGCATCAAATACTTGACGGCGTAATGCTTTGACGATAAAAGGTCGAGGAGTAGAAGAGCTCACATCACAATAAATGAATGAGGAAGATCCTGAAATAGGAAGTTTAACAAGTTTGAGTGATGAACCCCCTGATAATAAAAGGTTTAATTCAGGATCGTTAGATTGAGTATGAGCAAGCACATCATAGTCAATGGCCTTGGAGGTCAACTCTTCAATCCTGGAAAGGGTATCTGCGACTACATTATCCTTTCCCGAAATATGTTGAATGTCTGATGTAAACTGGGAAATATAGTCGAGGTAACGGAATTGTCTGGGTGAAAATTTGTCTCTATTTGCTTGAAACACAAATGAGATAGGTTTATGGTCTGTAAAAACTGTAAAAACCTGAGCCTCTAACATATGCCGGAAGTATTGAATTGATTTGTATATAGCAAGCAATTCACGATCGTAAGGGCTATACTTAATCTGCGATGGAGAAAGCTTACGTGAAAAGAATGCTAAAGGCTGCCAAAATCCATTTTGAAACTGCTGTAAAACTCCACCTATGGCAGTACTAGACGCGTCAGTGACAAGAGCAAGCTTAGCGCTGCTGTCAGGATGGGCCAGAGTTGCAGCATTGCAGAGACCTCTTTTGCAGTCTTCGAAAGCCCGTTTGCATATGTCATCAAATTTAATAGTCTGATTGTTTTTCACAGAGCCCTTAAGATCGTTTAGGGGTGCTTGTAACTCAGCTGAACGAGGTATGAAGCGATGATAAAAATTATACATACCAAGGAAACGTCTTAGCTCTTTCACAGTTTTCGGCTCTGGAAATATTTGAATCGCGACAGTTTGATCTGGTAGCGGTTTAACACCTTCAGCGGAAACTGTATAGCCGAGAAAAGTAAGAGTTGAAACACCAAAAGTGCATTTGGAGGTGTTGATGAGAAGACCGTATTTATCAAGTCTAGAGAAAAGCTCACTTAAGTGAAGTTGATGCTTTACGAAATCATGCGAAAATACCAAAATGTCATCTAAGTAACTATATGTAAAGTCAAGACCTTTGGTAACTTCGTCAATGAATCGCTGAAAAGTCTGTCCAGCATTTCTTAGGCCGAAAGTCATCATTGGGAACTCAAAAAGCCCAAAAGGAGTAATAATTGCCGTTTTGGGAATGTCGGGTGGAAAAACGGGGATTTGATTGTATGCCTTGACAAGGTCGATTTTAGAAAATATAGTGCAACCTGAAAGGCTAAAATTGAAATCGTGTATGTGTTTAATGGGGTACCTATCTGGTACAGTGCGAGAATTAAGCATTCGGTAGTCCCCGCAAGGTCTCCAGTTATTGTCCTTTTTAGGAACAAGGTGCAAGGCTGAGGACCAGGGGCTGTTAGAAGGTCGAGCGGTACCCATCCTAACCATCTCGTCAAACTCACGTTTAGCAATAATAAGTTTGTCTGGATGTAGACGACGTGGTTGGGCAGTAACTGGCGGGCCAGATGTAGTTTTGATGTAGTGCACAGTATTGTGGGGACAGTCACGTGGCCTGCCAGCTGGACGCGTTATGTTTGGGAACTCTTCTAGGATAATTTCAAAATCGGGGTTAAGTTCCGGATAATTGGTTTTAATGGAAGTGACTGTTTCGGTAGGGTTAACACCAGATGCAGGTGCAACTAAATATGTAAGTTGATCACAAATCCTATGATTCCTGCAGTCTACTAAGATGTTGTAATACGCCAGAAAGTCGACGCCAATAATAGGTTTAGTGACGTCAGCGATAACGAACCTCCACCCATACTCACGTCGAAGACCGAAGTTTAATGTAAGATGTATAAAACCATAAGTTGATATTGTAGTGCCGTTGGCTGCGAAAAGTTGGTAGCTTGATTTTGTTTGTTTGTTCTTGATAGCTGTCCGAGGAAACACGCAAATATCAGACCCAGTGTCAATTAAAAACATCATTTTTGTCTTTCTGTCGGTTACAAATAGGCGGCCAGACGAGGGTTGACGACAGTCGTTGGCCGCTACTAACGACCGTCGTTTGAGTTTTCCGCGTCAAATTTGCAGGGCGAGACACATCTTCTTGCTCTAGAACCAAACTGGTAGTGATACCAGCAAAGGTCGCTTGGAGAATTGTTTCGAACAGACGTCGATGGAGAGCGAGATCGGGAACTAGAACGGGAGCGGCGTCTATTGTCCCAAGTTGAGAGCTTCTGAAAACTTTTCTTAAGTGCTGCAATTTCATGCTTAACTTCTTCACAGCAGTTTCCAGGATTATCCTGACTGGTCGTCTCCACTTGTTTAGTGTAAGGAGCTATATCCTGGATTCGATCCGCTAAATCTGCTAATATAGATAATGATACTGATGGCTGACTGGCGAGAACACTCTGGATATTTGCGGGAAGACGGCTCATCCAAATAGTTTTCAAAAAATCCTCCGGTACTATCACTCCAGCTAAACATTGTAGATGCCTTAAAAATTGAGAAGGCTTCCGATCTCCTAATTCTTCCTGTGTTAATATTTGTTGAATTTTTTGATCGTGAGTAGCGCTGAGTCGTTTAATTAATTCTGACTTTAATTTTTCATACCTGTCATTTTGTGGTGGATTGATTATAATGTCTCGAACCTCTTTCGAAAATTGACGATCCAGATGCCCGATAACATAATTAAATTTGGTTGTATCACTTGTGATCCCGGAGTTGGAGAATTGGCCCTCGACCTGAGCGAACCAGATTTCAGGATCCTCAGGCCAAAACGGTGGAATCCTTACTCCGACTTTGCACAGTTCTGCAGATGTACCGTTTGCGGCAGTGGAACCGGACACAGCCGCCGGGTTGCCGCTGCCCAAACTGCTATCCTTGTGCGCCATGTATATTATAGTTACATATAGTAGTTCAATTCGGTGGTCACCAATGTAGAGTTGCAGGAATGTAATAGTTAAACGCTGAAACAATCTTGAAATACTCGTATATATTCGTTGAATTATGTTTACATTCAGTAACGTCAAAAACCAAGATGACGTGCAAAATATCAAATATAATATTATAAAGTAAACGTAGGAAAGTGTACCAGCCAGGTCTCCTTACGCCAAGCAGACCCAACAATTGTGTTCTGCGCATCTAACGACCACCGCTCAAGAACCGTCCCGGTACCTATACTTAGATAATATTGAACAGATCTTTATCTTCTTAGATGTTTACTTAATTTAGTATCCAAATTTGGCACCAACCGTCTTCAAATTCCATGACGAAATATTAATATTATTCCTTAATTTTCAATGCACAATTTATGAAGTCGGTACACTTTTTTTTAAGTTTATTTAGTGTACTATTAAATGGAATAAACCCTTAATTAAGTTCTTATTTAGTCTGAATTCTAAGGTTATAACGTTATCTCTGTAAAAAAAATCAGCTATTTATGGCAACAGACACCTATTCTGTTCAATATGGACAACTGGCTACAAGTGGACACTGTTACTGGAGTCTCTGGTCCATAGATGTAGTATAGTTGCGCGGGCGTTATACTAGATTGGCAATACAAAAGAGAAAGCGCATAGATACGCGTATGTTAAAGTGAGACAGACGATACCGTTTCTTGGTTATTTTTATAAAATATCATGTTTTAAAGTATAATTAAGTGTTTAATAGACGTGATTAATTATTGGCAGTGCATGGTGCAGTGCCTGGATGTAAGTCATCTAAGATGAAAAATCCACAGAATGACACATTTGTCACGCACACTGATGTATTAATGTTTTTGGTCTCGTTCTAATCGCGACATTACCAATTTATTAGAGCGCCAGCCTAGCATACTACATCTATGCTCTGGCCATACCTTAATGTATAAATACCGTGTAGTAGTGTGTGTAAAATCCGAGCCTTAACAAAGTAGGTGTTCATAATGCACTTTAATAACTACATAGTTTCATTTAAACGCTGAGATTTCAGTAGAAAATCATAATGTATTTTTTTAAATATATATTTTTCTATTTAATTGGTAAGTTTGTCTGTCTGTATTGAAATCTAGAATACGGGACGGGGTAGGGACTATCTCTATGCAAAAAAATACAGATCCGTTGCTCTGTTTTGACCACGGATACAATATGGGTTAACAACAATTTGAATTACTACATACATACGCTTATAACTACTTATCTATTAGAGATAGATGTATGCTACCGCGGACTTTTTTGTAGATCATTTTATTCTACACAATTCTTTCCTACATCATTTTGTTATATCTCTGAAGGATTAGAGAGCATACGTCATGAAAACTTGCTGGGTCTAACTTTCCCCCCGACTGATAATGCTCAGCTCCTAAACATAGATCATTATTTTATACTCACCTTTTTTAACCGAACTTCAAAAGAAGTTCTCAACTCGTCAGAATCTTTTATGTTTCTTTTATGTATGTTCCCCGATAACTTGAAGACGCCTGGACCGATTTGGAATTTTTTTTTGTTTGAAATGGTATACTTCCCAGGTGGTCCCATGGTCATCAGGTCAGGATCTAATGATGGGATTCTGGAGAAATCACAATTTTCAGTGCATATTTTTTGAAGTCGGTACACTTTTTTTTTAAAGTTAATTTATTTACGACTAGCATTCCGCCCCCGGCATCGCCCTTGGATATTTACGAACATAATAAAATATCCCCTACCCCCTACCCCTATCCCTACGCCCTCTACCACTATATCATCAATAGTTTTCGCAGCGCACGCGATGTTAGGAATTTCTTAGGTAATTTTTTTACACCTTGGGTTACATTATTGGAGTTTTAGTAAGGATCCCTAATTTTATTGAAAATAGAATATAGCCTATGGCACTCAGAGTGAATGTAGCTTTCCAATGGTGAAAGAATTTTTGAAATCGGCACAGTAGTTTTTGAGTTTATTCATTACAAACATACAAATCTTTCCTCTTTATAATATTAGTATAGATAATTTCTTACTTTACAGCCTTGGGACTAACGCATTACTCATCCCAACAAGAGTCAGGATCCTATCGTCGCAGATTCGTGCCGCTGCCGTATGGTTTACATAGGTGGAAAAATTATTTTCTTGTTTCCGCTTTGAAGGAAAGAAGAACTTACGACCAATTGACCAGCCACGGCCGACCTGAATATAAAAACACAGTAGATTGGGAAATATATAATTCTAAGTACATATAGTTTTTTATATATCTTCATTGGTTAACTTGTATGTAAACAAGAGAGGTGTGTCAGGATCGTGGCATGTGGAGGTCCTTAGTCTCTGTCTACCCCGGTGGAAGTCAGGCGTGAGTATATGTATGTAAACAAGAGAGGTGTGTCAGGATCGTGGCATGTGGAGGTCCTTAGTCTCTGTCTACCCCGATGGGAGTCAGGCGTGAGTATATGTATGTAAACAAGAGAGGTGTGTCAGGATCGTGGCATGTGGAGTTCCTAAGTCTCTGTCTACCCCGGTGGGAGTCAGGCGTGAGTATATGTATGTAAACAAGAGAGGTGTGTCAGGATCGTGGCATGTGGAGGTCCTTAGTCTCTGTCTACCCCGGTGGGAGTCAGGCGTGAGTATATGTATGTAAACAAGAGAGGTGTGTCAGGATCGTGGCATGTGGAGGTCCTTAGTCTCTGTCTACCCCGGTGGGAGTCAGGCGTGAGTATATGTATGTAAACAAGAGAGGTGTGTCAGGATCGTGGCATGTGGAGGTCCTTAGTCTCTGTCTACCCCGGTGGAAGTCAGGCGTGAGTATATGTATGTAAACAAGAGAGGTGTGTCAGGATCGTGGCATGTGGAGGTCCTTAGTCTCTGTCTACCCCGGTGGGAGTCAGGCGTGAGTATATGTATGTAAACAAGAGAGGTGTGTCAGGATCGTGGCATGTGGAGGTCCTAAGTCTCTGTCTACCCCGGTGGGAGTCAGGTGTGAGTATATGAAAATGAAGGAAATTGGTTTAATCAAGGGTCAAAGTTAATTTTACCTTAAATTGGACCCGTTACTTAATTGTCCGTCTACCCCTTTCGTAATTAACGCTTTTATGATGCACTTAATTAGTCACCTGGACCCTTTGTAATGGGGGACTGGATTTCCAATGAAACATATGTTAAGCTTATTTAAGGCAAGAACATTCGTGTTTGAGATTTGTATGGAGAAAAACTGCCGGGCGCCATTTTGGTCTGTGCCATTTTCACGCAAAACTACTGAACGGAGTTTGTTACTCTTTTCACTAATATATAGGTTAATTCATGAGGAAAATTTCCGACACCTATCATGTTTAGGGGCTGAGCATTAACAGTATTGTGCACCAAGTCTGGAAAAAGTATGCTGTCTCGTAGTGTCTAATTCGTTAGGGATATAACAAAATGATGTAAGAAATAATAGACATAATGACTAAAAAATTCTAATTAGTCCGTCAGTTAGATTGTCAGAAGATATTGGACACGTATTTTTTCTTTTGTCAATTAAACAAAAAATGATGAAGATATAGCCCGCTAATGTTCCGCGTGACGTCACGCCTTAGTACAATTTTTAGCAAGGCGTGACGTCACCAGCCCCCACTCCCAAACTTTGACGCGCTTTATCTCTGTCATTTTTTGTTTGAATAACAAAAAAAAATACGTGTCCAATATTTTTTGATTACCTAAATGACGGACTAAATAGAATAGTATTTTCTTTACCCTGTCATCTACCCTATTGTGTAGAATATTGCACCCGTGCGAAGCCTCGTTAAATCAACCTATCCTAATAGTGACAACGCAACAAAATCCGTTGAATAATTTAGTTTAGTTAAAAGTTCACAGACAGACGCGGTGGGGGATTTAGTTTTATAGTATGTAATGATTACGCTTCTTTGTCTCCAAGACGGACTTATTCTTCGTCTTTTGATATATGGCAACAGTGTTGACTTATCGTCGCAATTCTGCCAGTCTCCAGTGTTTAATCTTGTGCAATCATAGAGTACAGCCTATGGAGGTGCCATAGACGGGCTTCCCCTTTAGCCAATTTTTTCCCCTTTGACCAGTTAAACTGACCAGGTGCGCAGTAATAAGTTACCTTAGATTTCGTTGGTATCGTTTTGTGTCGCGAGACAGAGCTCTAGGAAAATAGTTAATAGTGATGTTTTAAACGGGAAAGGCGATCTAGGGCTTCAAACTTAGTGTTTCCAATCATTAATTTATTATGTTTCTATTTTAACATAATCATTATATAACGTAAAATCCGTTGCGACAACAAAACGACAGAGAAATACAGTGGTACAGGGGCTAGTACTAGGCGTTTACCCACCCCCCCCCTCCCCCTCCAAAAGTGGCAGAAAAAAAATTGTTAGGTGATTTACACGCTTCACGTCTCCTTTGGTATAGATATACTCAAAATGTGCAATAGTAAGCCGATAAATCGGTAGCTAAGATTATCCCGCCGACTGTGATATGTCTTATTAATCGCTGACTAAACACAACCATCACAGCGCGGACGGGATTAAACCGGATTCCCCATCACGTCACCGCAGGCGCGTGCGCTATCTATCTGGTTAAAAAATAAAAAATAAATTAAAGTTTAAACTCAGTAAATCGCGCGGCTTCTTTGTCGATATCTCTTTAAAATTTGTTAGAGAGAAGAAGAAAACTGCGAAAAGAATCAATAAAATAACCAAGGATAAGATAAGACAGGCCAAGATTCACGTACCATAAACATGAGAAAGAACGATTTCACAAAAAATCAGTCTTGCGAAAATACACAAAACAGACATATGCTCTTCCAGTATTATTCAAAACTATTAGAAATAGCAAGGAAATCATCTATAGGATGGTATATGTGCGCTACTCGATTGATCAGCCACTTGCTGCTGGCGACTTTGTGAAGACTGGCAGCCGAGATCTTTATATGAACAATAAGTTTTAGTGTATTTTGAATTTATACTTAGAATAAGTCGGGCATATTCGGGCAAGATGACATGATGTAAAGAGTTTTACCTTGGGATTGCACGAAAAAGCACCTTTTGTGTTTGACAGTATCAGTATGAAACCTGAATACCTAAATTAAAGAAAGTAAAATAATTAACAATATCATCTTGCCCGGAAGATATGCAAGGTCAGTAATTAGGTCCATTAGTTAGGTATCGATAAGTATGTATATATAAATTGTTATGACAAATAAAACAGCTTAAAATACAGTCCACTAATTTATTATTTCAAATCACTAAATCACCAGATGGGTAGAAACATGTGGAGCTCTACCTCTTGAGTAACACCTGCAGAGGTATCTCACACAGTATATTAGTAAATAGCAAATTCGGTTGAAAAATACGCGAGAAATTGATGACTTTCAGGGCTACGCACCTAACTCATTTTAATATTTTTTTAAATTCAACTGTATAAAATATATTTAAATTTGGAAACTAAGGAAGTCGTGACAAAAGTTATGAGTTATCTCCTTAAAATGTGTATGGACATAACAAAATTTTCTTGTTTGTGTATGGTTTATACCTTTCAGCATTGCCTTTCAGTTCGTTTTCCATTTACCCACTCCTTTAGTACCGAGATTCGTGTCGCGTCGAGAAGTTCTCCGCTAGGTTAAAACAAATATAAATTGACTAAATATATAATTGTCCTAAAAGTGTGTGATCTAGCGTGCAATAAGGCTCCACGTCGGCAGACGCTATACACAGATTGATAGGGTAAAGGTCCAGATTATCTAATCCTGAGCTTTTCGTGTTTTGACGACTTTATTAAATTGCTGCACTGTTTTATTACGTACTTTAACCATTTTGAAGTCTCGGTAAGGTACCACTTTTCGCCGGTGTTCACTAGTTTTTAAGAAAATTGACATTGAAAAACTTAACCTCAAAATCTGAAATTGAGATTTTCGTGTTTTAAAATAAAATATAAGGTTTCCAGCGCTTCGGCGGCCGCTCCCGCGGCACCGCTCGCTTCGCTCGCTCGCCTTGCGCCTTGTTTTTACACCATACGAACCACGCTCGTCGCTGCGCTCCTCGCTAACCTATTTTGTGGAGTAAAAAAATTTCGATCGTGTCTGAAGACTTTTCACCGACGTGGCGGTCACGGGAGGGGTTTTCGGGATTGGTGTCCTGGACGAAATTTGCTCCTTGTGACGCCTTTCATCCTATGGTATCATAAAAAATGTGTGTTATATGGAGTAAAAAAAATCGATTGAAAATTTTCTTTCAAAATCATGAAAACTCTAACCTTAATTTTGCAAAAACCTGTGACCTTCTGCAAAAACTTATACCTTACCGAGACTTGAAAATAGTTAAAGTATGCAATAAAGCAGTGCAGTAATTGAATAAAGTCGAAAAAACACGAAAATCTCAGGATTAGATAATCTGGACCTTTACCATTGATAGCCAGCTGGCTGAATCGAGAAGAACAGACGTAATTGGTACGTACTCCTTCCATGTTTTTTGAGTTATTCGCAAAATTTTGAATTTTTTTAATTGTAAATAACTTTTACAATTATTTATGTGCGGGTTTGAAACTTCTGCACATTTTTCTAGAGGTGATTACGAATAAACACGTAGCAAGAATAAACACGTTTTTCAACTTGTGAACCAGACTAACATTATTTTAAAATGGGCTTCTTATGGGGGTGTGCATACTTTTCATATAATTATCATGGACGTAAAAAAGTAGAGGACGGATCGCCGCTAAGACAAAAGTGAAGCACCAAGCGTGCATGTGTGCTACCGATTTTATTTATCTCTAATATATCTTTAAATTGTAGAATAAGTGGTAAATAACTAACTTACCTATGAAATATGATTCCTTGACATTTTTTATGAGTAGTGGAGTTGTTTTTGCATAATTTTACTACACAATACGGCATTGTTTTTTATTTTCTTATGGCGGCTGATCAGCATAACCGAATGAGAATGTGTGCGTGAGGCTCGTATTTATAATGAAACTGGCATAACTTGGTTGCTTCACTTTTGTCTTAACGGCGATCCGTCCTCTCCTTTTTTACGTCCATGTTATTATATAATATTCTGTATAATACCTATATAATATTATGTTTTAGCATTCTGAGAGAATATACTACTAGCGTTGGTACATTGTAAGGACGCTGATCAATCTAATTTTTTGTACAGATGGTCTATAGAGTTTATACATTCCAGTGTGGCCAGAGACATTGTATTTCAGGGTCATGAGCTCACGAGGGTCATGTCCTCCAATTTTTTTATTGAAATGTCTCTACTTCAACTTGTAATCTGTTATTTTTACAAGAAGTGCCCTCCGAAGTACGAGAAGGCGATCAAAGCACATATTATTCTAATAGAAATTGGCACACATTTTTTTAACTTGGCTACCGATTCCTAAAATCCGTGGGCATGAAGCCAGTTTGTCATATGGTCAGTCTAGACTTACTAGTCTAAAATTAGACTTTTCCTGGGCGTGTTCTTATGTGACACGCCTATATTACACCCAAATGGACACGCCCAAAAACTTTGAATAATCGACGAGAATTTTCTCAATTTGTGGAGATTTTTAAAGAAGTGATTGTATACATTGCTGCATGAAGGAACTTCAAAAACATATTATAAAACAAAGTCCCCAACGCTTTTGTCTGTGACATTTTCATGCAAAAACTACTAAACCGATTTTGTTACGGTTACGGTTTTACTATAATATTAGATAGGCTGATTCAAGACGAAGGTTTTCGAGTATAAAACATGAAGCTATTATGTTTAGGAGCTGAGCATTAACCGGCGAGTTTGGTAGTGATGTAGGAAAGAATTGTGTAGAATAAAATGATCTGTAAAAAAGTTTTTATAAGCGTATTTATGTAGGTATTCAAATTGGTGTAAACTCATATTGACCTACCCGTTTGTCTACGGTTTTGGGAGCTGTGAAGTTATGAAAATGATTAAAAATGTAAAAAAAAAAAACCAAAGAAAATTAACTTTTTTTTTATATAATATACAGTTAATCATACGGATATAATATCTAAAATCTATGAAAAGAAATCAAGTAGATGTAAATTAAAAATAAATGTTAATTAAGCAGCAATGTATATCAAATTCCTGAAAGCTCCATAGAGTTTTCATCTCCCATCTTCCTTAGAAGTCAGTGTCGGGAAATCTATTTTAGAGGGCGGACGTATTATATTTCATGCGGCATTTTGGGGATATAAAACCTCTTTTATGTTAGAAACTATTTGAAATTAATTAAAATTAAATATATCTGAATGATGTGCAATTAAAAATAACTTAAATTGTTTGTGTAAAAGATTTTTTGTGTTGTTTGTTTGTTTCAAGGTTTGTTTACAAACAATAAACCACGTGGTTACAACGTGATATACAACCTTTTTGTGAAGTGGCCTAGTGAAGTGAAATAAAAAAAAAAGAAATAAGCCGGTTTTCTATTACGAATTTACTTGTAAACAAAAATAACATTGTATTTTTGAAAAATTAAACTAGTTTATTTAATTTTAACAATTTGTCGTGAAATATACGTGCAAATATTTAAAATAGGATAAAAATAAACATTTATATACTGTTAAATTAAAAAAAAGTGAACTGAGAACAAACTTGATTAATTTTTTAAATTAAAGTTAGCAACGGTATTCAAATAAATTAATCCAGAAAGACAATTTAAAAAATCAAGTTGGATCCACAACTTTCTTCAAAAGAGGCCCTGCATAGGGCCTCTAACCAGAAACCAAAAAAACCAAACGTAAAAACACTTCTAGTCCACCCATTCTCATCCAAAATCGACACAAATCAAGAGAGGAAATCATCTAAAACCTATTTATTAGAAACACCAAAGAACATTAAACGAAAAGCGCCATTATTAGAAATTCCAGAACACTACAACACAAAACCGAAACGCTACAATTTCGACAATTTAATAGAAAATAACCAAAATGTCGAACCGATTCCGACAAAAACTGAAATAAATAAGGAATCGGACAAAAATAATTGCTGTGCCGCCCATCACTGCTGTTGTATGTCGAATTGTAAAAATAATACCGAAACAAAAAAACCGAGCGATGATATTGACAAAATGAAAGAAAGTGACAATTGTGATTGTAAAAATAGTGTCAAGTTTATATTAGCTCCCGCCATGATGCCACCAATGAACATCTTCACACCTTACATGATCAAAACTGGAAAAACTGAAAAGGTATGCATATATCTACTTATACCTACTTATTTTAGTAAAATATAAAATAACAACTAACTATCTTATCTAAGTATATATTTAAAAATTTAAATACAATAAAAAGTACTTAGGTATATGAGGTACGAATTACGGAATTATATGATACTAGCTTTCCGCCCCCGGCTTCGCCCGTGGATATTTTAGAACAAAATATAATATACTCTATAGCACTCAGAGATAATGTAGGTTCCTATTAGTGAAAGAATTTTCAAAATCGGTTCAGTAGATCCAGAGATTACCCCCTACAACCTCACACACTTTACCCCTTTATAATATTAGTGTAGATACCTCAGAAACAGGATATACCACATTTTTCTGAAGTGGACTCATGAACTATGTAAAGGAAAATTAAAAAAATAACTAGACACCTAAGTATGCTTGTTTGATTACAGAGATTGGTTGCGAATTCGTTTTTTTCTTAATTATACATTTTCCAAATTCTATATTATACCTTATCTTAATTTTCATATACGAATATAACTTAATTTTCATATACGAATATAACTTTTATAAACAATAATTCAATTTAAATTTAAAACTGGTTTATATTTTGAAAATTGTACTTACAAATAAATTGTACTTACCTACATTAATTACGACAAAAATAAACATTTATAATAATATTTACTTGAAAAAAGGGAATTAAGAACAAACATGATTTAGTTTTAAATTAGAGTTCGCCAATTTAAATACATTAATCCAAAAAGAACCTGGTACTTTTTCTTTTAAAGCGAAACCCGTTTTAATAATATTTAAGCACCTATATATACAATCCTTCTTAAATTAAGTAAGTAAACTCCTTAAATATATTAATATATTAATTTTAATTGTTATGGTTACCCGAAATTAAGTTGTTTGAAAGAAAATGAAAGGATATACGGGTTGAAATCTAGATATAAAAACTATTTATACATACATGGTTATCATATAATGTGTATAAAAATATATAATGATTTGCCAAGTATTTGCCACTTAATTTATTTAAAAATAGAGTAAAACAATGGCTTGTTAAAAATTGCTTTTATTCAATAAAATAATATGGTATACACCACAAATAGTAAAAAAATATTGAAAATTATTCATTTATAACTTACACACAGCATCATATTATTTTATTGAATAAAAGCAATTTTTAACAAGCCATTGTTTTACTCTATATTTATATAATTTTAATTGTTTTTTTTATTATTGTAGAATTATTATAATATTATATTATTGTGATAAAGAATAAAATATTGTACGCCTTAATAGGCAGAACATGTAAAGATATGTGAAACAATAAATAGAAATGGAATAAAAAAATAGCTTTAGATTAAATTGGATTGTCGGACTTTTATTTGACGCAAGTTTCTAGTAGGGGTGTGCGAATAGCGTTCGAATCGAAGTTCGTTATAAAGTTCACGAATAATTAAAAAAAATCGAATAATTCGAAAATGTTCGAATAATTCGCGAAGTATCGAAATATCACTGGATTTTCTATTGTTTTCAATTTAAATTCCATCACAACATGTATCAAAATATTTTACTAACGAATAGTATACTTTTTGATTTAAATTTGTGTAATCATATTTTCGTTTAAATAAAATGTAAGTATATTAATTGATAATTTCATATTTGAATATCGAACATAACAAACCCTAAATTTAAAATTATCAGAAATTCGCAAATAATATAACAATTATATAATATAACAAAATTCGTAAGTTCGAATTATTCGCACACCCCTAGTTTCTAGTAAACTTTTTGTTGAACAATGATAATTTAATCATTTACATATCAGGGGGCTTAGACAATGTACAACTAAACGAATAGAATAGAATGTAGAATAGATAACTTTAAATGTATGGGACCAACTGAATAACCATGTGACGTAACTAAACTGTC
The DNA here is from genome assembly GCA_963924495.1 of Nemapogon koenigi. NCBI lineage: Eukaryota > Metazoa > Arthropoda > Insecta > Lepidoptera > Tineidae > Nemapogon > Nemapogon koenigi. The sequence continues at coordinate 1,620,450 of OZ004656.1, forward strand.
ATTCACTCTGACAATGCCAAGGAGTTTATATACCTATGTATACAAACTGTTTGAACGTTTGAAGTATAAACTCCTTGTAGAAAGCGAAGGGTAATTGGTCTGGCTGGTCTTTTGCAAGGATTATCTTAAAATCCAAATCATGAGTATAAACATAAGTTTAGTTATTATTCAAATTGTGTATTCTTGCGTAAAGTCCTAACTGCCAGTTGTTTATTTGTAATTTTAGAGGTACCTAACTTTAAATTTTTTTTCTATACAAAATTGAAATTCTTGCTATTGAAAATTTAAATTGACGCTTAGTATATCCTCTATTATATTGTGTATTAATTACAAAAATAATGCTAAAGAATTGTCTAAACAGCAAACGTTTATGCGAAGAAATATGGGGTAGTACCTATGGGCCCGCTCAGTTCATCACTTTTTCTTTTTTTTTCCATTACGGTTCCAGGGTACCCAGCGGAAGACCAAGTCTCCCTCGTTTAGCCGATGGTTTATGGTGCATCGCTGGCCGAGTGGTTAAGATGTCGGGTATTAACTAGGCAGACCACGAGTTCAATCCCGGATACCGGTCATGTAGGTACCAATGAGTTTTTTAATTAAAAACTTATGTACATAATCCGACAAACCATTTTCCATCTAAATATACCTCAACAGAACTGGCCACTCGCATCACTTCTTGATTGTATATATAGGAAGTTAGAAATAAGAATAATTCCCCATCTTCCATAAAAATAGCTTTCGCATCTCCTTTCACGGACTATAAAATAAAATTACGTATGAAGCATAAATTTTAAACAGAAACTCCATTATTCAAACAGCTACGCCCCTAACGTATGAATTGTAATTTTTTATTTTTATTTTATTCATAGATATCTCGAATCGCCCTTCTCTATTCTTTCGGTTTACTCTGTCTACCCCGGTGGGAGTCAGGCGTGAGTATATGTATGTAAACAAGAGAGGTGTGTCAGGATCGTTGTGGAGGTCCTTAGTCTCTGTCTACCACGGTGGGAGTCAGGCGTGAGTATATGTATGTAAATAAGAGAGGTGTGTCAGGATTGTGGCATGTGGAGGTCCTTAGTCTCTGTCTACCCTGGTGGGAGTCAGGCGTGAGTATATGTATGTAAACAAGAGAGGTGTGTCATAATCGTTGTGGAGGTCCTTAGTCTCTGTCTACCACGGTGGGAGTCAGGCGTGAGTATATGTATGTAAATAAGAGAGGTGTGTCAGGATTGTGGCATGTGGAGGTCCTTAGTCTCTGTCTACCCCGGTGGGAGTCAGGCGTGAGTATATGTATGTAAACAAGAGAGGTGTGTCAGGATCGTGGCATGTGGAGGTCCTTAGTCTCTGTCTACCCCGGTGGGAGTCAGGCGTGAGTATATGTATGTAAACAAGAGAGGTGTGTCAGGATCGTGGCATGTGGAGGTCCTTAGTCTCTGTCTACCCCAGTGGGAGTCAGGCGTGAGTATATGTATGTAAACAAGAGAGATGTGTCATGATCGTGGAATGTGGAGGTCCTTAGTCTCTGTCTACCCCGGTGGGAGTCAGGCGTGAGTATATGTATGTAAACAAGAGAGGTGTGTCAGGATCGTGGCATGTGGAGGTCCTTAGTCTCTGTCTACCCCGGTGGGAGTCAGGCGTGAGTATATGTATGTAAACAAGAGAGGTGTGTCAGGATCGTGGCATGTGGAGGTCCTTAGTCTCTGTCTACCCCGGTGGGAGTCAGGCGTGAGTATATGTATGTAAACAAGAGAGGTGTGTCAGGATCGTGGCATGTGGAGGTCCTTAGTCTCTGTCTACCCCGGTGGGAGTCCGGCGTGAGTATATGTATGTAAACAAGAGAGGTGTGTCAGGATCGTGGCATGTGGAGGTCCTTAGTCTCTGTCTACCCCGGTGGGAGTCAGGTGTGAGTATATGTATGTAAACAAGAGAGGTGGAGGTCCTTAGTCCATGTCTACCCCGGTAGGACCCAGTGGTACCCTACTAGTCCTACTAGCGGTAGTATCAGGTACTTATCCCTACCCTAACGATAAAAGTAAAGTGATGTTAACCAAAAGCTTCCTGACCGTATGATAGATTTATGGTGATCCTTTTGTTAAGGCGACGTTCCATGGAGAGAAATCTATTTGCCGATACCAAAACACAAAAAAAAGTAGCAATGAAAAAAAATCTTACAGCTCCCGGGAACCGATGCCGGCCCCAGGGTACCCAGCTGAAGACCAAGATTTTTTTTGAGGTTATACCTAACGAGTGGCCAGCTCTGTCGAGGTATGTAGATGGAAAAGCCTCTTTGTATGGTTTATCGGATAATGTAGGTACATTGGTCGGATGTGGGTATCAAACCTGCGACTTCTCAGTGACACTGTTTCAGGCGCTATTAAGGCTCCTATATCCATAATTTATCTGGAATAAACTATTCCAAATTTCTTTGTAAATAATCCACCTGTGTCACTGTAATTTAGCATATAGTTACTTATTCAATATATCTAAGTGAAATAGCTGTTTTTTTTCAATGGGTTTTATTGAATAGGAAATATGGGTGGTAAAAATTTGCCCCCGTTTTCTCTTTCATAATCTATCACAAAGCTCTTAATTATTTTAAAGCGCTGTTATACCATTACCTTCAATTTATTTTATTTAAAAATCAAAATAATAATTATAATTTATTAACTTTATGAAAGAGAAAACAGAGGCAAAATAATCCTTTTTTTATCACCCATATTTTCTATTCAATAAAACCAATTGAAAAAGTTATTGAATAAGTAACTATACCTATGCTAAATTACAGTGACACACGTGGATTATTTACAGAGAAATTAGGAATAGAAATTATGGATATTTTAGTTCTATAGTGTTATTCGTCATTAACAAAATATTTGAGAACAAATTAATATAGGGTGAAGATATTTGCATTACAAATATCAAACAAGACTACCCCGGTGGGATTCAGGCGTGAACATATGGAGGTCCTTAGTCTCTGTCTATCCCAATGGGATGTAGGCTTTATTTAATAATTAAACAAAGGGGAAACGAAAGGTTTTGTCCCTAATTAGAAATTAACGTAAATATTAAGTTTAATTTTGGTGAATGCGGGCTCTATCAGGTTTCCTGAAATATATCTTCACATCTATATCCCGTAAGGGTAGACAGAGAGTATAAATACTTATAGTGAAAGGAAATGCTGGCTGAGAACGACCTAAGTGTACTTTTATTTAATACAAGTTCTATCCGCGGTTTCACCCACGTTGAAATAGTAAAAAAACCCGTGATTGTAATTTGCCCGATACATTTTTCCGGGTTAAAAAGTAGCCTATGTGCTATTCCAGACTATAATCTATCTCTGTGCCAAATTTCGTCCAGATCCGTTCAGCCGTTCTGGTGTGATTGAGTAACAAACATACATACGTCCATACAAACTGTCACGTTTATAATATTAGTGGGATGGGATATAAAAAAAATATTGATGGAAGGCAATGTTATGAAAGTTATGATGAATGTAAAAGAAGCGAAAGAGGTATGTCAGGATCGTAGCAAATGACATTCGATAGTCTTTGCTTACCCCTCTTGGGATAAAAAGCGTGATGATAGATTAAATACAAATATTTAATTATGGTTTTTTGAATATCTGCTTGAATATTTTGATGAAACTTTTGAGCTTTTCGTTTTAATCTAGCTATTTATCATCACGCCTTTTATCCCAAGAGGGTTAGGCAGAGAGAATTGAATTTCATTTGCTACGATCCTGACATACCTCTTTCGCTTATTTTATATTCATCATACCTTTTTAGGCGATTGTGTGTACCTACTTTTAACATTGCTTTCGATATTTTTTTTTAAATTATCAATAAAAGTACACCTAGGTCTTCCTCCAGCATTTCCTTTCATTTCTACCATATAAACCTTTTTTGGTCAGTCATGCTTCATTCTTTTAACGTGTCCAAACCAGCGAAAACTACTTTTCTTTATTTCAATCACAACATTATCTTCTCCGCATTCTTCTCTAATGACATCGTTCCGGATGCACTCAATACGCTTTATCACAGTTTTTAGTAAATAGAGTCGAGTGGGTCCCCCCCCCCCCCCGCCCCCCCCCGCCCCGAAATCCGTCACAAAGTAGGTAGTAACTATCAGTTCAGCTGAGCAGATGAGGTCTAGTCAAGCGAGCTAGGATGTTGACCTATTGCAGAAAAGATGCAATAAAAGGTAAAGTCGTACTTGGCTTGGTTGGTGAATAGACCCCCCCGAAGCAAAATCCTGGCTACGTGCTTGGCGACACATCTAGGACCATCTACATGTGGACAATGTTACTGATGACTCTGGTCACACCTCAAGTTATAAACGCCGTGAAGATGTGTTAGCTTAATTTATCTTCATCATGGATCATTAACGTGTCGTCAAAGTTGTAGATCACAGATCTATAAGACTGTAGATCGTTGATCTTCTAGAACTATTTTTGAGTGTGTTTACACCTAATTTGTAATCAAGTGTTAATTTATCATTTAAATGTTACAGTGCATTTCCTTATTATTTATATATACAGAGTGTTTCTTGAGAGTTAGCCGTGGCATTCACTCGTTTTCCTGCAATCTGTGGCAGTGATTTCGTGAAAAGGGACGGAAGTGTGTAACAGGAAGCCGGGGAAGTGCGCGCTATTTCATTTGACTAATGAGCGTGTGTGTGGTGGTAGAGTTGGCCTTGGTGGTATTTAAGATAATCCCGCCGACCGTGATATGTCTTATTAGTCGTCAACTAATCACAACCATCACAGCACGGGCAGGATTAAACTGGATTCCCCATCACGTCTTGGCGGGCGCGTGCGCTATTCACAAAGGCGTGACGGATGACAACTGTCAAACTATACATGTTCATTTTCTATTTTTAACCGACTTTTTTTTTATAATGTTACGTGATTACTCCGCCAATTGATGGCAGTTTTTTTTAACCGATAAAGTATTTAGGATTGGTCCCATTTTTGCCAAATTGGTTCAGCAGATTTTCTGAAATTTTCGAGTCGTAACTCGATGAAATAAATATAGGTATGCCGATTTCGATGATTCATTTTTTTAAGTTTAAAATAATTTGGCATCAACCGACTTCAAATTCAACGGCGAAAAGAAATATTTCATTATTTCTTACTTTTCAGTGAACAATGTTTAAATACTTAAAAAAAAGTTAATTTCCAAGAATGAGTTTTGTGATTTTTTTTTATCCCTGCCTAATGAATTTTCAAACATCCTATATATATTTAATAGATTGTCACACGTATTGATTTGGTTTATTTAGGTCTGACTAATGGAAGCTTATAGTGTGGGCTTGAACCACATTCAATCAAAGGCATTCTTTACACACAAACTAACAAAAAATTGCATGTGATAGAATTGAAACTCTTTAAAAAAAACCGGCCAAGTGCGAGTAGGAATCGCGCACGAAGGGTTCCGTGTCTATAAAAACGGCAAAAAAATCACGTTTGTTGTATGGGAGCCCCCTTAAATATTTATTTTATTCTGTTTTTTAGTATTTGTTGTTATAGCGGCAACAGAAATATATCATCTGTGAAAATTTCAACTGTCTAACTATCACGGTTCATGAGATACAGCCTGGTGACAGACAGACAGACGGACAGCGGAGTCTTAGTAATAGGGTTTCCGTTTTTACCCGTTGGGTACGTAACCTAATAATAAACGTTATCATTGACAACATTTTCTAGCCCCTCTACACAGTGTCTTGTCTGGGCCAGAATGGTCCACTGTGTAGAACAGGCTTTGAGTATAGCTCTCTTTCTCCTTCACTGTACGTTATATCTATCGTCTCTCTCATGTAACGAAATGTGCCTTAAAGTGATGCGTCCTTAAAATTTCAATCTTATTCCTCGTCCAAAAATTATCGATCCAGTAACAGTGTCCATTTGCAGCAAGATTGTTGCTGCACTTAATGTAGTATCTGTTGTATTTAAAAGAAGAGCGGAGGTTCACAAGAAGTCGATTATTGGTAATTGATCCCGGGTCTTCCAGGTTACAAGTCTAACGGTCTACCAAATTATGATATCGGTATTATGAAAAATCTATCTATCATTACGCCTTTTATGCCAATAGTGTAAGCAGAGACAATCGAATGCCATTTCTTACGATCCTGACATACCTCTTTCGCTTCTTTTATATTCATCATACCTTTCATACGTCATGCTCGGTGAATTTTAAAATGGCTTGAAGAGTGACTTGTGAACGAAGAACTTACAATCGCTAAAGGTGGCCATCACATTCGTCCAATCGCCGTACGGTCCACCGAAACCAACCACAGACTCATTCAATTCTTATAACTAACGGTCCGCCTAGATCATCCGAGGCGGCCGAAATGGGAAATTTTCGGTGCGATACCAGACCAATGTGCGGTCTACTTAAGACAGGAACCTCATCAAAAACCGTTTAGTTGCCGTATATCTATATAATTTTTTTTTTATGATTTTTACTTGAGAACGGCATGGGAGGTGAGCATATATTTGACGTGACATCTTTCGTGTCGACCGAAAGGCCAAATACGTTATGTCCGTACAAGAACCAGCCACGGAATGCACGGTTCGAGACGTTCAACCCTACAATGTACGGGCAAATTCTGTGTAGTCTTTGTCCGACCCAGTAAATTTGCTCGGCATTCTAGTGTTGAACATTCTCGGACCGGGCATTCTTTGACTGGTCCTGTACTGACATAAACGTTTTAGACCTTTCGATCGACACGAAAGATGTCACGTCAAATATATGCTCACCCCGGATTTGGTTATTTTTTTAAATGTTCGTAATATTTTGAATAAGGTTTTAGTGTAAAAAAAAATGGAAAATTCGCGATAAACTAAAGGTGCTTTTTTCTATGGCATTTTTGTATAAACTCAAGACCATAATTTGGGATGTTAGTTAATATGGACCCCACGGGGGAAGCTGGAGATGGTAGTACTTAATGTTGTTATGTAGATATACAGACAGACTAACTTTTTATAATCTTTCTGAAAGCCGTTAACAATTATCTTAATTCTATGTAAAGCCTTTCACAAAAGAAATCTATGAATTTTAAAATACTGCATGAATATTCTATGGTTCGTTACAGTCCCCTTTCTTTTATCTTTACTTCAAAATAAGCTTGACTTCCACCAGGGTAGACAGATACTAAGGACCTCCACATGCCACGATCCTGACACGTCTCTCTTGTTTACATACATATACTCACGCCTGACTCCCACCGAGGTAGACAAAGACTAAGGACCTCCATATGCCACGATCCTGACACGTCTCTCTTGTTTACATACATATACTCACGCCTGACTCCCACCGAGGTAGACAAAGACTAAGGACCTCCACATGCCACGATCCTGACACGTCTCTCTTGTTTACATACATATACTCACGCCTGACTCCCACCGAGGTAGACAAAGACTAAGGACCTCCACATGCCACGATCCTGACACGTCTCTCTTGTTTACATACATATACTCACGCCTGACTCCCACCGAGGTAGACAGAGACTAAGGACCTCCATATGCCACGATCCTGACACGTCTCTCTTGTTTACATACATATACTCACGCCTGACTCCCACCGAGGTAGACAAAGACTAAGGACCTCCACATGCCACGATCCTGACACGTCTCTCTTGTTTACATACATATACTCACGCCTGACTCCCACCGAGGTAGACAAAGACTAAGGACCTCCACATGCCACGATCCTGACACGTCTCTCTTGTTTACATACATATACTCACGCCTGACTCCCACCGAGGTAGACAGAGACTAAGGACCTCCATCTGCCACGATCCTAACACATATCTCTTGATTCATACTTATATTTGTTTAACAAATCCATTAATAATTATTTTAGAATAGGTATCTATTAATAGTTGTCTTTGATATTTTAATGTATGTTGACATAATGTCATTAATTTTCATTTCATAAATGTCAATTTGTAAAGCCAAAATAAATATAATTAACGGCCAAGTGGTCTCGAAGCAAGCCTGGGGTTCGAATCCAGGTTGAGACAATTTTTTTTTCGTATTAAGATTGGCCTATTGACTCCGAAACTACTAAACGTATTTTGATGCGGTTTTCACGATTATATTGGTTGTTAAGGTTTAGGTCTATCATGTTTAGGGGTTTGGCATAACCAGTATTAGTGAATCAAGTCGGGGAAAAGTTAGCCCCAGCGAGTTTTCCGTCAGAGATATAACAAAATGATGTAGGAATGAATTGTGTAGAATAAAATATTGTAACGAATAGGTACTTAAATCGCACAAATAAATACCTAAACACATCAAGGTCGATAGACGTCTCTAGAAACATCCAGAGAGAATCAAGTACAAACGAAAATGGACCGTATGTGCCTAGCCATAGGTACCAAAATCGGGCGCGGTCTGTGTGTAGGTATTTGGCACCGAGCCGCATCGAGACGCGTCTACAACTTTATACAACAATCTCGGCGTTTCTCGAATGTTCGGAGGGCAATATAAACAGAGGATCGTCGCCGGGAGAAGACAGTGCGAAACACAGTGCGAATCAGAGCGATCAAAGCGAAACAGTGAAGTGGAATTTAGTGCGACTAAGTGATATTCAAGTGTTTTCATTTATTTAACTGTATTTTTGTGGTGTTGAAGTAAAGTTTGTTTATTTAATCGGTATTTTAAATCTCTTCGAACCCTAGCTCGTAACAAATTGGTGTCAGGAGTGTGGGATTCAAAAATGCCGATTACACCACGTGACTCGTCGTCATCACGGCGACCCAAAACACGACAAACTACTGCTGGACTTCACGGCGAGGAGGTCGACGAGGCTGCTGCTGGGACTGCTGCTGGTGGTACCGGAGCTGCTGCTGGAGCCGCTGCTGGTGCTGCTGGCACTACTGCTTGTGGTTCCGGAGCTGCTGCTGGTGCTGCTGGGACTGCTGCTGGTGGTGCTGGAGGTGCTGCTGGAGTTGATTCGGGTGCTGCGGGTTCTGCGGGTGCTCCCCAGGCAACCGACATGGGAATGCTGGTTCGGCTGATGGAGGAGCAGGCCAGACGTCAGGAGGAACAGACTCGACAGCTGTTGGAGGAGCAGGCCCGACGTCAGGAGGAGCAGGCCCGACGACAGGAAGAGCAGACCCGACGACAGGAGGAGCAGGCCAGACGACAAGAGGAGGAGGCCAGACTTCGGGAGGAGCAGACTCGGCAGCTATTGGAGGAGCAGGCCAGGCGTCAACAGGAGCAGGCCCGGCGTCAGGAGGAGCAGGCCCGACGTCAGGAGGAGCAGGCCAGACGACAAGAGGAGGAAGCCAGACTTCGGGAGGAGCAGACTTGCCGGCTGTTGAAGGAGCAGTCTGCTAGCCTTAAGGAGCTGCTTTCAGAAACACTGGGAAAGGTGACTATGGAGGTGAAGCAGCTACAGAGGGTTACAGACATGCACGAGGAGAGAATCGAAGACCTTGACATCCGGTACGAAGACCTCAAACAGCACTATAAGGATCTCCATAAGGAAATACAGACAAGGATGAGCGGAGAACAGGATACAAGACTTAACGACCGCTACGGAGAGTTGGAGGCACGACTTGACAGCCAATGCGAGAGGCTCCAGAATGAAGTAAGGAAACTGAAGCTGTCCGCTCCTGTTTCTGGAGGCGTCGTCGTCTCCGGCCCTCGAGTCAAGGTGCCGCCGTACGACGGGACTACGTCCTGGACAGCGTACAAATTGCAGTTCCAAACGGTCGCCTCTGCCAACGGCTGGACAGACGAGCAATCTCTGACCGCCTTGACAGTGGCTTTAAGGGGCCGTGCACTATCGGTTCTGGAGGCCTCTCCAGATAGCTGCACCACGTACGGGAACCTGATCGAGGCAATGGACTCCAGGTACGGCGACAAACACCTGGAGCACGTCTACCGAGCGCAGTTGAGGGACAGGACGCAACATGCTGGTGAGAATCTGCAACAATGGGCTCTGGAGATCGAGAAGATCGTGAGGAAGGCTTACCCATCTGCCGGACAAGAGTTCATTGCTGCGAACCTCGTTCAAGCATTCATCGACGGCATCCGCAGCATGGAGGTCAGAGCTGCAGTTCGACTGGGTCACCACAGCGCCCTGAAAGATGCACTGGCCCATGCTCTAGAGGTGGAAGCCGTGAGACAGGAGCCTCGTTCTCAGCGATTGCGACAAGTGGCGGAGGAGGCTACTCCAACAACGACACATGTAGCAGAGAGGCGTAGCTACTTACCCCGCTGCTTCTACTGCCACAAGCTGGGGCACCTTAAAGCAAGCTGCCCGGCGCTTAAACGACAAGGCACGGATCAACGAGTGCCGAAACGGGATGTCGGAGCTGATGTCCGTGCCGTAACTACGGAGCTTCCGGGAAACGAGTAACAGCCAGAGCCGCGGGGCGGGTACTGGCTGATCGTGACACAGCCCCAAAACTTACCATCCGACAAGTTTTCGACGGGAACACTCTGGTGATCGCCGGCGAGGTCAACGGGACGCCATGTGAGATGACGAACGAGCATCGACGAGGACGGACGCATGGCAACGCAGACGCACTGTCACGCAGGCCGTGCCCTGAAGATTGTAAACACTGCTCGAGGCGTGAAATCGGTGATTCTGTCATCAAAGTCATTACGACTAACAACCTTAGTGACGAATGGGCGAACGAGAGGACGAGAGACGAGCAACTCAAGGATAACAACTTGGCGCCGATAATGGAATGGAAGACGCAGAATGTTCCAAGGCCCGGCTGGAATGTTGTATCAGCCATGAGTTCCACCACGAAAAGTTACTGGGCTCAGTGGGAAAGTCTAGTGCTGGACAACGGGTTGCTGTACCGCAAGTGGGAGTCGCCCAGTGGACAGGAGACATTGATGCAGCTGGTCGTGCCTAGGTCAAAGGTGCGCGCAGTGCTTGAGTCCGTGCACGATGGATCCTCGGGAGGATATCTGGGCATGAATCGAACTCTGGCGAAAATCAGGAAACGATTTTATTGGATTCATTGCCGGCAAGATGTCGAGGATTGGTGTCGCAAGTGCACAGTATGTGCGGCCGTGAAGGGACCTACGACACGTACGAGAGGACGTATGCAGTTGTACAATGTTGGCGCTCCATGGGAACGAATTGCGGTGGACGTTGCTGGACCGTTCCCGGCCACTGAAGACGGGAACAAGTACTTCATGGTCGTGATGGACTACTTCACGAAGTGGCCGGAGGTCTTCGCAATACCAACCAGGAAGCGATAACAGTGGCGGCTAAGTTGGTCAACGAAGTATTCTGCAGGTTCGGGCTACCAATGGAGATACATTCTGATCAAGGGCGTAACTTTGAGTCGCAGTTGTTCCAGGAAGTATGCCGTCTCCTGGGAATAAATAAAACAAGGACTACGGCGTATCACCCACAGTCCGACGGAATGGTTGAAAGGTTCAACCGCAATTTGGAGACTCATTTAGCGAAACTGGTTGAGGATCACCAGAGGGACTGGGACCGATATATTCCCTTGTTCTTGCTCTCATATCGATCCGCAGAGCATGAAAGCATAAAGGTGACTCCTGCTTATGCCAACTTTGGGAGAGAGCTCCGACTACCAGTTGATCTCCTGACCGGCGGACTTCCGGATGCGCCGCAACCTGTATGTGACTACGTATCGAACCTGAAAAACAAGATGTGCGACATACATGACCAGATTCGTCAGAGCAGTCTTGTGGCCAGTACATAGATGAAGACCAGGTACGATAGGAACTTCAATAGTAACGGTTTTGACGAAGGATCGTTGGTGTGGCTGCACAACCCGAAACGCCGAAAAGGCAAATCTCCCAAGCTGCAGAACCGCTGGGAAGGCCCGTATAAGGTCATCACGAGGATCAATGACGTGACCTATCGGATCCAACGATGCCCGCGTGGACAGTTAAAGGTTGTCCATATTGCTCGACTGGCTCCTTACAAAGGCTCGAATATTGCTCGGGACGAGCAAGTCTAAGCGGGGGGCAGTGTAACGAATAGGTACTTAAATCGCACAAATAAATACCTAAACACATCAAGGTCGATAGACGTCTCTAGAAACATCCAGAGAGAATCAAGTACAAACGAAAATGGACCGTATGTGCCTAGCCATAGGTACCAAAATCGGGCGCGGTCTGTGTGTAGGTATTTGGCACCGAGCCGCATCGAGACGCGTCTACAACTTTATACAACAATCTCGGCGTTTCTCGAATGTTCGGAGGGCAATATAAACAGAGGATCGTCGCCGGGAGAAGACAGTGCGAAACACAGTGCGAATCAGAGCGATCAAAGCGAAACAGTGAAGTGGAATTTAGTGCGACTAAGTGATATTCAAGTGTTTTCATTTATTTAACTGTATTTTTGTGGTGTTGAAGTAAAGTTTGTTTATTTAATCGGTATTTTAAATCTCTTCGAACCCTAGCTCGTAACAATATCTACAAAAATACTTATTAGTAGGGTTAGGGGTAGGGGTAGGGGTAGGGGTAGGGGTAGGGGTAGGGGTAGGGGTAGGGGTAGGGGTAGGGGTAGGGGTAGGGGTAGGGGTAGGGGTAGGGGTAGGGGTAGGGGTAGGGGTAGGGGTAGGGGTAGGTGTAGGGGTAGGGGTAGGGGTAGGGGTAGGGGTAGGGGTAGGGGTAGGGGTAGGGGTAGGGGTAAGAGTAGGGGTAGGAGTAGGGGTCGGGGTAGAGTAGAGGGGTAGGGGTCGGGGTAGGGGTAGGAGTAGGGGTCGGGGTAGAGTAGGGGTAAGGGTAAGGGTAAGGGTAAGGGTAAGGGTAAGGGTAAGGGTAAGGGTAAGGGTAAGGGTAAGGGTAAGGGTAAGGGTAAGGGTAAGGGTAAGGGTAAGGGTAAGGGTAAGGGTAAGGGTAAGGGTAAGGGTAAGGGTAAGGGTAAGGGTAAGGGTAAGGGTAAGGGTAAGGGTAAGGGTAAGGGTAAGGGTAAGGGTAAGGGTAAGGGTAAGGGTAAGGGTAAGGGTAAGGGTAAGGGTAAGGGTAAGGGTAAGGGTAAGGGTAAGGGTAAGGGTAAGGGTAAGGGTAAGGGTAAGGGTAAGGGTAAGGGTAAGGGTAAGGGTAAGGGTAAGGGTAAGGGTAAGGGTAAGGGTAAGGGTAAGGGTAAGGGTAAGGGTAGGGGTAGGGGTAGGGGTAGGGGTAGGGGTAGGGGTAGGGGTAGGGGTAGGGGTAGTGCAGGCAAGCCATTATCTATGAGTGCTGTAGGGTATATTTTATTTTGTTGTGTTGCTAGTCTTTACTTATTTGCCACCGCAATTTTGAGGTCAAATTAGAGGTATTGGGGTATAGCTTCATTGCTATTTTCTCTATATCTACCTATCTACTCCTTAACAAACAGGCGTGATGGTTTAACCATAGATTGACAAATGTAGTATGTTTATATGGTTTTGATAATGTATATATACATGAGGTAGTACCACCGCACTTGTGTTTGCGTTTGCTAATTGGAATAGAACGCTTCACCGCCTACGGCTGTACTATAGGGATGGGATATAATATCGATAAAACCGGCAAACATTTTTATCGTTTGAAGTGACGTCATACCAGATATTAAAGAACTTAATTAGTGGAATTGACTTTCAGATATCACATTACTGTTTAGATATTATCGACCGTGATACTTTGTCGCTAAACTATGTTAAAAACAATTATTGCATTACTATCTTCGATTTATCGATTATCGACCGTTAATGAAGAACCGTTTTTGTAATAAATAAATAAAATACCGGTCTGGTAGGACCTTAAATACTTGTCATAGAATACTAAGACAATGAAAGGGCAATAGACAAGCTTTTCGCCAATTTCTGCTCATTTGACCATGAGAATAACCATTAGAGTAGTAATAAGTTACCTTAGGTTTCGTTGATCTAGAATCTCTAGAAAAATAGTTAAATATGTAGTATTTAAATGTGAAAGGCGGTATAAGTCGTCTAATTTGCGATAACGTATTGTCTTCTATCATTATTTAAGCCCAAGCCCAAGTCTAAGCCCAAGTTCGTTCGTGCGTTGAATATTGCTCTCACCTCTGGAATGGTTCCGCTCAGTATCTCCTCGATGCCCTCAACGGTTTGCAAAAACGAGCGATTCGCATCATTATTGACCCAAAGGCCACACGAAATCTCAAGCCTCTAAAGTTACGAAGAGACTCTCTTAACGTATTCTATCGACTGTATTATTGGGAATTTTCAGAAAAACACCATGACCTCGTCCCTCCGTCCCCTTTTCGCTCCCGCACTGCTCGCACAGGATATAGGTTTCATCCTCACACAGTTGACACGTTCTGCATACGAACGAAAATGTTCAGTGACTCGTGCCAGTGCCGGACTGTCAAAATGTAGAACGAACTTCTGGTGTCGGTCTCTCCTGCTTCCTAAAACCTGGGGTCCTTCAAGCGAAGCGTGAAAGAATATCTTTATGCGCGACTGTTGGACTGTAATCATTCTCTTAATAAACAGGGGGTGGCAAGGTCACATGTCGTATTCTCTATAAAAAAATATTTATTATGTTTGTATTTTAGCACAATCTCCATTTAAAGTAAAACGGTTCGGTGATTTACCGCTTCACATCTCTTTTGGTATATACTTAAAGATACTAGTTGATAAATAATCGATAACTGATCGACACAATAGCACATCACTAGTATATCCTTGTTTAAATATTAATCGTTGGGGTGAACCCGTTGTGCCCGCGGTCATCCCTTTGTTACCATACAACACTGTACCCAAGATATTTTGGTTTTTATTTCTTTGTAGTTTGGGGACAGGTGGATTTGAATCGATATGTAAGGTTTGAAATTGGAAGTTCTAGAGTTCTTGAATCGATTTCTCATGATTCAATTATCAGGTGAAGTCCGCGCTTCTTTTTCATTTCGATTTTTGTCATTTGACGATGAAATTGTCACAGCTTATTTTCTTCGAATCGCTAGTATATTATTCGGATCTTATTTAGGCAGCATTTAAAAATATGTAAATAAAAACAAACACACCATAACAGCTTTAAGAGGCACGATAAATAAGAATATCCACATGTAGCCAGTTTGGTCCAAGTCTCACCCTACTTCTTTTTGATCTGAACCCTTAAAAACACAAAGGGTAGAAACTCTTTTAACAAAGTCTCCAAGATTAATGAATGCTAAATGAGATTTCAAATTAAATGCAAACACAACTTCAGAGAAAAGTTTTAAAGAAAATTAACTTTTGGATCCAAGACATATTCCAAAAGCACCTGTTTGTTGTTTGTAGAGATACATTGTTCATATTTAGAAACAAAAATGGATTTCAAATTATGTAAATTGGCTTACATTTTTAGGATTCCATACCCAAAGGGTGCAAACGGAAACCCTATTTTACTAAGGCTCCGCTGTCCGTCCGTCCGTCACAGAGCTGTATCTTTTGAACCGTAACAGGTAGACACTTGAAATTTTCACACAGTGTCTATTACTATGGCCGCTATAACAACAAATACTAAAAAACAGAATAAAATAAATATTTAAGGGGGCTCCCATACAACAAACGTGTTTTATTCGGCGTTTTTTGCTCGATCTTAATAATGACAATACATACAAACGTCTAACTAGTATAACTATAATAGTTAGAGAGCTGGCCATATGATTTACTGACTGGTATAGCTACCGTCTGCTGAGCCTTAAATACGATAGTAGGTAGTGCCCCAAGTCGCCTTGTAAAGGTCCGCGAATTTATACGTGGCATCTTTTTTTCCTATACTAAAAAAACCAATCATCAGAAATTGTTCCTGCACCATACAGGGGCGTCAAACTTGGTCTGACCTTAGTGCATAGTATTGAGTATAAGAACCCTTCGTGTGCTAGCCCGACTCGCACTTGGCCAGTTTTTTAATTGCCAAGTTGAGATTTACAATTCACATGCAGAAGATTCTGGTATCATAAATATGCACATATTATAAAACAAAATCCCCCGCAGCGTCTGTCTGTCTGTCTGTGTCCTCTTCACGCAAAAACTACTGAACAGATTTTGTTGTGGTTTTCACGATTGATGGGTTGTTTCACCGGGAATCTTTACGAATATTAAACACGAACCTATCATGTTTAGGAGCTGAGCATTAACAGAATAAGTGAATGAAGTCGGGAAACCATTTTCAGGAAGTATGCTTTTTAATCCGTCAGAGATATAACAAAATGATGTAGGAATTAATTGGTCTACAAAAAAGTTCTCGGTAGCATATATATTAATTCTAATATTTAAAACGTATTTATATACAATTATAAATTATTCTAAGCCCATATAGTATTTTTTTGGCTAAGAACAATTTTATAATTTCTACACAGTTCTTTCCTACATCATTAGGTTATACCTCTGACGGATTAGACAGCATACATTATGAAAACTCGTTAGGGCTAACTTTTTCCCAACTTGATTCACTTATACTGTTAATGCTCCGCTCCTAAACATGATAGGTTCATGTTTAATACTCGTAAAGCTTCACTGCAAATCAACCTATCTAAAACCAAAATCCGTTCAGTATTACCTAGTTTTTGCGTGAAAGTGTCATTGAAAATGTTTTCGGATATATCTATAAAGAAAAAAAATATCTCATATAACCCCTCCTAACATTTTATAGGGGAACAAGGACCATTGTTGAGTGTAACTATAAATTTAAAAATACCGCAAAGTACTTTTCAAGAACCGTTTGTCAAATACAGACATACGTAATGTTCGGGGCACCATTTGGTAGAAAAAGGAAATGGAGTTGAAATATATAATTATACTCACGCCTACATCCCACCGGGGTAGACAGAGCCTAAGGACCTCCACATGCCACGATCCTGACACACCTCTCTTGTTTACATACATATACTCACGCCTGACTCCCACCGGGGTAGACAGAGACTAAGGACCTCCACATGACACGATCCTGACACACCTCTCTTGTTTACATACATATACTCACGCCTGACTCCCACCGAGGTAGACAGAGACTAAGGACCTCCACATGACACGATCCTGACACACCTCTATTGTTTACATACATATACTCACGCCTGACTCCCACCGAAGTAGACAGAGACTAAGGACCTCTACATGCCACGACCTAGACACACCTCTCTTGTTTACATACATATACTCACGCCTGACTCCCACCGGGGTAGACCGAGGCTAAGGACCTCCACATGCCACGATCCTGATACACCTCTCTAATCCATAAAACATTTTAGAGAGTTGCTAATTTTCTTTTATGATATCTTCAAAATGTAAATTATAAGTGTAAAGTCACATGGCCGGACGGAAGTATGAGAGGATGGGCGGATTTCTTGTGAACAGGTTATATGGACTATATGAGTTTGATACTCAGTTTATATTGGAATATCAAAAAAAATAAGGATTGACTAAAAAGGTTTATGGCTGAAGTGACAGGAAATGCTGGCAGATGAGGACCTACGTGTACCTACTTTTATTGAACATATAAGAATGTATTGATCGATGGCAATTTTAAAAGTACGCATCGCCGAGCATGTATGGAAGAAGCGAAAGAGGTATGTCAAGACCGTAGCAAATGGCATTCGATTGTCTCTGCCTACCCCTCTTGGGATAAAAAGCGTGATGATAGATGGATAAAATATCATAGTCTTGATGGTAGATAGTTAAGAGACGGACTCAAAGACCTGGAAATTGTTTAATAATTTGTCTATTTTGGGTCTCTACTCAATATTGAGGGTGGCAGCAGGGAGGAGATTAGTAGAAGAATTCAAATATCCGAAGCAGCAACTCGAGTTTGGAAAGCCTCAAACATACCCCGTAAGAATAAAGTGAGATGAAATTCAATAAATTAAATTTAACAATATAAAAAACTTAAATCTAATCTAAACATTAAAAATAACTAAATAAACCAGGTCCGCGTAGTGGCAAGAATACTTGCTACATTTGCCCGCAGAAACGCGATGCTGATTCGTTGAGCGAGGAAGGAGCCAGCTCTCTTGTCACCAGAAGAGATGATCAGTCCATGGGATATATCTTTTAACTTTTTGACATTTTAACTCCACGGAGAGTTTCTACACCAAACGCCACGAATTTGTAGTTTTCAATAATTGAACTATATTTGCGCCGTTTCTTAGACTCCCGCTTTGATTACTGTTTTCTTGAGATGAGACGAGGCTAATGTGTCCACGCACGTAGCATCCCATATAAGTACCCGACCTCGCTCCTAAGGAATCAGAGCCATTCCATTGGGTCTCTTGCCATCTTCCCGGATTATTCCCGTTGTAAGTTATAAGTGAGATTGGTGCGGACAAGGTTCTCTATCTTCTTCTATGGAGTTGGATCCTGGATTATCATAATGAAAGAGATAGCCCAAATGTGGTGTCCGCTTGTTGGACGAACGTCTCCATTCTCGGTGAACTCCGCATAACGACAAGGCTGTCATCTTTCTGCATCCAATTCATCCTCAATTTTGATGCAGACATTTTTAGGGTGCCGAATATCTCCGATGAAAAACCGGAAGCCTTAGGAAGCTCAATTTCTCCGAATCTACTGGACGAAAAATGTTGAAACATGGTTCATATATACCTATTTTATATTGAGGGGAAAAATTAAATCGTAATTTTTTTTCCAAGTGCATAATGTGACATATCATTATAAGGAATACAATTTTTTTTTATAATTTTTGAATTTAAAACTTTAACTTTATACTTATTCTATTTTATCATTCTCATCCTTGGACAGAAATCATATTATTAATAATACTATCAGTATCAAAATCATGAGGACGCACTATACACGTCATCTTTGAGGGTCCCAGAAGAGTGTTATCTCGGAGTGTAGCCTGAATTTAAACATTTAATTAAAAACTTTCCTAAATAGGCAAAGAGAGGGATCCATTCACAAAATATTTATAATTATGGAAAGAGTAATATAAGTTTTTAAATCTACCGGGGTAGACAAAGACTAAGGACCTCCACTGCCACGATCCTGACACACCTCTTTTGTTTACATACATATACTCACGCCTGACTCCCACCGGGGTAGACAGAGACTAAGGACCTCCACATGCCACGATCCTGACACACCTCTCTTGTTTACATACATATACTCCCGCCTGACTCCCACCGGGGTAGACAGAGACTAAGGACCTCCACATGCCACGATCCTAACACACCTCTCTTGTTTACATACATATACTCACGCCTGACTCCCACCGGAGTATACAGAGACTAAGGACCTCCACATGCCACGATCCTGACACACCTCTCTTGTTTACATACATAAACTCACGCCTGACTCCCACCGGGGTAGACAGAGACTAAGGACCTCCACATGCCACGATCCTGACACACCTCTCTTGTTTACATACATATACTCACGCCTGACTCCCACAGGGGTAGACAGAGACTAAGGACCTCCACATGCCACGATCCTGACACACCTCTCTTGTTTACATACATATACTCACGCCTGACTCCCACCGGGGTAGACAGAGACTAAGGACCTCCACATGCCACGATCCTGACAACCTCTCTTGTTTATATACATATACTCACGCCTGACTCCCACCGGGGTAGACAGAGACTAAGGACCTCCACATGCCACGATCCTCACACACCTCTCTTATTTACATACATATACTCACGCCTGACTCCCACCGGGGTAGACAGAGACTAAGGACCTCCACATGCCACGATCCTCACACACCTCTCTTGTTTACATACATATACTCACGCCTGACTCCCACCGGGGTAGACAGAGACTAAGGACCTCCACATGCCACGATCCTGACACACCTCTCTTGTTTACATACATATACTCACGCCTGACTCCCACCGGGGTAGACAGAGACTAAGGACCTCCACATGCCACGATCCTCACACACCTCTCTTGTTTACATACATATACTCACGCCTGACTCCCACCGAGGTAGACAGAGACTAAGGACCTCCACATGCCACGATCCTGACACACCTCTCTTGTTTACATACATATACTCACGCCTGACTCCCACCGGGGTAGACAGAGACTAAGGACCTCCACATGTCACGATCCTGACACACGTCTCTTGTTTACATACATATACTCACGCCTGACTCCCACCGGGGTAGACAGAGACTAAGGACCTCCACATGCCACGAGCCTGACACACCTCTCTTGTTTACATACATAAACTCACGCCTGACTCCCACCGGGGTAGACAGAGACTAAGGACCTCCACCATGCCACGATCCTGACACACCTCTCTTGTTTACATACATAAACTCACGCCTGACTCCCACCGGGGTAGACAGAGACTAAGGACCTCCACATGCCACGATCCTAACACACCTCTCTTGTTTACATACATATGCTCACGCCTGACTCCCACCGGGGTAGACAGAGACTAAGGACCTCCATATGCCACGATCCTGATACACCTCTCTTGTTTACATACATATACTCACGCCTGACTCCCACCGGGGTAGACACAGAGTAAGGCTATACGTGGCCAAAAAGCAATATTAAAAAATACATAATACAATTCCTTCAAAAGGAATGATTTTATTTCATAAGCTATTGTCGTAAGGGGAAAGAGGGTGGCAAGGAAAAAATATATCACATATGTTGAATCGAAATTGCAATATTCATATTAAGATGACACGGTTAGCTTAGTGGTACAAGAACCAATGAAACAGTGAATCCCGGTTTGAGTCTTACTTGAAGTAACTTATGCAAGTATTATAAAGAGCCAGACTCGCATACGAAGGGTTCCGTAGTATGCACTAAGGTCAGACCAATTTTGATGCCCCTATACGCCGCAGAAACAAATTAGCGCGACTCCGACTCACACTTAGCCGGTTTTTATTATTTGTTGTTTTACTTAAGGTGAAGTGATCTATTAATAGTAAAATGAGTGATGAAAGAGCAGTACGCATTTATCTAGAATCGCGCGCACGCGAGCAGGATAGAAACAGTTAGTGATTATTTTTCTTTAAAAAAATATCTTATACCTACAACATAGAAATAATTTTATAATGAACCGATAGTTAATTTTTGTAATGATACCATCTATATTATAGCCATAAAATTTTATAAATAAGTATGGGAACGAACATTGTGACAGGAGAATTTTATATATTAGATAATGTTGATCAATTTGGAACTCACTGACTTTCCTGCATAAAAAGTGCAGGCAAGCTTTCTCGCCACAGCTCTCTCAATGTTACTATCAAAAGGGCTCTTGCATCAATAATAGACGTCCCTGCTTTCCTAGAGCCAACGGGAATAATCCGAGAAGACGGCAAGAGACCCGATGGAATGACTCTGATTCCCTGGGAGCGAGGTCGGGCCCTTGTATGAGATGCTACGTGCGTGGACACATTAGCCCCGTCTCATCTCAGGGAAACAGCAATCAAAGCGGGAGCTGCGGCGGAAATCGCAGGGTCTAACAAACGGCGCAAATATAGTTCAATTATTGAAAACTACAAATGTGTGCCGTTTGGTGTAGAAACTCTAGGTCCGTGAGGTTCAAATGCCAAAAATTTTATTAAAGATTTATCCCCTCGACTGATCATCTCTTCTGGTGACAAGAGGGCTGGCTCCTTCCTCGCTCAACGAATCAGCATCGCGATTCAGCGGGGAAATGCAGCCAGTATTCTTGCCACTATTCCACGCGGACCTGGTTTATTTAGTTATTTTTAATCTTTAGATTTGATTTAAGGTTTTTTTTAGATACTTATTCAATATAATCTAAGTGAAATAGCTGTTATTTTTTTCAATGGGTTTTATTGAATAGGCCCAGAGGTATTTTCACCGGATGTACGGAATCATATATAAGTATAACATATCATTCGACAGCAGACAGCGTTGTCAGTAAAAAAACCCCAGAAATTCGGTGTAAATTGTCCATTTTGCCACCCCATCCCCTTGATTTTTGCCATCTGGCACATTTATGGGGAAAAAATTACCTAGGGGTCTGCTGAACGTCAATTAGTGAACGACCGACGATTTTAGCAAAAAGGAGATAAAAATATAGACTAGACTCTGTAACATACTAGAGATTTCCAACGGCTTTGTCTATATTTCATTAGAGAAGAATGTGGAGTGAAATCTGATGTGACTAAAATGAAGAAAATTAGTTTGCCGCTGGTTTGGATGAAAGATTGACTAAAATGTTTATATGACTGAAGTAAAAGGAAATGCTGGCCGACGACGACCTAGGTGTACTTTTATTGAACATATAAAAAATGTATTGATCGATGGCAATATTAAAAGTAGGTACACACAATCGCCGAGCATGTATGAAAGGTATGATGAATATAAAAGAAGCGAAAGTGGTATGTCAGGATCTTAGCAGATAGATAGATAGCTGAAGATATTTTTATAGACTCAAAACTACTGAACCGATTTTGTTATTCCAACCGGAGTTAATTGAAAGATAATCGGCAGATCGTACCAAATTCTAACAACCAATCTTCTAAGATTATTATAATTGTTATTTCTAGTTAAACACACGATCACGGCTTTTATACTTTACAGAGTGACCAGAGACAATGGTAACAATTTCCACATATAGCTAGGTCCATATTAAACAGAACAGGTGGCAATTTAGTATTTGTACATAAATATTGTGAAAATAGCATGTCCCACTTAGATTTTTGAAGTAATTTAGAATCGACTAGCGGCATGGCCAGAGATAATGGTAACAATGTCCACATTTCAGTTGGTCCATTTTAAACAGAACGGATGGCAATTTAGTAGGTACATAAATGTTGTGAAAATAGCATGTCCCATTTAGATTTTTGAAATAATTTTGTATCGATTTCTAAAATCAGATACGAAACCTAGCAACATGGCCAGAGACAATGGTAACAATGTTCACATTTATTGATCCGTATTATACAGAACAGGTGACATTTTAGTATGTACTTACTTAAATATTGTGAAAATAGCATATCCCACTTAGATTTTTGAAATAGTTTAGAATCGATTTTTAAAAATCAGATACGAAACCTTTCGGCATGGCCAGAGACAATGGTAACAATGTCCACATCTTGTTACAATTTAGTAGGTAGGTACTTGAATATCGTAAAGATAGCATGTCCCACTTAGATTTTTAAAATAATTTCAAAAAATCAGATACGAAACCTAGCGGCATGGCCAGAGATTTTATGATCCATATTAAACAGAACAGGTTACAATTTAGTAGGTACATAAATATTGTAAAAATACCTAGTCCCACTTAGATTTTTGGCACCAATTTGGTACAGATTTCTAAAAAACTAAGTACGGAACGCTAGAATATCGCGCGAAGTCTCTAACCAGAGTTAATTGAAAGATTATCGCCGGATCGCAATGGGATCGCACTGCCATGCCACTATATCATGACGGTCACTACCATATTCTAGCAACCGACCCTTTATGGCGTTTTGCTTTTATTGTATGTCTGGGACAAAAGGGACGGATTTTGATTTAGAATTTCGGACCTGGTGACTGCGACTTCGTGCGGATGATGCCATTTTGATCACTCCTTGCCCGTGGTACAGTTGGCTAGGTTTCCGTACTTTTGGAATCATAAAGCTATATATGTAAATCAGTTGGAGTGCGTTAGTCTCGCAAAAACTCGAAAATGGCTCGATAGATTTTGATGAAATTTTTTGTGTGTGATTTCACATTGGACTAGGTGGCGCCGCAATAGGGTTTTAGGAAACAAAATTAATACGGAGGAAGCCGGGCGGCGATCAGCTAGGGGTAAGAAAAATTGGAAAAGTTGGGAAAACTGAAAGTGTTTTTTCTGTTTTTTTTGTATGAACTAAGTTAATTTTGTTCGAATCCTACCCCTTGACAAAATGCTAAGCACCAATTTTCTTTAAGAATAGGTATGTGCTTAAATCGACTCCTCGTGCTCCGGAGGGCACGTAAAGCGGCGTCCGGTCACCAACCCGCCTGCCAAGCGTGGTAACTATGGCAATTCCTCTCAATGAGCACCACTAAAAATGGTGCACTAGAGGGAGACCATGATCCAGCAGTGGATCTTAAAAGGTTGATGATGATGATGATGAAGTTAATTTGGGCTTCACGGGAAAAGTCGGGATTGAAAGCTAGTGTGACAGAAAGTGGTTGTAAGCACTTGCCGGCAGAAAACTTCTTTTTCGTGTAGTCTGAGCCCCCCTCCACAAATTCTTGTAGACGAGTAGGGGTCCAGCGCTTGTCGGTACGCCGCTGAGCCGATTAAGAAGAAAAAAAATTTTAAAAAAAACCTCTCCTTTCTCTCGCATTGGGGACTTATCGGTTGTAAGAAAAATATTCTCTGCCAATTTACTCCCTGCAGCGACTAGCAGAATTCGTTGAAAAAAATAAAATAAAATAAAAAAACTGCCCCCAAATTCACTCATTTTTTGCCAGCTGGTAGGAGAGGTTTTTTTTCTTCTAAATCGGCTCAGCGCTGTACCGACAAGCGCTGGACCCCTACTCGTCTACAAGAATTTGTGGAGGGGGGCTCAGACTACACGAAAAAGAGGTTTTCTGCCGGCAAGTGCTTACAACCACATTCTGTCGCCATCTCCTATCTAAGTATAAGTGAATAAAGTCGGGGAAAAAGTTAGTCCCAGTGAGTTAAGATTTCAGTCGGATATGCTTGGTCTTGGAGAAGTCAAGGTCCCGGTCCTGATCAAACTTATGTTATGACATATTTTAGAATTTTTAGAATCGTTTTTGTGTTCATTCATTACAAACAAAAATACAAAAAATAAAATTTTACCACTTTATAATATTATGGGGGAACTAATTTTTTGAACTGTTATTTAAACATTCGAGAGGTTATTATGATCAGTTGAAAAATTTGTACGACATGACAGTAAAACATAGACAGTAATAAAAAAACAATAGGCAAAATTAATAAGATAAAGATCTGTTCAATATTATTTATGTTCGTATGTACTGATGAAGTGAATTCGTCTAGATTATTGAATTTGGGAACTAAGTTGTTTATAATTTGGCACCAACCGTCTTCAAATTGTACGACGAAATATTTATTATTTTTTACTTTTCAGTGCAAATTTTTGAAGTCACGAAAGACGCTAATTGAAGGAGTTTAATAAATCAAGAAGTTTGTATACAATATAAGTATATAAACTCCTTGGTATCGTCAGAGTGAATGACAGTTTAGTTAGGTCACGTGGTTGTATTACAATCGGCCCCATACATTTAATTTCTACACAAATTCTACATTCTATTCTATTCGCTATTCTCTATCCTAAAAAAATAAGAGAATACTAATTCTCTATCTATTTAGCGGCAGTTACATTTGTATGCGACGGGAGAAGACGTCCTGATAAAAATCAACACAGGAATTACACGCTAGAACAATTTTCAATTTGAGGAACATTCTACGGTACAATAGAGTGGATAAGACCTCTTCTACACGGCATTCCCCTAAAGTGTTTATTTATTTATTATAGCTGTTTCCCACGACTTCGTACGTGACTATTTCAGAATGTTGGCAAACATACATTTCATACATAGCTTTTGTCATGTTCACCTTTGCCCGCCCCGTCCCCGTCGTCATGCCGTGATGGTATATAGCCTATGTCACTCAGGGTGAATGTAGCTTTCCAATGGTGAAAGAATTTTTGAAATCGGCACAGTAGTTTTTGAGTTTATTAATTACAAACATACACACAAAAATACAAATCTTTCCTCTTTATAATATTAGTATAGATAAGGAGACTGAGATGTTATAAGGAGGGTTATATGAGATTAATTTTTTCGTCGTCGTCGGTGGTCGAGTGGGTAAAACGTCGGTTAACAACTAAGATCTCGGGTTCGATCCCCACATCCGACCATGTATGTACCAATGTGTATTTGTAATAAAAATCTATTACCCACAAACCGTACAAAGAGGCTTTTCCATCTACATACCTCAACAGAGCTGGCCACTCGTTAGGTATAGCCTCAAAAAGTCTTCGGCTAAGTGAGGAAGACTTTGTCTTCCGCTGGGTAGTCTGGGGCTGGCAACGGTTATCGGGAGCTAATTTTTTTCTTTATAAAAAAAGATAACGAGCTGGTAACAAGAAGTGACCACATAAGTATTATAAAACCTCCGCCATGTCTGTCTGTGCCGATTTACTTACTGTTTTCCTGTTATCCCCTCTGCGTGCGCACAGCGTTAGGCGCCGACGACGTAGGCCAAAACCAAGCGTCTCCTGAATTTTGAGACGTCTTGGTTTTACCCTAGTCTAAATCAAAAGGTCCGCGGTAGCATATATCTATCTTTAATAGATAAGTAGCGGAGTCTCTACTCTACTAGTATCCATATATAAAATTCTCGTGTCATGGTGTTTGTAACCAAACTCCTCCAAAACAGCTTGACCGATTTGTATGATTTTTTTTGTGTATATTCGGTAGGTCTGAGAATAGGTCGTTAACTATTTTTCACCCTCCTACCCCCACTCCCCATTTTTTAATCGCGATTATATTATTTTTAACCGACTTAAAAAAAAGGAGATAAAGATCTGTTCAATATTATCTATGTTTGTACTGATGATCGTAGGTTCTTTATGAATTGTCTAGATTAGTGAATTTGGGAACTAAGTTGTTTCTAATTGGCACCAACCGTCTTCAAATTCTACGACGAAATATTTTATTATTTCTTACTTTTCAGTGCAAATTTTTTTGTCTGAACAATATCCAAAGTTAGCGGTAGTGATAGTGGTAGGGGTAGGGGTAGGGGTAGGGGTAGGGGTAGGGGTAGGGGTAGGGGTAGTGCAGGCAAGCCAACGTTTGGGCAGGACAACGTCTGCCGGGTCCGCTAGTAGTATCCATATAATTGTTATCTCTCTCGTAAGACAAGACGGGCGTAAAGAAAGAATGATTCAATCTGTATTTTTAAATGTCCCCCCCTTGCAAAGTCTCCCTTTGATATGGAAATTAGACTCGCTATGGATAACTGCCTCTTGTTTCTACGCTAAAGGGAAATTGGGAAAGTTTTGGCTATACCTAGTTCTTTTCTTTTTTTAGGCTACAAATTTAAATAGATTATTTTCAACACACTTGCTCGTAACGTGAGTCTTATTACCTCAATTTTAGACTCACAATCCCATATATTAAACACGCGTGATTTTTCTTTATATTACAGCATAAGAGTTATAATATAACCCAATGAAGTTAAATTCGTACAAGATTACAAATTATATGTGTGTCCACAAAGCATTCTTAATTTAACCGCATAATACAGTTTTTATTTTTTAATCACGATTTTGTTGGCTGTTTGGCGAAGTTATCCGTGCCTTATCTGTCACGCGGGAAAAAACAAAACATTTCCCGTTTTGTGGTTAATTATTAAAAATGTCGACTTCAAGTGGCGAAGAATACGTAAATTTGACTCCATGAAGTTTATTTAAAACGTCGTATGAAACGCGTGTGCATTGGTCATTACATACTCAGCTTTCTTATAGCGCTCGCCTAGTGGCTCGCGCTGAAAATACCGCCTCGTACTTAATGACCAACATGTATCACAATGTACTATAATAGATCTGTTCAAAGTTATCTATGTTTGTAGCTTTGTAGTTATTGTCTAAATTAAATTCAGAGCTAGGTAGGTAATTTGGCACTAACCGTCTTCAAAAACGGCGAAATTTTGAATTAATTCTTGCTTTACAGTGAACAATTTTTGACTCTATCTATCTATCATCACGCCTTTTATCCCAATTTGTTACGATCCTGACATATCTCTTTCGCTTGTTTTATATTCATCATACCTTTCATACATGCTTGGTGATTGTGTGTCGTACTTTTAATATTGCCATCGATCAATACATTTTTTGTATGTTAAATAAAAGTACACATATGTTGTCCTCTGCCAGCATTTCCTTTCACTTCAGCCATATAAACCTTTTTAGTCAATCTTTCATCCTTCATTCTTTCAACCTGTCCAAACCAGCGTAAACTACTTTTCTTTATTAACCGAACTTCAAAAGAAGGGTTTTTTATGTATGTTCCCCGATTACTTAAAGACGCCTGGAGCGATTTGGATTTTTTTTTTGTTTGAAATGGTATACTTAGGTGGTCCCATGGTCATCAGGTCAGGATCTGATGATGGGATCCTGGAGAAATTGAGAACTCTTCAAAATTTATAGGCACACTTGAAGTGATTTGGGTATTTTTTTATAGTGACTTGTGCATTTGCTTTCGGATAGTACATTTTGGTTTTGAAGGCGGTTTTTTCTTCATCAGAAGTGGTTATTTTAGTCACAGCATCATCTTTTGGTCCTGCTACGGTCCTGTCGCTAACCCCGCTAATCGTCCTATAACGGTTCTATATAAAAAGTTGGATGACAAAACTTTTTAAAATCTAATTAAGGGAGAAATTTTATGGGACGAGGTTTAAGCGTAATAAAAATTAGAGGAAAATTTGTTATGTCATTGTTGAAAATGTTGGAATAACCTAAATGCCCTTTTTAGGGTTCCGTACCCAGGGCCGGATTTAACCTTAGTGCCGCCCTGGGGCAC
Source organism: Nemapogon koenigi (assembly GCA_963924495.1). Classification (NCBI taxonomy): domain Eukaryota; kingdom Metazoa; phylum Arthropoda; class Insecta; order Lepidoptera; family Tineidae; genus Nemapogon; species Nemapogon koenigi. Next base: position 1,648,884 of record OZ004656.1, read on the forward strand.
CGTGAAAAATTGCTTAAATCCTACATTTTTTTTAATAAATAAAATGAATGAATTGTTGTTCTCAATACAATAACACTTTTTAAAGCATTTTCAATAACGCGAAAAAAAATTTTTTTCTTTCCAAATTTTGCCGGCCCTGGAAATTTGCCGCCCTGGGCACTGGCCCTTGTGGTCCTTAGTGTAAATCCAGGCCTGTCCGTACCCAAAGTTTAAAAACGGAAACCCTATTACTAAGACTCCGCTGTCCGTCCGTCTGTCTGTCACCAGGCTGTATCTCATGAACCGTGATAGTTAGACAGTTGAAATTTTCACAGATGATGATGTATTTCTGTTGCCGCTATAACTACAAATACTAAAAAACAGAATAAAATAAATATTTAAGGGGGCTCCCATACAAAAACCCATTTTTTTATTTTTTTTTATTTAATTGCCGTTTTTAAAGACTTGGCCGGTTTTTTAGGTTCGACTAGCTTTCCACCCCGACTTTGCTTGTGGAAAACTGCTGATTTTATTTCCGGTACGTACCTACTTCTCATGACTGATAATTTTTTTTCCATACATTTTTCTTCATGGGTTGCCTTACAGCTCCCGAAACCGTGTTACTATTCCAGGGTACCCAGCGGAAGACCAAGTCTTCCTCGTTTAGCTGATGGTATTTGTGAAGCTATTTATACTTTATATTTAATTTTTTCGTGATGGCTCCATCAGGGTTTTGACGATTCCGCCAATGTCAAGTATTATGGACGTTATAGTATTAATAATGTAAGACAAAATGACTATATTATCATTCTTAATATAATCTACATATTTTAAAAAAGTCCCCCGCCGCGTCTGTCTGTCTGTGACCGCCTCACGCAAAAACTACTGAACGGATTTTGATCCAGTTTTCACTATTAGATAGGTTGATTCACGAGAAAGGTTAACGAATTTTAAACATAGTCCTATCATGTTTAGGAGCTCAGAATTAACAGTTTTAGTAAACCAAGTCTGGGAAAAAGTTAGCCCCAGCTAACTAATCTAATCGGTCAAAGATATAACAAAATGATGTAGGAAAGAATTGTGTAGAATAAAATTATCTACAAAAAAGTCCGCGGTAGCATATATATCTATCTCTAATAGATAAGTACTTATAAGCGTATTTATGTAGGCGGGGGCGTTAATATTTTATAAGTAATAAAATTTGACACAGTCTAGACTTCTAATGGAAGCGCTTAAAATTGCTAAAAGCCTAACGTCTGAAATAGATAGACTTTTGTAAAACAGTATCTAAAAACACTGGTAACTAAAATACGTGTTTTAGAATTTTTCAAAACAACCCTTAAAGAGGGGTGCAACGGGGTGGTAAATTGTGTATGGGGAAATTGTTTAGCATTTCAAATCGTTTCACGGAGGACTAGAATATCAGGTACCCATACATTTTCGAACTAACTATGGGGGTAACGGGTTGCCTTACGGCTCCCGAAACACTGTTAAGTATCCAGGGTACCCAGCGGAAGACCAAGTCTCCCTCGTTTAGCCGATTTTATTTATAAATAGCCTGTTCAATCGCCGGCGCCCCGCCATACCGTCCGCCGAAATCGACCACAGACTCGTCCAATTCGGTAGGTAAAGTAAAAGTTAAGGTAGGTATGCTGAATCCAAAACCGTTTCGAGATATTGGTTTAGTAATCCGTATTTTTCAATTTATAACTCTTAAAATCGTGAGATTGTCCTTATTTTTTCAAAAACAAATAATTTACTTAACCTACATTTCACCTATGAATGACGTCATTATATCGGCTAAATAAAAGCAAAATATTTACTTGTCAACTTGTCAACCAATGTTACCCTGTTACTAGATATACTACTATTTCAGTAGTTTTTATAACTAATCTAGTTTATTATTTAGGAAGAATGTTTAAGCATTTTTTATGGTAGGATATTCTTTGACCTTTGTATATAATTTGTATCACAACAACTATGCAGACTACGGTATAAAAGCCGTAAAGATGTGTTTCTTTGTTGTTGTTTTAATATGTTTTATGTAGAAGTGGTAGGTTTTGATAGCTTTAGTAGGAAAAAACTACATTAGAGACGGCAACACTATTGTTTGTTAAATGTCAAAGTCAAAGAACACAGATATTCTTTTTTCTGTACCAACATATCAAAGGTATTGAAGTATTCAGCCGACAAAATGACGTCATCAGTGCCAAAACTTTGATAATTTATTGTAAAAAAACTACTGTATAGAAATCAAAAATATTCAAATTAGTTTCTTAAAATAGCTTAATCTTTAAAATAAAAATATAAAAATCGTACCTCAGCTTTTAATTTACATACCGAATTCTTGTACGCGCGGCCCACCATCCGTTTTCAAATCGTTGTATTTGTGGTTGATTTCGATGGCCGGAACGATCTGTCACACACACACATCCACACGCCTTTGTTTAATCGAATCCTGTGTGTCTGTGTGAGTGAGTGAATTGCATGTGATCTAGATCGTAGTATTTACAGGCTGGCCGTACAAAGGTATGATGAATATAAAAGAAGCGAAAGAGGTATGTCAGGATCGTAACAAATGGCATTCGATTCTGCCTACCCCTCTTGGGATGAAAGGCGTGTTGATAGATAGAATAGATAGATAGATTATATTATTATAAGCAACTCCGTGTAGCCGTTTAAGCGTGATTCAGAAGAAGAAAATTTGAGTGCTTACTTTTAACAACTCAAGCATCGAACCCAGGACGTCCAAGACAAAAATAATTCAACAATATTCCAGTCACGAATTAAAAGTCACATAAAGGTTGCTCAGTGAGCCACTGTGATACTAGAGAATACTTCAAACACCCCACCGTATATTAAGTATGATACACACTTTGAGCTATATATTAAAAAAAAAATATTACTAGCGACCCGTCCCGTTGCATGGCTAGAAAAATTAAAATTACCGGATTAATGAGGTATTTTACCGGAATAAAATGTAGCCTAAGCCTAAAACAATCGTCCTTAGTAGGATTCTAAATGTTATATTTTCCGATATTAATAGAAATAGATATAAAAAGGATACAGCTCTGTGACAAACTGACGGACGGACAGCGGAGCCTTAGTAAAAACGGTTGCCGTGGTCACCATTTGGGTACGAAAGGCTCGTTATCTCTTACGAATACGCTTCCCTAGTCCCTTCTACCATAATCGTGCTATCGAATAGTCGCTCGTTTTAGTGTCGTGTCCACCTAAATAGCAAAAAAAACTTTGTGTTAGAAGTTATACTTTTTTGGCATTTAACAAATAAGTTTATTTAGCGTTTTTATAAAATTGCGTGATCATAAAAACGGTTGCTAAAATCTGAATTCAATTAAATAATTAAATTAAAAAAATGGCTTATTATAATTGAGAATTAAATATAGGTACTAATTGTCTATTTTACATTAATATGTTTACTTGAATTACTGTCGATAAAGAAGTATAACTTCAAAAATGATTGTAAATACCTTGCGAACCTAATTTTTTATCATTCCATACCTACATAGTTCATCTACCAAAATATTATATTATTTTTCTAACATATAAAAATCGGTCCTTCTTGTGGCACGTGTTATAGAAAAAATATCAAGACAGAGCTTAGCTCTCAGTGTGCATCAATCTTAAAACCAAGGTATTCTCAGTTTCAAGTTATATTTTATTCTTATTACGTGAGTAAGGCGCATATGACATTATTAACACCCCAGAACTAACTTATCTTGTGAACTTATGGCCGAGTGGTTAAGACGTCTAATACTAGGCGGACGACGGTTCTATCCCGGTCATGTACCAATGGGATTTTAACCGACTTCAATAAAAGAGGAGGTTCTCAATTTGTCGGAATCTTTTTTTTTATGTATAGTTCCCCGAATACTTGAAGACGCTGGACCGATTTGGAATTTTTTTTTGTTCGAAATAGTGTACTGTTCAGGTGGTCCCATGCCATGGTCATCAGGTCAGGAGAAATCGACTCTTCAAATCACTGAACATTTTTTTCTGCCAATTTTGGCGGGGAGGGGGGGGGGAGGGGGGGGAAGGTAAACGCCTAGTACTAGCCCCTGTACCACTGTATTTTTATGTCGTTTTATTGTCTCAACGGATTTTACGTTATATGATGATTATGTTAAAATACAAACATATAATTATAATTAATGATTGGTAACACTAAGTTTGACGCCCTAGATCGCCTTTCCCGTTGCTATGTCTCGCGACACAAAACGATACCAACGAAATCTAAGGTAACTTATTACTGCGCACCTGTCAGTATAACTGGTCAAAGGGGAAAAAATTGGCGAAAGGGGGAGCCCGTCTATGGCCCCTCCATAGGCTTAGTACTCTATGGTAGTACCTGTACATAATACGATGCTTTTCTATCTAAATATACTTCAACAGACCTGGTCACTCGTTAGGTATAGCCTCACAAATACCATCGGCTAAACGACTTGGATTTGTTTGTGCTGTACCTTGTATAGTACCGGATTTAAGTTTAGGGATTTGGGTTCGAATCCCGGAATGGAAAAGTAATTTTTCCAAAGTTAGTTCTTCATTCAGATAAAAAAGCGGTTGTGGTTGTTATCTATATATATAAAAATGAAACCCGTTTTCCGTTGTCACGACATAACATGAAAACGGCTGAACCGATTTAGCTGAAAATTGGCAGGGAGGTATTTTATAGCCAGGAGAAGGACATAGGGTAGTGGTAGGGGTTGGAGTAGGGGTAGTTAAAATTATAAATTTTAATTGTGAATATATGGCGTCATCTTGAGTTTTATATGTGTACTAAAATGTATTTGCAAACGTCAATAGATGGCGCTGTATTTTACTTTCTACCACGGAAATGTGTTAATTCCAGAGTCGGTAGGCCAGGTAGGTTAGTTAGGTTATTTATAACTCAAAAACGGCTGTACCGATTTGGCTGAAAATTGGTGGGAGGTAGCTTAGAGCCAGGAGACGGACATATGTGGTTGGAGTAGGGGTAGGGGTAGGGGTAGGGGTAGGGGTAGGGGTAGGGGTAGGGGTAGGGGTAGGGGTAGGGGTAGGGGTAGGGGTAGGGGTAGTGGTAGTGGTAGTGGTAGTGGTAGTGGTAGGGGTAGTGTTAGGGGTAGGGGTAGGGGTAGGGGTAGGGGTAGGGGTAGGGGTAGTTGTTTTCCACGGACGAAGGAAAGTAAATAGCAGGCAAGCCAACGTTTGGGCAGGACAACGTCTGCCGAGTCCGCTAGTTTGCAATAAAATTCGACTTTAAACTTTTCGTGCGTTCGTGTATCGTATATTAATTTTTATCTCCTATTTTTATCTTGAGTTCATACAAATAGCACCGAATTTTCCAATTTTCCGAGCAACTTTTACAATTTTAATAACCAAATCGGTCCACCCGTTCTCAAGTGATGCGCTTACCAATGAACAGCATTTCATTATTATTTATAAGTTTTCTAAAAACAATCACTACTGACTGCTGTATATATGCGGGGTACCCCGGGAGCCGAAAGATACCCGTGAAGGTATAAAGAAGTCGCCAGAAATGGCACCCACAATTGAAATAATTAAACTTTAAGAATAGGTTTATTACAGGCATTTTCCTCTAAATTACATTTCACCCTTTGTAATATCAAATAAAATTAATTTTCAAGATTCTTGATTAAAATTTTATGATACTCTTGAGAAATCATAATGACTTCACTCCGGTGGGAGTCAGGCGTGAGTATATGTATGTAAACAAGAGAGGTGTGTCAGGATCGTGACATGTGGAGGTCCTTAGTCTCTGTCTACCCCGGTGGGAGTCAGGCGTGAGTATATGTATGTAAACAAGAGACGTGTGTCAGGATCGTGGCATGTGGAGGTCCTTAGTCTCTGTCTACCCTGGTGGGAGTCAGGCGTGATTATATGTATGTAAACAAGAGAGGTGTGTCAGGATCGTGGCATGTGGAGGTCCTTAGTCTCTGTCTACCCCGGTGGGAGTCAGGCGTGAGTATATGTATGTAAACAAGAGAGGTGTGTCAGGATCGTGGCATGTGGAGGTCCTTAGTCTCTGTCTACCCCGGTGGGAGTCAGGCGTGAGTATATGTATGTAAACAAGAGAGGTGTGTCAGGATCGTGGCATGTGGAGGTCCTTAGTCTCTGTCTACCCTGGTGGGAGTCAGGCGTGATTATATGTATGTAAACAAGAGAGGTGTGTCAGGATCGTAACATGTGGAAGTCCTTAGTCTCTGTCTACCCCGGTGGGAGTCAGGCGTGATTATATGTATGTAAACAAGAGAGGTGTGTCAGGATCGTGGCATGTGGAGGTCCTTAGTCTCTGTCTACCCCGGTGGGAGTCAGGCGTCATTATATGTACTTATGTAAACAAAAGAGGTGTGTCAGGATCGTGGCATGTGGAGGTCCTTAGTCTCTGTCTACCCTGGTGGGAGTCAGGCGTGAGTATATGTATGTAAACAAGAGAGGTGTGTCAGGATCGTGGCATGTGGAGGTCCTTAGTCTCTGTCTACCCCGTTGGGAGTCAGGCGTGAGTATATGTATGTAAACAAGAGAGGTGTGTCAGGATCGTGGCATGTGGAGGTCCTTAGTCTCTGTCTACCCCGGTGGGAGTCAGGCGTGAGGGGTATATTTTTTTAAGACGTCTGGTAATATAAGATAAGCGCTAGTGGAGTGGGTTTGCGTCTTGACCCTAACCAATAGGTTTTTCTTGTTATTTTAGTACAGTCGTGAATAAAATAGTATATTATGTTATCTTCACGGTATTTATACCTTGTGGTGTGACCAGAGACACCGGTAACAGTGTTCATTTTTAGGGTTCCGTATCCAAAGGGTAAAAACGGAAACCCTATTACTAAGGCTCCGCTGTCCGTCCGTCTGTCTGTCCGTCTGTCCGTCTGTCTCCAGGCTGTATCTCATGAACCGTGATAGTTAGGCAGTTGGAATTTTCACAGATGATGTATTTCTGTTGCCGCTATAACAACAAATACTAAAAAACAGAATAAAATAAATATTTAAGGGGGCTCCCATACAACAAACGTGATTTTTTTTGCCGTTTTTATAGATAATGGTACTGAACCCTTCGTGCGCGAGTCCGACTCGCACTTCGCCGGTTTTAATTTATTTTGTTAAACAAATTGCTGACGCCGAAAATACGTGTCGAATAGAGCACATAATTATTATATCAAGTCAAAATATATAAAAAAAAAACCTTAAATCTAGCACTTGAGTAGGTCTAGGTACAGTAGGGTTTGAGTTAGTCCTCTCTCTGTTAACTTCTTTCTCAATTTCAGGAAATTTTTCAACATTTCCACCCGTTACAAAAAATACGTTTCGACTGTTTTCAGTGTCTGTAAAAAACGCATTTATTACGTCTAGATTTTTTTTATTAATATAAAAACCTTAAATCAAATCTAAAGATTAAAAATAACTAAATAAACCAGGTCCGCGTGGAATAGTGGCAAGAATACTGGCTGCATTTCCCCGCTGAATCGCGATGCTGATTCGTTGAGCGAGGAAGGAGCCAGCCCTCTTGTCACCAGAAGAGATGATCAGTCGAGGGGATACATCTTTAACAAAATGTTTGCTATTTGAACCCCACGGACCTAGAGTTACTACACCAAACGGCACAATTTTTTAGTTTTCAATAATTGAACTATATTTGCGCCATTTATTAGACTCTGCGGTTTCCGCCGCAGCTCCCGCTTTGATTGCTGTTTCCCTGAGATGAGACGGGGCTAATGTGTCCACGAACGTTAGCATCCCATACAAGGGCCCGACCTCGCTCCCAGGGAATCAAAGTCATTCCATCGGGTCTCTTGCCGTCTTCCCGGATTATTCCCGTTGGCTCTAAGAGAGCAGGGACGTCTATTGACGCAAGAGCCCTTTTGATAGTATCATTGAGAGAGCTGTGGCGAGAAAGCCTGCATGCACTTTTTATGCAGGAAAGTCCGTGAGTTCCAAATTCATTTAAAATTACATATTGCAGAGCCACCTACCTAATTGTGAAATTGTGAATCTAAACCAAGGGATCATTTACACACAAAAAAATTCATCAAATCGGTCTAGTCTTTTAGGAGGAGTTCAGTATATAAAAATAACGTACAATAACGCTATCTTAGATTTCTTTGCGCTCGAGAAGAAATCTAACTTAGTAAAAAATAATACAATAATAGGAAAAAGTAGATATACCTAACATTGTTTAGTCTAAATAACTCCAGCATCGAGTATACGGTCCACCGAAATCGACCACAGACTCGTCCAATTCTTGTAAGGAACGTTCCGCCATCCGTTTTAAATCGTTGTATATGTGGTTGATTTCGATGGCCGGAACGCTTTGTCACACACACACATCCACCGCTGATAGTTTGACACTTTGTTTAATCGAATTTTGTGTGTCTGTGTGAGTGAGTGAATTTCATGACAATGTGATCTATAGATTGTATGATTTACATCGCTAATGTGTGGTCTGTGTTCAATCTCGATCATACGGCTGGACGGACCGGTTTAATTTTTTTTTTTTTTTTTTTAATTTTATTTTTTAATACGCCTCTTAACACTTTTGTGTTCAATTGTACATCGATTGAAATAGGGTGTGCGTGTTTGACCGTTGATACGAATGGTCAAAGAATAATATTGTTATAACGCCTACATAATCCGTTTTGGGATGGACTGTGAATCTATATACACCTGTTGGCAAGTGAGGTGACTATCAATCTATCCCACTAATATTATAAACGCGAAAGTTTGTATGGATGTATGTATGTTTGTTAATCAATCACGCCAGAACGCCTGAACAGATCTGGATAAAATTTGGCACAGATATAGATTTTAGTCTGGAATAGCACATAGGCTACTTTTTATCCCGGAAAAATGTATGGTTCCCGTGGGATAGAATTGTTTTTTACTGATTCGACATGATTTTTTGCATAGTGGTAGTTTAGGAGTCACAGAATGACATATACTACGTTTTAACCGCAAAAGAGGGCGGGGGAGGGGCAAATTACAGCTACGGGATTATTTCTTTTTAGATCTATTTCCACGCGGGTGAAACCGTGGACAGAAGCTTGTATTCAATAAAACAAAGTCTCCCGCCGCGTCTCTCTGTCTGTCTGTGACCTTTTCACGCAAAAACTACTAAACGGATTTATATAGGTTGATTTACCGGAAAGGTTTACGTGCATTAAACATGGAACTATCATGTTTAGGAGCTGAGCATAAACAGTATTAGTAAATCGATTTACAGAAAAAATTTGCCTCAGAAAGTTTTCATGGCGTATGCTGTCAAATCTATTAGAGATAGATCAAAATGATGTAAGAAAGAATTGTGTAGAATAAAATAATCTACAAAAAAGTCCGCGGTAGCATATATCTATCTCTAATAGATAAGTAGTTATAAGCGTATTTATGTAAGTAAGTATTCAAATTGTTTTAAACTCGTATAATTGGACGCCCCAGTTCGTAAAATCACTAAGTCACACTTAGTGATTTTTTCAACTAGCAACGCAGTTGAAAAGAGCTCATTTTTATCTATAGTTTTGCCTTTGGAAATATTTCTTTGGAAATCACTAAGCCTGTATTTTTGGAGGCGCTAAAAAAAACCGTTGACAGTTTCAATTCATAAAATCACTAAGTCGATAAAAATCTCTTAGTCCTTAAAATTTAGAAGAAAAACCACTAAGTCCAGACTTCGAATTTGAATAATGTGTCAATAAACAACGGTCGTACATAAGTGTTTAGTTATAATTATTAAATTTTATAATATTGTCGCTCAGTGATTCTAAAAATAGATCCAGATTAAAAATTACGAAGGTAGGTACTTACCTAATTAATGTAATCCATACTAATATTATAAGTAAATGCGAAAGTAACTCGGTCTGCCTGTTTTTCTGTCCCTTTCACGGCTAAACCACTGAACCGATTTTTTTCCTATTTTTACAGACCTACTTATTTATTTTGGTATCATAAAGAAACTTACGGTTATTTAAAGGGCCTATGGCTTTCCGTGATTGCCATGGCGCATAATTGCGCGGCCATCACTACAAATTTCTTTAAAATATAATGTGTATTAATGTAATTAACAAATAATGCAATCTATATATATATATATATATATATATACCAGAATGCGAAAGGCCTTTTTACGAAGAGATATTCCACAATATGGATGTTTTACAGGATCATGTTGACCAAGATGAGTCCTGCGACGATATTGAATAGATCAAACCTAAATATTAGATAATCTAAGTATTAAGTATTCTCGAATAATAATGTGCTGTGCAATTTCATATTTTTCCAAATTAGTATAAAAAAGATAATTATTAAATTTATATTATGTTAAATAATTACTGTTTAATGTCATTCTTCTATGATAAGTCAAGTTTTCTTTTGAGATTTCAGCGTTCAGTATTATATAGATACAATCAAAACAATATTCAAACGTCAATTTCTTAAATACATCTTTTATTTATTGTATGTACACTAATATAATAACAGCGTTCTACTATGTTTTAACACCATTAAAAAGTACCTTCTTGTATGTTATATTTTTGAAAAATAGCTAAGTCCTTATGAAAGTGTCGAAACAACTCTTAGTCCTAGCATTTGAGATAAGTCCAAATATTTTATTAATGATTATTAAGTTTAAGCAGTATGTTTAGAAGTTTCTTATTTTGGTTAATAAAAATACTATTTTATTTCACATTTATTAAAGTGGTTTTTTATTTCTGAAAATCAAATGCAAAATTTCACGAACTGTTTAAAACACTTTATTGACCGTAACTCAGAACGAAAAAAATGGACTTAGTGATTTTACGAACTGGGGCGTCCAATTATACCCGGTCGCTAGTACATTCAGATAGCACATAAAGCCGGCGTCCGCAATTCTTCTAACAATAATAGATATTTATGTCGACATCTAGGTCCATTAAGTGCAGCAACAGTCTTGCCACCTGTTCTGTTCAATATAGACAACGGGCTACAAGTGGACACTATTACCAACTTGCCTCCTACCAATATACCACTGCCTCTTGAGCTACTTAATACTCTAAAAAAGACATAGGTCAATTTTTCTAGAATTGTCTCATATAGATACAATCTTTTTAAATAAGTTGTAATTAAAAAAATCTTGAAATACGTTATTAGCAATTCTACAATTGCAAAACAAATAATAAAATATCCATATACACAAATCTATCGTCACGCCTTATATCCCAAAAGGGGTAAGCTGAGACAATCGAATACCAATTCCTACGATCCTGACATACTTCTTTCGCTTCATTTCATACATGCTTGGCGATAGTGTGTACACCTAGGTCGTCCTCTGTCAGCATTTCCTTTCACTTCAGCCATATAAACCTTTTTAGTCAATCTTTCATCCTTCATTCTTTCAACGTGTCCAAACCAGCGTAACAACTTTTCTTCATTTTAGTCACAACACCATCTTTCACTCCGCATTCTTCTCTAATGACATCTCATTTGTCTCGCTTCCATAAGTAATTGATGGAACTAAACTATTAAGAGTTGTTTAAAATTTAAACAATAAAAACATATTTTTTGCACAAGATTTATTTCAGCTGTTATCAAATACTTATTTAAATCTTCCGCTATCTCTCCGACTATACCATAACGCTGTGTTTATTAGAAGGTGTTGACAGTGTTTAAGACGGAATTAATCGTCCTTTAGCGTCAATAATGCCAACTTTCTGCATCCATGCTATGAATGCTCTGTTCTCTCTTGTTTCTGATTGTTTGCTACCAATGCATTCTGCTAATGGTAGAGTGCGCCAAGCTGAAAAATATAGCTAAATTTAGTCTGCCTGTGATCTTTTTAACCAAAACTACTGAACTGATTTTGTCGCGGTTTTCACTATTAGATAGGTTGATTCACGAGGAACGTTTACGAGATTTAAACGTGCGTCTATCATGTTTAGGAGCGGAGCAGTAACAGTATAAGTGAATCAAGTCGAGGAAAAGTTAGCCCCAGCGAGTTTTCATGGCGTATGCTGTCTAATCCGTCAGAGATATAATAAAATGATGTAGAAAAGAATTGTGTAGAATAAAATAATATACAAAAAAGTCAGCGGTAGCATATATTTATCTCTAATAGATAAGTAGTTATAAGTGTATTTGTAAGCGTCTCTTGAATTTTGAGACGTCTTGGTTTTACCCTAGTCTAACGCGCGTATAGATGTTTCATATCAAAAATTACTTACCTATTTTCTTTTTACAAGAATTTAGATCCAATTGGCAATGATTTACGAAAACTTTTTTGTATCCTCGAAGAGAGACAGCACACTCTGGTGCGTAATGCTCTGTGCATGATCCTGGGCAGGAGTGACTACATCGTTTTCCCAACAAATTCACATTTAAGGACCTAAAAAATAATGTAACCTGAGGTAGGCAACGGGTTTGGGAGCTGTGGCAACCCGTGAAGAAAAAAAAAACGGGTTGCCTTGCAGCTCTCAGGGTACCCAGCTAAGAGCAAGTCTCCCTCGTTTAGCCGATGGTATTTGTGTGGCTATACCTAAAGGTACTCATTCGTCCAATCACCGGCGCGCCCGTACGGTCCGCCGAAATCGACCACAGACTCGTACAATTCTTGTAACGAACCTTCCGCCATCCGTTTTCAAATCGTTGTATTTGTGGTTGATTTCGATGGCCGGAACAATCAAAAACACGTACACACACGCATTTATTGAATCGATTTTTTTTACACAACCTTAAATTTAATGTAAACATTAAAAATAATGAAAAAACCAGGTCCGCGTGGAATAGTACCAAAAATACTCGCTGCATTTCCTCTCTGAATCGCGATGCTGATTCGTTGAGCGAGGAAGGAGCCAGCCCTCTTGTCAGTCGAGGGGATATCTTTTGTCATTTAAACCTCATAGACCTAGAGTTTCTACACCAAACGGCACAAATTTGTAGTTTTCAATAATTGAACTATATTTGCGCCGTTTGTTAGACTCTGCGATTTCCGCCGCAGCTCCCGCTTTGATTGCTGTTTCCCTGAGATGAGACGGGGCTAATGTGTCCAGGCACGTAGCATCCCATACAAGGGCCCGACCTCGCTCCCAGGGAATCAGAGTCATTCCATCAGAGTCTTTTGCCTCTTCGCGGATTATTCCTGGGTGCAAGCGGACCCAGTTACTGATATAAAACCGTGAAGATGTAGGTGCGTCCAAAAGTCGTCATTTTTTTAGGGAATTAGATCAGTTTTAAATATTAATAAATTAATGATATCCCTTCAAAAATATAAATGTGAAACTGGGAGCCAAGTTCAATATGATGATAATTATAGTGTGGTTGTCGGCTACACCGATAAAAGATTTGAGTTCTAAATGGGTGCCAAGTTCTGTAGACAATCCTGAAATTTATTTATAAGAACGTATAACTTTCTTTAGTAAATATAAAACACAATTTCTTATTTTCTTTCTGCTACAACAATGTTAGCCATTTAAAAATATGACTTTTTAAATTTGAATAGGCGAATTATTTACACAAAGCAAATAACTTATGATCTATTGGCTAGTTTTTACCAGCAAATCAAATATTTAGAAGAATAGAAACTTGCAATACAGAAACAATAATTTTCCCCCAAAATCGAAATTTAATTATTTACACTATACGTCCGTGATTGGGTATGTACTTTATATAAGTACCAAATTTCAACGTGAAGGCGTGATGATTGCTAATGATAGATAAATCAAAAAAGTCTAGGGATCAAATATATTTTCAAACTTTTTTAAAATCAACAAATAAATAAAATGAAGTAAGTATTTTATATCACTAGAAAGGTAATTTTATGGTTATTTAAAAATCACAATTAAATCATCACAGCAAAAATTAATTATAAAAATCGAAAAAAAACAAGGCACAATATTTTGAAAAACTAAATTATATTCAAATTGGTAGTCTGTCGGACCTCCTAAAGTATTCATTACCGCTCTACATCGTCTTTCCATGCTTAATATGATATTGTTAATGTTGTCCTGTGGGATCATGTTCCAAATTCTAGAAAGATGTAGAAAAAGGTTTCCCAGTGCGCAAATTTTCAGGCATCTCACTAAAAGCTCTTTGTCAGAGAAGATCCCATACGGGATTCATGTCAGGAGACTGCGCCGGTCACGGTAACAACGACAGCATTGTCTTGCATGAAAAGAAAATCTTCACCGATTTGCAGTCGGTGCGGAATCACAACAGGTCGGACCACCTTGTCGTGGTATTTTAGAGCACTGAAATTACCACGTATCCAAACGAGGTCCGTTCTTACACCGAAGCGGATATCGGCCCAAATCATTTGTACCGCCTTGATAAGGGTGAACTTCCTGGGTATGCTGAAGTCGGCTGTTACGTCCAGGAAATCGCCAAATACTTACTCTCCTGGAATCCGGATGAAACCTGAAGCGAGATTCGTCAGAAAACATGACACGTGCCCAGTGATTATTGTTCCAATGAAAATGTTCACGAGCCCATGCTATCGTCTCCCTCGATTTCCTCGTCGTAGTCCCAGACTCTTAAAGGTCTACGAGCGTGAAGATTAACTTAATGTGGCCTGATCCTAACAGTTTGGTCAATAATAACCAGCTGGTGTTGCAACCGTAGCCTCTCCACGAGTTGGCGAGCTGTGATATTGCTCTGCCTTCTAGCAGCGTTTTGTAAAAAACAGTCTTCTCTTTGTGTCGTTACCCTATATCTTCCTCGGTGTCGTTTGGCCACTTCTCGATTAAGATGATACCGTGTCCAGAGTCTGGATATCACGCTTTGCTGGGTTTCTATGGCCATCGCAACGTCGCGTTCAGTGCGTCGGCTTCCAGCATTCCCAGGGCACGAAGCATCTCGTTGCGATATAAATGAGAGCGAGGAATTATGCACACACAATGTTTAAAAAGAGCAGCGTAAAGTTTTTTTGTCTCCAGGGAAAAACGTAATCAAAGTGACTTGCGATTTGCTTGCGAAACGAAATTTGTATTTTCCCCCCTTAACTGTTTAAGTAAAACTTTATTTTTTATTTTATTTTAAATTTAGAACATCCTGCCAGTTCTATTTACTAAAATAAATTATAAAAGTGACATACAAATTTGAGGACAGAAAAGGAAAAAAAATACATAGAACAACTAACCTTCTAGATGAAAAAGTCCTTCTAGTTTTTTCACTATATTTTATTCCATAAATATTCATATCTGGTACGGGATTGTATTCATATGGTCTGTTAGGATTACTCTTAGAAATACCTTCACAGTACTTTGAATCTACTAACGTGAAACCTAAAACAAGAGAGGTGTGTCAGGATCGTGGCATGTGGAGGCCCTTAGTCTCTGTCTACTCCGGTGGGAGTCAGGCGTGAGTATATGTATGTAAACAAGAGAGGTGTGTCAGGATAGCGGCATGTGGAGGTCCTTAGTCTCTGTCTACCCCGGTGGGAGTCAGGCGTGAGTATATGTATGTAAACAAGAGAGGTGTGTCAGGATAGCGGCATATGGAGGTCCTTAGTCTCTGTCTACCCCGGTGGGAGTCAGGCGTGAGTATATGTATGTAAACAAGAGAGGTGTGTCAGGATCGTGGCATGTGGAGGTCCTTAGTCTCTGTCTACCCCGGTGGGAGTCAGGCGTGAGTATATGTATGTAAACAAGAGAGGTGTGTCAGGATAGCGGCATATGGAGGTCCTTAGTCTCTGTCTACCCCGGTGGGAGTCAGGCGTGAGTATATGTATGTAAACAAGAGAGGTGTGTCAGGATAGCGGCATGTGGAGGTCCTTAGTCTCTGTCTACCCCGGTGGGAGTCAGGCGTGAGTATATGTATGTAAACAAGAGAGGTGTGTCAGGATAGCGGCATGTGGAGGTCCTTAGTGTCTGTCTACCCCGGTGGGAGTCAGGCGTGAGTATATGTATGTAAACAAGAGAGGTGTGTCAGGATAGCGGCATGTGGAGGTCCTTAGTCTCTGTCTACCCCGGTGGGAGTCAGGCGTGAGTATATGTATGTAAACAAGAGAGGTGTGTCAGGATAGCGGCATGTGGAGGTCCTTAGTCTCTGTCTACTCCGGTGGGAGTCAGGCGTGAGTATATGTATGTAAACAAGAGAGGTGTGTCAGGATAGCGGCATGTGGAGGTCCTTAGTGTCTGTCTACCCCGGTGGGAGTCAGGCGTGAGTATATGTATGTAAACAAGAGAGGTGTGTCAGGATAGCGGCATGTGGAGGTCCTTAGTCTCTGTCTACTCCGGTGGGAGTCAGGCGTGAGTATATGTATGTAAACAAGAGAGGTGTGTCAGGATAGCGGCATGTGGAGGTCCTTAGTCTCTGTCTACCCCGGTGGGAGTCAGGCGTGAGTATATGTATGTAAACAAGAGAGGTGTGTCAGGATAGCGGCATGTGGAGGTCCTTAGTGTCTGTCTACCCCGGTGGGAGTCAGGCGTGAGTATATGTATGTAAACAAGAGAGGTGTGTCAGGATAGCGGCATGTGGAGGTCCTTAGTCTCTGTCTACCCCGGTGGGAGTCAGGCGTGAGTATATGTATGTAAACAAGAGAGGTGTGTCAGGATAGCGGCATGTGGAGGTCCTTAGTGTCTGTCTACCCCGGTGGGAGTCAGGCGTGAGTATATGTATGTAAACAAGAGAGGTGTGTCAGGATAGCGGCATGTGGAGGTCCTTAGTCTCTGTCTACTCCGGTGGGAGTCAGGCGTGAGTATATGTATGTAAACAAAAGAGGTGTGTCAGGATCGTGGCATGTGGAGGTCCTTAGTCTCTGTCTACTCCGGTGGGAGTCAGGCGTGAGTATATGTATGTAAACAAGAGAGGTGTGTCAGGATCGTGGCATGTGGAGGTCCTTAGTCTCTGTCTACCCCGGTGGGAGTCAGGCGTGAGTATATGTATGTAAACAAGAGAGGTGTGTCAGGATAGCGGCATGTGGAGGTCCTTAGTCTCTGTCTACCCCGGTGGGAGTCAGGCGTGAGTATATGTATGTAAACAAGAGAGGTGTGTCAGGATAGCGGCATATGGAGGTCCTTAGTCTCTGTCTACCCCGGTGGGAGTCAGGCGTGAGTATATGTATGTAAACAAGAGAGGTGTGTCAGGATCGTGGCATGTGGAGGTCCTTAGTCTCTGTCTACCCCGGTGGGAGTCAGGCGTGAGTATATGTATGTAAACAAGAGAGGTGTGTCAGGATAGCGGCATATGGAGGTCCTTAGTCTCTGTCTACCCCGGTGGGAGTCAGGCGTGAGTATATGTATGTAAACAAGAGAGGTGTGTCAGGATAGCGGCATGTGGAGGTCCTTAGTCTCTGTCTACCCCGGTGGGAGTCAGGCGTGAGTATATGTATGTAAACAAGAGAGGTGTGTCAGGATAGCGGCATGTGGAGGTCCTTAGTCTCTGTCTACTCCGGTGGGAGTCAGGCGTGAGTATATGTATGTAAACAAGAGAGGTGTGTCAGGATAGCGGCATGTGGAGGTCCTTAGTCTCTGTCTACCCCGGTGGGAGTCAGGCGTGAGTATATGTATGTAAACAAGAGAGGTGTGTCAGGATCGTGGCATGTGGAGGTCCTTAGTCTCTGTCTACCCCGGTGGGAGTCAGGCGTGAGTATATGTTCGCGACGAAGTGATCAGTGACCGTGAAAGTGAAATAGAATTCGAAAATGAATCAGTGAATTAATGTCTCATAGTGCCAGTGCTTAAAATAGTGAAACATAGACTATCAATATAGAGTTTAGACATAGGCCTAAGTGAGCGAGTGCACTGCGTTGCGCGAGGGCGGGGGTAGACCCCCAAGGCAAGCTCGCACCGCGAGCTATGTCAACCCGTAGGCTCGAAAGGCATCCGCTGACCAATACCCGTTGTCTGTCTAAGACGGAGAGATTGTTGCAGCGACTGGCATAGATTCGTATTTCCTCTGAAAAGGTATAGCTTCAGACGAAAATTGATTCGGAATATTGTACTGTATAACTTGTTTACAGATTGGAACGGCAACTAACTTGCCATTTGTACCTAATGTTATTATTCGGAATTACACATGTGTAAACTTACCTCGCTTACCACGAGGCGGTCGAAGGGTTCGTTCGACCATGCTATCGTTAGGGACTATGTCCCTAAAATAATGTATATTGATGTGAAATAGTATTTAACACTACTTGACTATTCTTGAGGGCCTGATCAACTCCCAAGGATAAACTTATGACTACTTGACTATCGACGTGTTCGCCTCCTTCGGGAACGCACCACCCGGAGGAGCTCTCCAAACTCATAATCGGAGTTTGATGGTTACCATGTCCTTGTGGCGTGAAGGTTCCACCAGGGAACGACTGACTTGACTCGTTCGCCTCCTTCGGGAACGCCCCGCCCGAAGGAGCTTTACAAACTCATATTCGGAGTTTGCCAAACTCATATTCGGAGTTTGAAGAAGACCATGACCTTTGGCATGAGGGTTCCAAATGGGGAACCTCCAAACTCATATTCGGAGTTTGATGGAAATCATGTCCTCGAGACATGTAGGTGCAAAGGGAGCAGTCAAACTCATAATCGGAGTTTGCCAAACTCATATTCGGAGTTTGATAGAAGCCACGTCCTCTTGGCAGGAGAGTTCCACAAGGGAGCCTCCCAAACTCATATTCGGAGTTTAGAGGACACGCTCATATTTGTTGATGTGAGTCTTTCGTCGTGAAATAGTTTGAGATCACTCGAACCGAGCCTTACAACCTCGGGTTCACCTAATAGAAGGGTAAAAGCGTCAAAGAGATATAGTAATGATTGATGCATATATATTACTCATGTTCGGATTTAATATATAGTTTGGCGAGGATTGATGCATATATATTGCTCATGTTCGGATTTAATATATAGTTTGGCGAGGATTGATGCATATATATTACTCATGTTCGGATTAATATGTAAAGCCTAATGATGTTACATACATATGTTTACATTATTTATATTTGGATTATCGTGTACAGCTCAACGAGACTTATGTGTTTATAACCCTGTATTTAATATAATATTTATAAGACTTGTTTGTATTTAAATCTGTGGAGTTTCTTGCCATTTCTTCTCCACAGATATAATTTCCGAAATGGTGGTAAACTCATGTATGTTTGTTTAAAATAATAATAAACGATTCTATACCCGTTGTGTTTCACTGAGCGAACTGTGCTCTGATTGGTTGACGTTGACCGCGTGGGAGGTTCTTGTTGTCGCGGCGACGTTCCGTGCGCTGCCCGCTATATAATGGCGAGCAAACGGAGCGATCGTCAGTCTGCGTCAAGATCTCGCGACAAGAGGACCTCCCAGCAACCAAGAAGAGCTCAGCCGTCCAGTGGCCGCCCGGGCTAGATTGAAGTTACATCGTGCAGTTTCAATAGTCTCCCAGTTTCCCAGTCTACCTACCTACCCTACCTTGATAGTCAGTTCCCTGGGTCTCGCGCTCTCTACTGCTGCAGAGCAGACCGCCGGAACATTAATTGGTCGACTTCGAGCCGGATCACTCAAGACTACGGAAGCTGAAGAAACATACAGTCCACAAGGCCGGATCACTCAAGACTACGGAAGCTGAAGAAACATACAGTCCACAAGAATGCCCATCACACGGTCGCAGACAGGGGAGCGCCAGCAGTGCCCTCTTCGTCACGAAGAGCCGCCACTGTCCCCAACGGACGAAGCAAGCCCACCGACGAGCACCGAGCGCCAAGCATCGCCGCAACCCGCAACGTCCGTACCCGCGCTCGCGCAGCGCGGTCGAGGCCGTCCGAAAGCTCCGGGCCACCGCACCCCGTCGAAGCACCCGAGGCGGTCCGTGTCGACTGAGCCGTCGCTCGCGCAGCGCTCCCCGTGTAAGGCTCCAGAGGTGCGCGCTCTGTCGAAGCCCGCGACGCGTCCGATGTCGCCGAAACCCCGTCGGTCGAAAGCTCCGGAGCCCCGAGCTCCGTTAAAGCTCGCCGCCACCGCCGTCGCCGCACGACAGGCTCCGCAGAAAGGCCGGCGCGCAAAAACGGGGCCGATACCCCCGTCGACGCGCGCTCCCTCGGATCGCGCAGTGTCTCGTGCCGCAACAGCAAGACCGGACCGTGAACGCAGCATCTACCAAGCCAGAGAAGACCTAGCCCGCTTGAAGATGGAAGCGGCAGAAGCCAGGCTAGCTCGGCTAGAGGCCGAAGATGAAGAGCAAACACTGATGGACCCGTCAGAGAGCGACCCCGATCCAGAGACCAATCCGAACCCAAGGATCGAAGAATGGCTTGACGCACAACCACAAGCCGCAGGCAACCCGGAAGCAAGACCGGTACGACCCGAGACAACTGGACAGATAGCCGCTCCACTACCACCGAAGAGGCCAAAAATAACCGAACGGACGCCGTCAGTATTGACTCGAGAAGAAAGGCAGAGAATCGCGGAGATAGCCTCTGCCGTAGCCGAAGTTACCCGGGCGACCGCGCCACAAGCTGCTACGCCACACCCAGTTACCAGCCGGTACCTGCTAGGAGAGCTACCACACTTCAACGGGTCGCACGAAGACTGGCTGGCATTCAGAGCAGCCTACAACGAGACGGCGGGTCACTTCTCAGCTGTAGAAAACACGGCACGACTCCGTCATGCACTGAAGGGCAAAGCCAAAGAAGCAGCACAGAATCTACTTATAGCGAATACAGCACCAGCCGACGTCATAACAGCACTAGAAAACAGATTCGGGCGCCCAGATTCGATCGCAATAGCAGAGATGGAACGAGTGAAGCGACTACCGCGGGTACCGGATTCGCCGCAGGAAGTGTGTGAATTTTCCAACAAATTGGCGAACAGTGTAGCAGTCCTACGCGCCTTGAATAGACCGCACTACCTACACAATCCAGAAGTGGTACGGCACCTAACGGAGAAACTGCCAGCCGTGCTCAGATATCGCTGGTATCAACATTATGAAACGAAGCCGAGCCACGAACCGGACCTAGTGACCTTCGCTAACTTTATGAGTACCGAAGCCGGACGCTGTCGTCACTTCGCTCCACCAGAGGTCGTGACCACGCAGAGAGGGCCAGACGCCGGACCAAGCCGCGCACGGCCACAGCGAGCATATACGATGAAGGAGAAACGCAACAAGAAACCACAACTTCCCTGCCCCATCTGCCAAAGAAATCACCACGAGCCGAGCCAGTGTAACGAGATGAAAAAAGCTCCAGTCAACGCACGGTGGGACATGGCCAAGAAACATCGCCTCTGTTGCCGGTGCCTCAGACCCATGACCGTATCGCACCAATGCCGGTACAAACGATGCGGCGAAGAGAACTGCTCCCGGAGTCATCACTCCCTGCTCCACCACCGGAAGGAAAGAAGGAACCCCGAGGTCGTAGCTACCACATCGAGCCGATCCCGCTTCGCCTACCTGAAAATCGTACCAGTACGCGTCACCGGCTCCAAAGGGCACGTCGACACACACGCCTTGTTAGACGACGGCTCAACGGTGACACTACTGGACGCCACTGTCGCGAAGAAAATCGGCGCTCGAGGACAAGTAGAGCCGCTAAGAATGGAGGAAATAACGGGAAAGAAGATCGACGCGACCGAGTCCCAACGAGTTACCATCGATGTAAAAGGACATAGCGAGACACACACTATTGATGCGCGCACCCTCGCCAACATCGAACTAACAACGCAAGCCGTCGACCGGAGCAGTATCAGCCGGTATCCACATCTGAGAGAAATAGAGGGACACCTCACCTACACAGTCGCTCGCCCTACAATCCTCATAGGCCAAGACAATTGGCATTTGTTCGTGACGAAGGACACGCGACGAGGGACGCTAGAAGAACCGGCCGCTTCTCTTACGCCGCTAGGATGGACACTGCACAAGGCGTGCACCCGCTCCCTTGGACGCCGAGTGCACCCGGTGTGTTGCACGAAAGAAGACAGGATGGACGAAGAACTGAGGAAATTTTTTGCTCTCGAATCCCTGGGGGTGGCCCCAAAGAAAACTCGCGCCGACCCAGAAGAACGAGCGCTCCAGCTCCTGAAAGAAAATACACGCGAACGACCCGAAGGCGGGTACGAGACGGCCCTACTTTGGAAAGAAGACACAGTGAGCCTCCCCGATAACTACGACAATGCGGCGAAGAGATTGAAAAGCATGGAGAGGAAATTGGACACCTCCCCGCAGCTCAAGAGCGAATATAACAAACAAATAAACGGACTGATAGAGAAAGGCTACGCGGAAGAGGCTAGGACGCCCGGGGCAGAAGGAAAAACGTGGTACTTACCACACTTCGCGGTGCATCACCCCGCGAAACCGGGCAAAGTCCGAGTCGTGTTCGACGCCGCAGCCAGGACGGGCGGGACCTCGCTAAACGAACATCTACTGCCAGGCCCCGACCTATTACAGTCTTTACCGGGGGTTCTCATGCGTTCCCGTCAACATCCTGTTGCCCTAGCAGCCGACATTGAAGAAATGTTCCTGAGAATCGGAATAAGGGAAGAAGACAGAGACTCCCTACGCTTCCTGTGGCGAGGCGACCGGCGGGAGGGACCGCCGAGAGAAATGAGAATGAAATCAGTGATATTCGGTGCGGCGAGCTCGCCATGCGCCGCACTGTTCGTGAAGAATTTCAACGCCGAGAAATATCGTGCAGACTTCCCAGAGGCCGCTGAAGCCATCGTGATCCACCACTACATGGACGACTACCTACAGAGCTTCCCCACCATAGAGAAGGCGGTAAAGATAGCCAAAGAAGTAAGAACTATACATGAGAGAGCTAACTTTAGACTCCACAAATGGGCCTCCAACTGCGTCGACGCCGTGACGGCCCTACAAGGGACACCCCCTCCGCCAGCCGATACGCTTGTGGAGCTCAACGACGGTACCTCCGAGGAAAAGGTACTCGGTCTCGCCTGGAAACCCAGCACGGATACCTTGAGCTTTAACTTAGATATGGCTCGTGTCGCACCGGAAGTAGTCGACGGAAGCCGCACTCCGACCAAGCGCGAAGCTTTAAGCACGATGATGTCAGTGTTTGACCCCCTCGGCCTCGCTTCGCCAGTGACGATACAGGCGAAGAAAATACTGCAAGAAACTTGGCGCAGGGGCGTCGAGTGGGACCGGCCGTTACCAGAGCCTTTAAAGACCGACTGGAGCACCTGGCTAAAGAACCTGACCCTGCTGAGAAGACTGAACATACCCCGATGCCATGGCGGGTGGACGCACGCCCGGCGGAGAGAACTACACACCTTCGTCGACGCCAGTGAGACGGCCTACGCGGCCGCGGTGTATTGGCGCACCATCGACGACAGCGGACGCGTCCACGTTAGCCTCGCCGCAGCCAAGGCAAGGGTCGCCCCGCTGAAGATTACTTCCATCCCACGACTAGAACTCCAAGCGGCCCTACTCGGGAGTAGACTATCAAGGACCGCCGAGACAGAGTATCAAGCAGACATAGATCAGCGATATTATTGGACGGACTCATTGACAGTTCTGTCATGGTTACACGCCGGACCACGGACCCTAAAAACCTTCGTCGCCCACAGGGTTGCAGAAATCGAGGAGCACACCCATGTAAAAGAATGGAGATGGTTACCCTCGAAACATAACGTCGCCGACGACTCCACACGACAAGTTCCAGCAGATTTCGAGTCTACTCACCGATGGTTCACCGGGCCAGAGTTTCTACTTAAGGACCAAGAAGAGTGGCCCGCCATCAAGAACGCGACAGTAACCGAAGCCACGGGGGAAGAGCGGAACCACGCACTGACGAGGAATAAGACTACGCTCAACGAAGCAATCCCCAACATAGAACGCTTCTCATCTTGGCATAGGCTCGTGAGGGCGACCGCCAGGGTCCTCCAATGGATAAACCTACTAAAAAATCGAACGCAGTCAAAAACCAGCTGTCATTATAAAAGAACGACCAAAAATAAAGAAGCGGACCCGACGTGGGGAAAGAAGGTCGCGAAGACCACCCCTCCGAAACACAAGAAGGCCGCCACGAACAGTAAATACCTACCGCTCGAGGCTCACGACGTAAGGGCCGCCGAACAACTGCTGGTACGGTCATCACAGGAAACCACATTCGGGACAGAAGTCGAGGCGCTGAAGAGGGGAAAGGAGCTGCCGCATGACAGCCGACTCCATCAACTCGCGGTGCACTTAGACGACACAACCACTTTACGACTGAGGTCGAGGATTGCCGAAGTAGAGAACGTT
This sequence comes from Nemapogon koenigi, assembly GCA_963924495.1. Lineage (NCBI taxonomy): Eukaryota > Metazoa > Arthropoda > Insecta > Lepidoptera > Tineidae > Nemapogon > Nemapogon koenigi. The sequence goes on from OZ004656.1 coordinate 1,673,013, forward strand.
GGCATAGAGCAGAAGTCTCCCGCAGTACTCGACGGAAATCATCACTTGACAAGATTGTACATAAGAATGGTCCACGAGAAACTACACCACGGGGGGACGGAGATAATAGTCAACGAAGTCAGAGAGCATTTTTGGATCATCAAACTCCGACCCACAGTTAAGAGCATAGTAACGAGCTGCTTGCGCTGTCGTATACGCAAAGGAAAACCCGCGGTCCCAGCCACCGGCGACCACCCACGCAATCGTCTCGCCCACCACAAGCGCCCTTTCACCTACACGGGCCTAGACTATTTCGGTCCCTTGTCAGTAACAGTGGGGAGACGACGAGAGAAAAGATATGTAGCCCTCTTCACGTGCCTAACCACGCGAGCCGTGCACTTAGAAATCGCAGACAGCCTCAGCTCCGATTCCGCCATCATGGCATTGCGGAGGATGATCGCCCGACGTGGCTGCCCCGAAGAAATATACAGCGACAACGGGACGAACTTTCGGGGAGCCGACAGAGAACTACGGGAGGCCCTAATCGACGAAGCGGCTACACGCGCCATCAAATGGCGCTTCATCCCCCCAGGCGCCCCATTTATGGGAGGCGTTTGGGAACGACTTGTGCGCGCGGTAAAAACCGCCCTGTACAGCATATTGACGGAGCAGCACCCGCACACCGAGACACTCGCCACCTTGCTGTGTGAGGTGGAATACACCGTAAACAGCAGGCCCCTCACACATGTGTCCACAGAAGCAGACGACCCGAGCGCCCTGACACCTAACCACTTCCTGTTGGGCGGCTCGGGACTAGTGAGGCAACCAGGCATCTTCACCGACGACGACCTACATCTACGCGCGAGGTGGAGACGAGGCCAGAGGCTCGCCGATCTTTTCTGGCAGAGATGGCTGAAGGAATACCTTCCGCTACTGCAACACCGGCGGGAGCCACGCGGGCGGGGTGAGACTCCGCGCGTCGGAGACCTCGTGCTCATAGTGGACAACTCCCTGCCACGAAATACGTGGCCGAGAGGAAAAGTCGTCGCCCTCTACCCGGGGCCCGACGGCGCAGTACGAGTCGTCGATGTAAAGACCGCGGGTGGCGTGCTGCGACGTGCCACTAAGAAACTCGTCGTGCTGCCTACGGCCGCTGAGCACCCCGTCGCTCATACGGGCTAGGTGCAGCGTCGTGACGACCAACGCTGCACGGCGGGAGAATGTTCGCGACGAAGTGATCAGTGACCGTGAAAGTGAAATAGAATTCGAAAATGAATCAGTGAATTAATGTCTCATAGTGCCAGTGCTTAAAATAGTGAAACATAGACTATCAATATAGAGTTTAGACATAGGCCTAAGTGAGCGAGTGCACTGCGTTGCGCGAGGGCGGGGGTAGACCCCCAAGGCAAGCTCGCACCGCGAGCTATGTCAACCCGTAGGCTCGAAAGGCATCCGCTGACCAATACCCGTTGTCTGTCTAAGACGGAGAGATTGTTGCAGCGACTGGCATAGATTCGTATTTCCTCTGAAAAGGTATAGCTTCAGACGAAAATTGATTCGGAATATTGTACTGTATAACTTGTTTACAGATTGGAACGGCAACTAACTTGCCATTTGTACCTAATGTTATTATTCGGAATTACACATGTGTAAACTTACCTCGCTTACCACGAGGCGGTCGAAGGGTTCGTTCGACCATGCTATCGTTAGGGACTATGTCCCTAAAATAATGTATATTGATGTGAAATAGTATTTAACACTACTTGACTATTCTTGAGGGCCTGATCAACTCCCAAGGATAAACTTATGACTACTTGACTATCGACGTGTTCGCCTCCTTCGGGAACGCACCACCCGGAGGAGCTCTCCAAACTCATAATCGGAGTTTGATGGTTACCATGTCCTTGTGGCGTGAAGGTTCCACCAGGGAACGACTGACTTGACTCGTTCGCCTCCTTCGGGAACGCCCCGCCCGAAGGAGCTTTACAAACTCATATTCGGAGTTTGCCAAACTCATATTCGGAGTTTGAAGAAGACCATGACCTTTGGCATGAGGGTTCCAAATGGGGAACCTCCAAACTCATATTCGGAGTTTGATGGAAATCATGTCCTCGAGACATGTAGGTGCAAAGGGAGCAGTCAAACTCATAATCGGAGTTTGCCAAACTCATATTCGGAGTTTGATAGAAGCCACGTCCTCTTGGCAGGAGAGTTCCACAAGGGAGCCTCCCAAACTCATATTCGGAGTTTAGAGGACACGCTCATATTTGTTGATGTGAGTCTTTCGTCGTGAAATAGTTTGAGATCACTCGAACCGAGCCTTACAACCTCGGGTTCACCTAATAGAAGGGTAAAAGCGTCAAAGAGATATAGTAATGATTGATGCATATATATTACTCATGTTCGGATTTAATATATAGTTTGGCGAGGATTGATGCATATATATTGCTCATGTTCGGATTTAATATATAGTTTGGCGAGGATTGATGCATATATATTACTCATGTTCGGATTAATATGTAAAGCCTAATGATGTTACATACATATGTTTACATTATTTATATTTGGATTATCGTGTACAGCTCAACGAGACTTATGTGTTTATAACCCTGTATTTAATATAATATTTATAAGACTTGTTTGTATTTAAATCTGTGGAGTTTCTTGCCATTTCTTCTCCACAGATATAATTTCCGAAATGGTGGTAAACTCATGTATGTTTGTTTAAAATAATAATAAACGATTCTATACCCGTTGTGTTTCACTGAGCGAACTGTGCTCTGATTGGTTGACGTTGACCGCGTGGGAGGTTCTTGTTGTCGCGGCGACGTTCCGTGCGCTGCCCGCTATATAATGGCGAGCAAACGGAGCGATCGTCAGTCTGCGTCAAGATCTCGCGACAAGAGGACCTCCCAGCAACCAAGAAGAGCTCAGCCGTCCAGTGGCCGCCCGGGCTAGATTGAAGTTACATCGTGCAGTTTCAATAGTCTCCCAGTTTCCCAGTCTACCTACCTACCCTACCTTGATAGTCAGTTCCCTGGGTCTCGCGCTCTCTACTGCTGCAGAGCAGACCGCCGGAACAGTATATGTATGTAAACAAGAGAGGTGTGTCAGGATAGCGGCATGTGGAGGTCCTTAGTGTCTGTCTACCCCGGTGGGAGTCAGGCGTGAGTATATGTATGTAAACAAGAGAGGTGTGTCAGGATAGCGGCATGTGGAGGTCCTTAGTGTCTGTCTACCCCGGTGGGAGTCAGGCGTGAGTATATGTATGTAAACAAGAGAGGTGTGTCAGGATAGCGGCATGTGGAGGTCCTTAGTCTCTGTCTACTCCGGTGGGAGTCAGGCGTGAGTATATGTATGTAAACAAAAGAGGTGTGTCAGGATCGTGGCATGTGGAGGTCCTTAGTCTCTGTCTACTCCGGTGGGAGTCAGGCGTGAGTATATGTATGTAAACAAAAGAGGTGTGTCAGGATCGTGGCATGTGGAGGTCCTTAGTCTCTGTCTACTCCGGTGGGAGTCAGGCGTGAGTATATGTATGTAAACAAAAGAGGTGTGTCAGGATCGTGGCATGTGGAGGTCCTTAGTCTCTGTCTACTCCGGTGGGAGTCAGGCGTGAGTATATGTATGTAAACAAAAGAGGTGTGTCAGGATCGTGGCATGTGGAGGTCCTTAGTCTCTGTCTACTCCGGTGGGAGTCAGGCGTGAGTATATGTATGTAAACAAAAGAGGTGTGTCAGGATCGTGGCATGTGGAGGTCCTTAGTCTCTGTCTACTCCGGTGGGAGTCAGGCGTGAGTATATGTATGTAAACAAGAGAGGTGTGTCAGGATAGCGGCATGTGGAGGTCCTTAGTCTCTGTCTACTCCGGTGGGAGTCAGGCGTGAGTATATGTATGTAAACAAAAGAGGTGTGTCAGGATCGTGGCATGTGGAGGTCCTTAGTCTCTGTCTACTCCGGTGGGAGTCAGGCGTGAGTATATGTATGTAAACAAAAGACTAAAAAGTGACTATATTTATACTTACGGTTAACTTCGTATTTAAAAGCGCAGTTAACTTTTCGGTAATGACATTCGTTATAGAACAGCCTGTATCTCAATTTATTATTTTCTACTTTCTCTCCGCATACGCCATTGTATTCTCTTGAGCAAGTTAAATTTTGACAATCTAGCACTTGAGTAGGTCTAGGTACTGTAGGGTTTGAATTAGTCCTCTCTCTGTTAACTTCTTTCTCAATTTCAGGAAATTTTTCAACATTTCCACCCGTTACAAAAAATACGTTTCGACTGTTTTCAGTGTCTGTAAAAAACGCATTTATTACGTCTAGATTTTTTTTATTTATATAAAAACCTTAAATCAAATCTAAAGATTAAAAATAACTAAATAAACCAGGTCCGCGTGGAATAGTGGCAAGAATACTGGCTGCATTTCCCCGCTGAATCTCGATGCTGATTCGTTGAGCGAGGAAGGAGCCAGCCTTCTTGTCACCAGAAGAGATGATCAGTCGAGAGGATACATCTTTAATAATTTTTTTTGCATTTGAACCCCACGGACCTAGAGTTTCTACACCAAACGGCACAAATTTGTAGTTTTCAATAATTTAACTATATTTGCGCCGTTTGTTAGACTCTGCGATTTCCGCCGCAGCTCCCGCTTTGATTGCTGTTTCCCTGAGATGAGACGGGGCTAATGTGTCCACGCACGTAGCATCTCATACAAGGGCCCGACCTCGCTCCCAGGGAATCAAAGTCATGCCATCGGGTCTCTTGCCGTCTTCCCGGATTATTCCTGTTGACTCTAGGAGAGCAGGGACTTCTATAAATTGCACTCTACAGTTCTCGAAACCGTCTTCTGTTTCATGGTACCCAGAACAAGACCAAGTCTCCCTCTTTTAGCCGATGGTATTTGGAAGGCTATACCTAACGTATTTATTTATTTATAATCTCCTTCTAAAAATAACAGATATTTACGTCCGCAACAGACTTGCCATTGCACCTGTTCTATTCAATATGGACAAATGGCTGGCTGTTACTGGTTATCTGGCCACTATCTACCGACTATTCAGCGACTTTTATAGTCGCCGGTTAGTCGGAAAAATTGGTCCGGCATCGCACCGAAAATTTCCCATTCCGGCCGCCGTATGATGTAGGCGGACCGTTTGTTACAAGAATTGGACGAGTATGTGGCGCGCCGGTGATTGGTGGGCACGTACATAGCGGCCTCATGTAACGAATAATATTTAATAATTTATATATTTATATCCTTAATTCTTTCAACGCGTCCAAACCACCTTAAACAATTTTTCTTCATTTTAGTCACAACATCATCTTTTACTCGACATTCTTCTCTAATGACATCGTTCCTTTATCTTTATGGAACTTTATATCTTTGATATTTTATTTTTTCAGTGAGATTAATAAAAAAAATTCTTAGTCAATCTTTTGCTGCACTGGACGTCTGGACCGATGTGTCACTTTAACGCATTTGCGTGCCTTCCGAAGCACTTTATTTCTTCTTTTATTAAATAAAAAAAATCTTACCCGTTTCCACCCTAATTCCGCCAACATTATTCATCAAGTCATATACACTTCTGGGTTTGTTATTCATAATATTTGCTAAACTTCCTAAATTTTCGCTACTTTTTTCTCGATTTGATTTAATGAATACTGTGTCACCAGGCACGAATTCCTTTTGTGGGGCAGATGTGGCAAGTGTAGGCATATCTTTAGCCGCTGTAATAAAAAAAAGGTATATTTTATACAATGGTGTAGAAACTCTAGGTCCATAGGAAATGCAGCCAGTATTCTTGCCACTATTCCACGCGGAATATCTTTAATAAACTGAACTATATTAAAAACCTTAAAATTAAATATAACTAAGTAAACCAGGTCCGCGTGGAATAGTGGCAAGAATACTGGCTGCATTTCCCCGCTGAATCGCGATGCTGATTCGTTGAGCGAGGAAGGAGCCAGCCCTCTTGTCACCAGAAGAGAAGATCAGTCGAGGGGATATATCTTTAATAAACTGAACTATATTAAAAACCTTAAAATTAAATATAACTAAGTAAACCAAGTCCGCGTGGAATAGTGGAAAGAATACTGGCTGAATTCAATGAATGATAGGAATTATGAGGTATAACTTTACCAAATCATTTTTAAAGAACATTATTTTTGACATGACTTTGGCAGATTGACCAAGGCAACTTACGATTCTACGACATGTCATGGCAACCGACGCACGCGTTCCGTTGTGACATGATGGGGAATCCGGTGTAATCCCGCCCACGCTGTGATAGTTTTGATTAATATCACAGTCGGCGGGATCATCTTGGATACCGATTAATCGCCATACTTTAATACTTGACATTGGCAAATCATCGATTAACATTGATGAATTCATTATAAAAGAAGAAAAAGGCAACTTACTCCTGAAAAAACTGAATTTCCTGAATTTAATTTCGTAGCGATGACAACAACGGTGATAATTGTATTCAAATGAATTTGAGACAACTTACAACTAAAAGTAAAATTAATATACATAATGCTGTTTTAGTTCCATCACTTACTTATGGAAGCGAGACTTGAGTATGGAATAAGAAGCATGAAAGTAAGATAAATGCAGTAGAAATGCGGTCTTTACGTAGAATGTGTGATATAAAGCGTATGGACCGCATCCGGAACGATGTCATTAAAGAAGACACGTTGAAAGAATGAAGGATGAAAGATTGACTAAAAAGGTTTATATGGCTGATGTGAAATGAAATGCTGGCAGAAGACGACCTAGGTGTACTTTTATTGAACATATAAAAATATGATCGATGGCAATATTAAAAGTGCACATAATCGCCGAGCATGTATGAAAGATATGATGAATATAAAAGAAGCGAAAGAGATATGTCAGGATCGTAACAAATGTCTCTGCCTTCTTGGGATGAAATACTACAAAAGTTATGGTTAATTAATTACCTCTTGTGCCAATTGTGCCAGTTTTTTTGTCTTCCAAGTATTCATCATCACTATAAACCCTGGTATTTGGTATGAACATAATGGATTCAGGATCGGCTGATACTCCAGGTATCGTTGTATTACCGTCCTCTTGTCCTTTGATTATTTTTATAAGTATAATTATATTTATTATTTTTATTATATAATTATTATTTATCATTTTGGTTTTGTTGTTCGGTCTTCAGGAATATCTGAAATTTTTGCATTTGATAGCCCAAATCTTATACAATATAGAAATAATTTTACAATGAAACGATAGATAATTACCAAAAAAATATTCATGTTAATTTTTTGTAATGATCCATCTGTATTATAGCCATAAAGTTTGATAAATAAAGTTTTCAGAGGTGTATTTAGGATTTTTTTTCTATCGAGTAAAATGTTTCTAATCATATTTTCAAAACAATAACAATATTTGTCATATCCTTAAAAGCAGATCAGGTTTTTTGAAAAAATTGTTTAAATTTCTTTGCACGAATAGAAAGCTACTATATAAACGATATTCCTTTAATTTTGATCGAAAATATACACGGGCGACGCCGGGGGCGAAAATAATACTTTATTATATAAGCACAGTTTAAATCCTAACAAATATTTTTAAAAAATGTTTAATTATTTTTCTTTCCTGTCAATAAATTCCTATGTCATATTATTTTAAAATCCACAATCGAAACCGGAGCGTAAATTTATTTTTACAAACATGCTTATAACTACTTATTTATTAGAGATAGGTATATGCTACCGCGGACTTTTTTGTAGATCAATTAATTCTACACAATTATTTCCTACATCATTTTGTTATATCTCTGACGGATTGGACAGCATACGCCATGATGCAAAATTTTCTCTAAATTTTTCACTACTATAAATGCTAAAGATTTTGAGAGCTTAACAAAACTTAGGTGTAACTGATTATTATATCTATCTATCTATCATCACGACTTTCATCCCAAGAGGGTTAGGCAGAGACAATCGAATGACATTTGTTACGATCCTGACATACCTCTTTCGCTTCTTTTATATTCATCATACCTTTCATACATGCTGGGCGATTGTGTGTACTTTTAATATTTCCACCGATCATACATTTTTTATATGTTCAATAAAAGTTCACCTATTTCGTCCTCTGCCATAATTTCCTTTCACTTCAGCCATATAAACCTATGTAGTCAATCTTTCATTCTTCATTCTTTCAACGTGTCCAAACCAGCGTAAACTACTTTAGTTACCACATCATCTTTCACTCCGCATTCTTCTCTAATGACATCCTTTACTACATTATATTTTGTACGGAAATATACACGAGCAAAGCCTGGCGCGGTAAGGTTTTTTTTAAGTAATTAACTAGGTACTTACTAAGCAAAGCAAGAAACACTTGCGATAAAATTAACGCTTCATAATCAATTGAATTGTTTACAAACTATTGTTTGAAGTGTTTTTTATTTGTGTTTCTAGGGTTCCGTAGTTAAATAACGATAACGAAACCCTTATACTAATTTTCTACACATACCTTCACGCCTGTTTCCCAAACGGGTAGGCAGACTGTATGGAGCTCCACGGCACCTCTCTCAATATTTGCATACTTCTCTTGATCAATGAAAGTTCGTCTTGGTCGTCCTTTTCTTGTTGTTCTTTTAACTGTAGCTTATATATTTGTTTTGTCATGGAAAAATTTATATGGATATAAGAAGAAGAGTTAACGAATGGAATAAAATAAATGGTTCACTGAATGCTGTTTATGAGAAAATAAAAATTGCTATAGGAAAAATAATTATATGCTGCAGCTATATGTAAATTACACGATAACTATATGTCTTGAAGTCAAAATTAAAATTGCATTCTTAAGATTGATATATTAAACATGATATAAACGATTTTTTTTAAATAAGTTACATATAATTTCGCGTTTTATTAACCGACTTTGCGACTCTTTCTTTTAATATAATTTTATTTCGTTTTTAAGTCCGCTTCGTGTATTATCACAGGACAGGTTTTGTTGAGAAAACTTTCTCATGTTTCTGGTACGTGAATATTGGTCTATCATATCTTATCCTTGGTTATCTTATAGATTTTAATACCATCTCGACGAATGGAAATGAATCTTGGATATGGCAGAAGAAGCATGCTAGTAAGATGCTGCTGTTGAGATCTCAGAGATAGAGTGAGAAATGATGATGTACGTGAAACAGGTGGAGTGACTGATAGTGTTTTATATAAAATTTAAAGTGGTATGTTTACAAGAAGTGGAAAGATAGACAAGGAAATTGAAAGGAGAGTGCAAGCGGGAAGCAAGGTATTTGGTGGACTAAACAATGTATGCAGAAATAAACAACTTACACCTAAAAGTAAAATTAATATACATTATGCTGTTTTAGTTCCATCAATTACTTATGGAAGCGAGTCTTGGGTATGGAATTAGAAGCATGAAAGTAAGATTAATGCAGTGGAAAGGCGGTCTTTATGTAGAATGTGTGATATAAACGTATTGACCGCATCCGGAACGATGTCATTAGAGAAGAATGCGGAGTGAAAGATGATGTTGTAACTAAAATGACGAAAATAGTTTACGCTGCTTTGGACACGTTGAAAGAATGAAGGATAAAAGATTGAATAAAAAAGTTTATATGGCTGAAGTGAAAGGAAATGCTGGCAGACGACCTAGGTGTATTTTTATTGAACATATAAAAAATGTATTGATCGATGGCAATATTAAAAGTACACACAACCGCCGAGCATGTATAAAAGGTATGATTAATATAAAAGAAGCGAAAGAGATATGTCAGGATCGTAACAAATGGCATTCGATTGTCTCTGCCTACCCCTCTTGGGACAAAAGGCGTGATGGTAGATAAAGAAATGGGCCGCAGAGTGACATAGGTCACTTTTTATCCCGGGATTAATTCTAATGTCATATATATCCCGGGCGAAGCGGAGACGGAAGCTAGTATAGGGTATAATAATAATCAGTTAATTTAAATGTGTTATATTAGAGTTATATTAGAAAAATAATTATATAATGTTTTTTAGGCTGAAATAATAATTGCAATTAGGGTTCCTTTTCATCGAATCTGTACAGAGAATCAAATTTTATAACAGACTAGTATTCCGCCCCCGGCTTCGCCCGTGAATATTTACGAACAAAATAAAATATACTTTTTAATTATTTTTTTTAAATAAAATAACACTTATTATGACTTAACTATAATAGTTAGACATATGCTATCGCGACACTTTTTGTAGATAATGATGTGTTCTGCAAAGTCGTAGTACATTATTTTGTTTTATCATCAATAGTTTTCGCAGCGCACGCGATGTAAGGAATTTCTTAGGTAATTTTTTTACACCTTGGGTTACATTATTGGAGTTTTAGTAAGGATCCCTAATTTTTTGAAAATAGAATATAGCCTATGTCACTCAGGGTGAATGTAGCTTTCCAATGGTGAAAGAATTTTTGAAATCGGCACAGTAGTTTTTGAGTTTATTCATTACTGTTAGGATTATGGGATACCAGAACAAAAAAGGCTGAGCGGATTTAATTATTTATATATTTAAGTTACAACAAGTAATCTTACTACGAGGACATTTTGAATCACACAGTTCACAGACTATTTGACAACTACTGCAATTTGATCAGTAGGTCACTCGATACAAGTTTGTTCTCTATGACACATACATATTTCAATACCCTTCCTCAAAGAAAACAAACTTTATTTAACACTAACATAATAGGCACATATGTAAATACAACATCTTTGACAAATATAAATTAATTCTAATAGGCACATCTGCTACCTTACATAATCTTTGACAAATAAAAATTTTAAAAGGCACATCTGCTACCTTACATAATCTTTGACAAATAAAAATTTAAAATGGCACATCTGCCTTACATATTCTTTGACACACAAAAAAAAAAATGTAAACATAACCTCTATGACAAAAATAATAAATTAAATTAAAATCTGCTACCTATCATTTTTATATACTTAAAACAAATATATATACATTTTATAATTCTAGCCCAATGCCTGAACATAGTTTTAGAAACTTTTCTTTATTTAAGCTTTTAGTAAAAATATCAGCCAATTGTTTTTCAGACTGTATATACAACAATAAAACAATTCCTTCATTAACTTTGTCTCTAATAAAGTGATATTTGATCTCAATGTGTTTTAATCTCTTATGGTGTTCAGGGTTTCTAGAAATGTGTATTGCAGACTGGTTATCTATGAATATAGTTAAGTTATGGCAAACTAATCCTATTTCATTTAATAAACTTCTTATCCAACACCCCTCGGCTACCCCTTTTCCTAAAGCTATATATTCTGACTCTGTTGAAGAGAGTGCAACGCATTGTTGTTTTGCACAACACCAAGATACTGTACATCCAAATACTTTTAATACATATCCTGAAGTTGACTTTCTATCCTCTCTGCTCCCAGCCCAATCTGCATCTGTATACCCTATTAGTGGTGTATCTTCTTCGGCTCTATAAATAAGTTTGAAATCCAAGGTGCCCTTTATATATCGCAGAATACGTTTTAAGGCTTTCCATAAGTCTTGATTCGCACAAGCTTGATATCTGGCTAAGAAACTTAATGCAAAACAAATATCTGGCCGTGTACCCAACATTGCATACATAAGGCTACCAATAAGTCTGCGGCATCTCTTCACTAACTCCTCATCTGGTGAACATTCTATTGATAGCTGCAGCCCTACCTCCATAGGGGTTGCAATGGGTTTACACTCTTCCATTTTGTACACGACACATGTTCGGACAGACAATTGTTAAATTATCAATCGAGTCGTAGGGGTCGTGATGAATCGTTACAGTGTAAAGTTTAGATGTATGTGTGCCATAAATAGGGAGTTGTAAATAGAGAAAGCTTCAATATTCTTAGTTAGACAAAAGTTTGTTTATTTTGTAATAGAAATACTAAAAGAATAGGGTAAAATAAGTTGTTACAATAGAGCAATCCTATAACGTCACGCCAAAGAGTCGCTTTCTAAAATTATGTCATAAAGAATTGTATTAGCAAAGGAGACCGCACTGTGAGACCGGACACACTATTGTATGTATCCTTTCCATAGAATTTGGGAGTTTATGGTCGTCGAACAACCCTGCCGCCCACTGAGTTGACGCATATGCCTGTTATTTATATAAATGTGATAAGTAAATTGCACGCAAGTCTTATATATAGGTTCGACATAATTACTGCAGGAGACTTTGTGCACTATCCGGGGTAGGTACCTAGGTCCGTCGTAGTTTTAGTTGTAGATCGGCTCAGTTTCGTTCATAGCATCGACATAGTATTTGTATAGCTCCAACTTAGTCCACTCACTACTTTACTCACAATTATATAGCTAAGCTTTACATAGTCCGTATATAGATAGATACATAAGTACATAAATGGATAGATAGACATAGTTCGTATAAAACCTGCTCGCTATATATATATATACATATATATATGATTGTATCGTGTTCGTGTTTATAAACCAGTACCAGACAATCGGCTCGTAGTCCATTCGTTTAATATGTCCGTAATTATATAAATTGTGTATTGTTTTATTGTATTTTGTGCTTAATTCGTGTGTCTATATTTTGTGTGTATTTTAGTTTGTAGTATGTTTATTTTATATGTGTATTGTGAAAATAAACTTATTGAACCGAATGTGTTTCATTGAACGGCCGGCTAGAGGGGAGAGTCGATCAGCTGTTGCGTGCCCGCACAGTTTCACAGATACAGCCCACACAGTCGAAGCAAAGAGAAGGTACTCTTTTACAGTCGTAGTCAGATCGTCGGGCGGGCAACATGTGACAGCAAGAAACTCTTCACCTCCTTCTACCGTCAAGCCAGCTGTTCGATGGCACACATCGGAGAGTTTCATATAAATAGAAAGCTGTCGTTTTACTGGTACTCAAACTTGTAGGGATCAATTCCTCCGCAGTACACCGGGCATCCGTCTCCTATCTCTGGTGGCGTGCCTATCGTGTACATTTAATGGTCAGCTTCGAGCCGAATCAAGAACATTTCGTGGTCCTTCGTTTGTCGGATCCCTGCAAGTTTGCAAGTTCATGAGAAGATCGGAAGAGAAATAGAAGAAAATGCCGACTACTCGCAACCAGAAAAAACGACAGCCAAACCCGCTCCATCAAGACGATCCTCCTCTGTCGCCGGGAGAAGAAGCCGTGAGATCGCCGAGCACCATAGCCGCGCCGCATGCGCTGTCCGCCTCGCCGGGATTTAGTGAGCGGCCACACAGCTCCGCACCGCTCACACAGTTCGTGACATCCCAGGCTCTTGAGGTTGCGCCGCACGCGCTGTCCGCCTCGCCGGGATTTAGTGAGCGGCCACACAGCTCCGCACCGCTCACACAGTTCGTGACATCCCAGGCTCTTGAGGCCGCGCCGCGCGCGCTGTCCGCCTCGCCGGGATTTAGTGAGCGCCCACACAGCTCCGCACCGCTCACACAGTTCGTGACATCCCAGGCTTTTGAGGCCGCGCCGCACGCGCTGTCCGCCTCGCCGGGATTTAGTGAGCGACCACACAGCTACGCACAGCTCACACAGTTCGTGACATCCCAGGCTCTTGAGGCCGCGCCGCACGCGCTGTCCGCCTCGCCGGGATTTAGTGAGCGGCCACACAGCTCCGTACCGCTCACACAGTTCGTCACATCCCAGGCTCTTGAGGTCGCGCCGCACGCGCTGTTCGCCTCGCCGGGATATAGTGCGCAGCCACACAGCTCCGCACCGCGCACACAGCTCGCCGCATCCCAGCTCGTCTCGAAGCGTCGTGCGCCGTCTAGCCGCGCCGCCTCACACGCCGCCACTGTGAGGTCAATCCGGGCCCGCAGCATCCTCGAGGCCCGGGAAGAGATCACGCGCCTCAAGGTCGAAGCAGCCGAAGCCAGACTGGCCCGACTGGAAGCCGAGGCAGAGGAAGACGACGGCATCGACGACTCATTGGGAGGCGAGCCCGACCCGGACCGGGGTAACATAGACAAATGGATAGAAACACAGCAGCGGCACATCGAAGCGGTCCCACCTATAAAAAAAGTGGCCGCCGCGGCAGCACCGGCCACCGACCTGACCCCTAAGAGGGCCGAGAAGCAGACAGAACGGTCGCCGTCGGTGCTTACTCTTGAAGAGAGGCAGCGGATTATAGAGATAGCCTCCGCTGTTGCCGAAGCCACCCGGACCGCCGCACCGCCGCCCGCGATGCAGAGATACCTGCTGGGAGACCTGCCACCATTTAGCGGCTCCCATGAAGATTGGCTTGCTTTCAAAGCCGCCTATCAAGAGACAGCGAAGTTCTTCACGGATACGGAGAACACAGGCCGTCTGCGTCGTGCGTTACGAGCGAGAGCTAGAGAAGCTGCACAGAGCCTCCTCATCGCTAACACCGACCCGGCGGCCATCCTGACGGCCCTGGAAAACCGCTTCGGTCGCCCGGACTCCATCGCGCTGGCGGAGATGGATAAGATTAGAAATCTGCCGCGCGTGCCGGACCTCCCTCGCGACATCTGTGAGTTCGCTAATAAAATACAGAACAGTGTCGCCGTGCTTCGTGCTCTACAGAGGCCGCACTACATGCACAACCCGGAGGTCGTTAGGAACTTGACCGAGAAGCTGCCCACAGTCCTGCGGTACCACTGGTACCAGCATTATGAAGCGAAGTCCACCGAGGAGCCCGACTTAGTAAGTTTCAGAAATTTTATTGAGACCGAGGCCCGACGCTGCAGCCACTTCGCGCCGCCCGAGAACGTCGCCGCCACAGTGGACGCCGCTGCCGCCCCCTACAGACCGCGCCCGAAGCCGCAGCGAGTCTTCACGGTGGAGAACAAACAATCAGAGCGCCCGCAAGAGACCTGTGCAGCCTGCAAGAAGTCTGGACATGCACCTAGCGCCTGCGAGAAGATGCGGAGAGCCACTGTCGACCAGCGCTGGAACATAGCGAAGGAACAGCGCTTATGTTTTCAGTGCCTCCGTTTCAAGACCGCATCGCACCAGTGCAAGTTCCAGAAGTGCAACGTGAACAGCTGTACTAGGTCACACCACTCGCTGCTGCACTACGAGCGCAAGGAGGAAGCATCGACGAAGCCGGAGGTAGTAGCATCGACTTCGTGCCGGGATACATATTCGTACCTAAAGATTCTCCCGGTACGCCTCTCCGGCCCCAAGGGTGTAACAGACACACTCGCCTTGCTCGATGACGGCTCCACGGTCACCCTCGTGGAAGCCCAGGTAGCAGCGAAGATCGGGGTGCAAGGGCGACAAACACCACTAAACCTGGACGCGGTCGCAGGTACCAAGATCGACACGGCGGGATCGCAGCGGATCACCGTCGATATACAGGGTCAAGGCACGCAGCACAGAATAGCTGCACGGACGATTAGTAGCCTGCGGCTGTCACCACAAGCAGTCTCCGGCGACGAGATAGAACAGTACAAGCACCTGGACGCGATCAGGAAGTACCTGACATATCAGACAGCGCGTCCCACGGTGCTCATCGGCCAGGATAACTGGCACCTACTCGTCGCGGAGAAGATGAAGAGAGGCACTTTATCGCAGCCGGCCGCCTCTCTCACGCCAGTGGGATGGGTACTGCACGGGGCCCGCAAGCGCTCCCGGGGGCATGTACTACACTCAGCATGTCACAGTGAAGATAGAACAAAACAGAGTGGCCTAGATAGCTCTTTAAACAGAAATAAAGAAGCTCCATGCCGTCGAAGACGTCCGCGCAGACGCCGGCGTTGTCGACAAGCTCCAGTAGAAGACAAGACGGAGAGGAAGCCCCCTCTCCTCATAGAGGTAACTGCCGCTGTTGCTGCACCGGCGGGAGGTGAGCGGACGAAGAGCTCTACTACGCGACGACGTCGCGATCATCGCTGTCAACTCTTCGACCCTCAGTACCGGCGGGAGGAACCGCCGCCGCAAGCGCAGAAAGAATTGCCTACACACAGAACAGCGAGTTCGCCATCTACAACTTGCTTCTTCAATATAGTAAACGCCAACAGACGAGGTAGAGAGAACAAATAAATGCCCGCCTCTACAACATATTCGATAGCACTACAGATAGACAGTTAAAGAAAATAGTGCTAGATATAGAGATAGAAATAGTTACAGATTATAGAAGACCGCAAAACAAGAAGCTCGTCGTCCTACCTACGGGGACTCCAGAACATTGTGTCGCTACTGCGGACTAAATGCAGCGTTGGACAACGCTGCACGGCGGGAGAATGTACACGACACATGTTCGGACAGACAATTGTTAAATTATCAATCGAGTCGTAGGGGTCGTGATGAATCGTTACAGTGTAAAGTTTAGATGTATGTGTGCCATAAATAGGGAGTTGTAAATAGAGAAAGCTTCAATATTCTTAGTTAGACAAAAGTTTGTTTATTTTGTAATAGAAATACTAAAAGAATAGGGTAAAATAAGTTGTTACAATAGAGCAATCCTATAACGTCACGCCAAAGAGTCGCTTTCTAAAATTATGTCATAAAGAATTGTATTAGCAAAGGAGACCGCACTGTGAGACCGGACACACTATTGTATGTATCCTTTCCATAGAATTTGGGAGTTTATGGTCGTCGAACAACCCTGCCGCCCACTGAGTTGACGCATATGCCTGTTATTTATATAAATGTGATAAGTAAATTGCACGCAAGTCTTATATATAGGTTCGACATAATTACTGCAGGAGACTTTGTGCACTATCCGGGGTAGGTACCTAGGTCCGTCGTAGTTTTAGTTGTAGATCGGCTCAGTTTCGTTCATAGCATCGACATAGTATTTGTATAGCTCCAACTTAGTCCACTCACTACTTTACTCACAATTATATAGCTAAGCTTTACATAGTCCGTATATAGATAGATACATAAGTACATAAATGGATAGATAGACATAGTTCGTATAAAACCTGCTCGCTATATATATATATACATATATATATGATTGTATCGTGTTCGTGTTTATAAACCAGTACCAGACAATCGGCTCGTAGTCCATTCGTTTAATATGTCCGTAATTATATAAATTGTGTATTGTTTTATTGTATTTTGTGCTTAATTCGTGTGTCTATATTTTGTGTGTATTTTAGTTTGTAGTATGTTTATTTTATATGTGTATTGTGAAAATAAACTTATTGAACCGAATGTGTTTCATTGAACGGCCGGCTAGAGGGGAGAGTCGATCAGCTGTTGCGTGCCCGCACAGTTTCACAGATACAGCCCACACAGTCGAAGCAAAGAGAAGGTACTCTTTTACAGTCGTAGTCAGATCGTCGGGCGGGCAACATGTGACAGCAAGAAACTCTTCACCTCCTTCTACCGTCAAGCCAGCTGTTCGATGGCACACATCGGAGAGTTTCATATAAATAGAAAGCTGTCGTTTTACTGGTACTCAAACTTGTAGGGATCAATTCCTCCGCAGTACACCGGGCATCCGTCTCCTATCTCTGGTGGCGTGCCTATCGTGTACACATTTTATATTTTACTAACAATTCTTCTAAATATTTTTTCTGACTTAGTTGTATTTCCCCTTTCTTTTGCTTAATGTTTATGCCTAGATATGTTGATACTTCTTCCAAATCCTTCATTTCAAAATTTCTTTTTAATGACTGTTTTATTTTCTGTATTTCATATTTATCATCTCCAATAAGTAGTAAGTCATCCACATATAATAAAATATACAGTTTTTGATTTCCTTCTTTGTAGTACAAACAATAATCTGATTTACTCCGAATAAACCCTTCCTGAATCATAAAATTATTAAATTTGTTGTTCCACATCTTTGGTGACTTCTTCAGACCATATAAAGACTTCTGTAGTTTTAAAACTTTTCCTGTTTGTTCCAGTCCATCAGGTATTTTTAAATAAACATCTTCAGTTATCTCGGCATACAAGAAGGCACTTTTTACATCCATCTGGTTAATTGATAAGTTATATTTGTTAGCAATAGCCAATAGTATCCTTAGTGTTGGTAACTTTGCTACTGGTGCATAGATATCTGATTGGTCAAATTTATCCTTCTGTTGGAATCCTCTTACAACCAACCTTGCCTTGTACTGTTTTTGTTTCTCATCTTCTCCTTTCTTCATTCTAAACACCCACTTTGTTTCAATAGTCTTCTTATTTTTAGGTAATTCTGTCTCAATCCAAGTTTTATTTCTCTTTAGTGCTTCTAACTCTTCTTCTATAGCCCCTTTCCAATTTTCTGATTCTTCACTACTTATGGCTTGTTCATAAGTTAAGTCATCATTTAACGCCACAAAACTTGTCTTGTACTCTTCTAGCCATTTTGGTTTTCTTACTTCTCTTTTTGGTCTTTCATTTCTATTTTCATTTAAGTTGGTCTCCTCGGTCGGCAATTCTTCCGATTCATTCGCATCATAGAATTTTTCTTCAATATTTCCCTTTTCTGAATTAAATCTTTGGTCTTCCTTTACTTCATCATCTGTTTCTTCATTGTTCACTTCCTGTTCTTCTGTCAATGTCATGCATTGGTTATATCTCTTAGCAGTGTTCATTTCTTTCTCAATAGACTTGTCACAACTTTTACTCTCATTTACAAATATTACATCTCTATATGTTTCCACTTTCTTTGTATTCTGTATCCATACTCTGAATCCCTTGCAATCTATACCATACCCGACAAATATCCCCTTTCTACTTTTTGCATCCCATTTTAACCTTCGCTCTTTTGGTATATGAGTGTAGACCTCAGTTCCGAACACTTTCAGAGTTGAAATGTCAAAACTTTTCTTATATAAAAGTTCATAAGGTGTCTTGTCCTTCACTACCGTAGGGCCTGTCCGATTGATAGTATAAACAGCTGAACTTACCGCTTCTGCCCATAATGTTTTTGGCAGTCCCTTCGCTTGTAGCATTGTTCTTGCTGACTCCACTATAGTCCTCATCTCGCGTTCCGCTCTACCATTCTGCTCTGGTGTGTAACTTACCGTTGTTTGATGTACTATACCCTTTCTGTTAAATAAATTCTTCACATCTCTATTTAAGAATTCTGTTCCATTATCTGTTCTTACTATCTTTACTCTAGATCCCGACACATTTTCAAAAGTTATTATAAAATTTTCAATACATGACTTTGTTTCACACTTATGTTTTAAAAAATATATGAATCTGAAACTAGTATAATCATCCTTAACCAATAAAAAATACCTTGACCCACCTAAAGATTCTTCTTCCATTTTTCCTGCTAAATCCATGTGAATAACTTCCCCTGGTTTATTTGCCTTATTAAAACTCTGATTAAATGGAGATCTATGCCGTTTTCCCTTCAAGCATGCAATACACTGTTCTGTCTGCCCTTCATATTTTATATTATTTTGATCTAACACTTTCTTAACATGTACATAGTTTTGGTGTGCAAGCTTCTTATGCCATTCTAAAAGAGTACTGTAACAACTTAGTGCCATAGATTGTTTAAATTTAAAATCCATTATATATAATTGACCACTACGTCTAGCCAAACATGTCACTTCTCTATTTTTAGATATTTTACAATATTCCCCCTTAGATACCATACAATACCCTTTATCAATAGCGCATACTGCTGAAAACAAATTAACAGTGAGCTCCGGTACAAACAAGACATCATATAAAACTGAAGGTATATAATCGGTCCCATTAAATGCAAGACATTCAATTTTTCCTACCCCGTGCACCTTCAATTTGTTTCCATTTCCTATAGTTATGTATTTTTCATAGGGTAATTTTTTAAATTCAGTAAGTAACTCTCTGTTCCTACACATATGTTCACTAGCACCACTATCTAGAATGAAATTATAACTACCCAACAGTAGGTTTGGCATTACATAAGCTTTAGGTATACCTTTCTTATTTTCTCTCGCTCTACAGTCCTTAAATAAGTGACCTACCTTGCCACAAAAATTACACTTTCTTAAACGACACATATTTTTAAAATGACCGGGTTTACCGCACTCAAAACACTTATTATTGACTTCTGATGAGCTTGAACTCGCACTGTTCTTGTAACCTTTATATGTAGATCTAGACACTGACTTGATATTCTTTCGGGCAACTAAAGCAGCTGACATCTCCGAGTCTGTTCCTTTGTTTCGCTCTTCTTCGACTAATAGCCTTGTTGTTAAGTTCTTCATGGTTTGCTCTTCTTCAGAAACAGATTCCCATGCAGACACAAAATGTTTATAGCTTTCTGGCAAACTCATTAAGATTTTAGTAATTATCATTTTTTCTGAAATTTCCTCTTTTAATGATCTGAGTTGATTTACTAACTCTTCAACTTGGGCAATAAATTTAGCCATTGGCTCTTGGAACTTTACATTATAAAACTTCTGTTGAATCAAGTGTACTCCAACCTTTGATTTTGACTCATATAGGTTATTTAATTTCTCCCACATTTCATAACTTGAACTACACGACGCAAGGTATGTGAGAATGTGCTCCTCCACTCTCATAGCTATAATTTCTTGAGCTTTGCTATCTTTGCTTTCCCATTCGCCATTTTGAGTTTTTTCCGCTTCATCTGTTACTATTGAAAATAATTTTCTCGCCTTCAACATAATGCTGGTCTGCAGACGCCATGCTGGCCAATTTCCATCGTTTAAAATAACTCCTCTGTTGTCCATCTTTATACTCAACACAGCAAGTTCGGCTTGTTAGAACCGACGACGCTTTGACACCAAATTGCAACTTTGCAACAATGGCGTCTCGACGCGTAGAACGACAAATTTTCTTTTTGATTTAATTTGGACAAATTTATTTATTTTCTTCCTTCTTTACTCTTCCGTATGTCTGGGCCCATAACCTGTTAGGATTATGGGATACCAGAACAAAAAAGGCTGAGCGGATTTAATTATTTATATATTTAAGTTACAACAAGTAATCTTACTACGAGGACATTTTGAATCACACAGTTCACAGACTATTTGACAACTACTGCAATTTGATCAGTAGGTCACTCGATACAAGTTTGTTCTCTATGACACATACATATTTCAATAATTACAAACATACACACAAAAATACAAATCTTTCCTCTTTATAATATTAGTATAGATAGTGACACATCTAGGTCCATTGCAGCAACAGTCTTGCCACCTGTTCTGTTCAATATGAACAACTGGCTACAAGTGGACACTGTTACTGATGTCTCTGACTACACCAAAAATTATAAAGACTGTAAAGATGTGTGTATGTTTTGTTTTCTTAAAAGCTCTCTTGTCGGGTAACCAACAAAAAAATGCAATATGTGTTCGAAAATTTTGCATCTCTTTCACCCAATATCCAAGCGAAAGAAATAAATAGAGAAAGAAAATTTCCAAACAAAATCGGTACAATAAAATACACGAAACGGAATTGTACAAATAATATTAGAAATAGCAAAATATGTAAAAATATCGTCGCAAAGTCGGTTGAAAATGTGCGTGAAATTGATGACTTTCCGTCCGTTTTTGTAAAGGACAAAACTTATGAGGCGTCTCCTTAAAGAAAATTTTGCTTTTAATTTTTGTCTCGGGTGAGAATTGAACCCGGATCCTCTCGGCTCTGCCAATTTACGCTATCGACTCCTTCTTTTAGAATGTTGGTGGCGCCATCTATTGTGGTAGGATAAAAACATTTGGAAAATACTTTTGTAAAATGAAAACTCATTTTCTTCTTTGACGTCGAGTTTCCATAAAAGGAAACTAGATGGCGCTTTCATAGATTTTTAAGTTTATTTATGGTTCCTGTATCTGAGAGAGATCAAAGACTTTGAAAAGTAAAGAAATTTTTGTATTTTTAAGAATAATAAAAAATTGGCTAAGTTGCGAGTACGACTGGCGCGCTGAGGGTTTCATACCATTTTTAGGATTCCGTACCCAAAGGGTAAAAACGGAAACCCTATTACTGAGACTCCGCTGTCCGTCCGTCTGTCTGTCTGTCCGTCTGTCACCAGGCTGTATCTCATGAACCGTGATAGTTAGACAGTTGAAATTTTCACAGATGATGTATTTCTGTTGACGCTATAACAACAAATACTAAAAAACAGAATAACATAAATATTTAAGGGGGCTCGCACTTGGCCAGTTTTTTTTCTTTCGTTTAGGTATTCCTGTAAACCAGGGGTCGGCAACCTTTTGCTATAGCAGGGCCACAAATGTTGCCAGAGTATCAGTGCGGGCCGCACCTATTTTTATATATACGTACATGTATTTTGTATATTTGAAATAAAACTCATAATTACATTTTTAATCATACAATCATGAATTTGGTGATTTTTCGGCAAATTTTCACAACGGAATGACTGTGATTTTACCTAAAGTTGGTTTCCTTTGGTATTTTTTTCTTGCGGACGTCAGGTTTGCGGGCCGCACCTAGATGGTCCA
Source organism: Nemapogon koenigi (assembly GCA_963924495.1). Taxonomy (NCBI): domain Eukaryota; kingdom Metazoa; phylum Arthropoda; class Insecta; order Lepidoptera; family Tineidae; genus Nemapogon; species Nemapogon koenigi. The sequence goes on from OZ004656.1 coordinate 1,695,369, forward strand.
CGGGCTACATGCGACTTGCCGACCCCTGCGGTAAACTATAGAAAGGAACCTATTTTCCCTATTTCTTTCAAAATTTTTGGGGACGGTCAATATTTGTACCTATAGGTATTTTCTTTAATATAATTTAAGCTTTACGTTTTAATTTTCCGCCAAAATCGAAATATACGTCCGTGATTGGGTCATCAAATTTTTTGTCCTGTAGATTCGGAGAAAATAATATTCATTTCATAATATCTGTTTAATGACACACTAATCAAAAAAAAAATCTCTAACATCAAAATCTCTTTAAAAATGTAGACACAAGATTTTTTTTAAATACTGTGACGGACGGACAGACTGAACGATCTCATAAGGTTTCCTTGTTAGGATGCTGTCCGTCCGTCCGTCTGTCACAGGGCTTTATCTTTTGAACCGTAACAGGTAGACACTTGAAATTTCACAGAGTGTGTATTACTATTACTATAAAGTTAAAAATTAAAGGGGACCCCCATACAAGAAACGTGTTTTATTAGGCGTATTTTGCTTGATCTTAATAATGGCAGTACATACAAAAGTCTAACTAGTATAACTATAATGCAACAACAAACAATAAAAACGCGTTAATTTTTCAATCAAACTTGGTTTGACCTTAGTGTGCGACTCCGACTCGTACTTGACAAATATTATAACTAGGTAAAGTTTGTAAGCTTGGATGTAGGGGGTTATCTCTGAAAATTCTGAACCGATTCTATAAATTCTTTCACTAATAGATGAAACTTACTACGATATTCCTGAGTGACATAAGCTATATTTTATTTTGTTCGAATATATACACAGGCAAAGCCAGGGGAGGAAATCCAGTATAATAAATAAAGTAAAAGTAGATGAGCTGCTTGTAGATAGCTTGTAGTAGCCTTTAGGTAAACTTTGTTTCCATTGTCTAACGACATTTTTATGTAAATACTAGCGGACCCGGCAGACGTTGTCCTGTCCAAACGTTGGCTTGCCTGCACTACCCCTACCCCTACCCCTACCCCTACCCCTACCCCTACCCTACCCTACCCTACCCTACCCTACCCTACCCTACCCCTACCCCTACCCCTACCCTACCTTTACCACTACCACTACCCCTACCTCTACTCCTACAATTCTACTCCTGCGATTCCCATACAAAATTACTTTTTGATTTTTCAGCTGAACTTTAGGGTTTTTCCAACTTTTTTTTCCTTTTAAACCACCCCTGTGTTGTAACGAACAAAACAAAAAAGAATTAGCCAAATCGGTTCAGCCGTTCTCGAGTTTTAGCGAGACAAAGAAATGTTAATTGATTTTTATTTATATAGATACATAATTTACACAAACACCTTCACGGCGTTTATACCTTGCAGTGTGACCAGAGACTCCAGTAACAGTGTCCACATGTAACCAGTTGTCCATATTGAACAGAACAGGAGGCAAGTCTAAGGAGTACCGTCGTTGGCTGTGACAAAGACGCCTCGTGATTTTTGTCCTATACAAATCAGATGTTTCGTTTTTCTAGTTTTACGCAATAACTGTATGTGCTAGGCTCGAATTTAAAATTGCTTTTCAAAGATAAATGTATTATAAAGTTTCTCATGGAAAGAAAATAACCAATATCAGTTACACCTACGTTTTAGGAAGCCTTGGAAATCGTCAAATTCACGCCTATTTCAGCCAAGTTTTCGACTCAAGTTCTCTTAATATATTTACTAATTTACAATTTTCTTGACATTAAAACATATATAATTTTACATACTTTAAGAATACACTAACTAGAATTACATAATTACAATAGTTTTTGTAAATCGTCAAATTCACGCCTATTTCAGCCAAGTTTTCGACTCAAGTTCTCTTAATATATTTACTAATTTACAATTTTCTTGACATTAAAACATATATAATTTTACATACTTTAAGAATACACTAACTAGAATTACATAATTACAATAGTTTTTGTAAAAACATAGAACAGCCGAAGTCCTTTTCGTGTTTTTCGAAACCTCATGTTTCTAGTACGTGAATCTTGGTCTATCATATCTTATCCGTGGTTATCTAATCGATTTTAATTGTAATCTTCTTTTTCTTTTAAGTTTATAGCTCCATATAATATTTCTAAAGAGATATGGACAAAATAAGTCGCGCGTAAAACTGAGTTTGTTACGCTGTGATGCGTCGACTTAAATCGACTCCTCGTTCTTCGCAGGGCACGTAAACTAGTCCAGACTTCTTCTAAAAATAACAGATATTTACGTTTTGGGAAGTATCAAATTCAAATTTATCTGATACTAGTAGAATGTTCGCCCCCGGTTCCGCCCGTGAATATATTGGAATAATATGAAATATAGCCTATGTCCAGCTATTCCTGTGCAAATAATTGGCCAAGAGCGAATCGAACTTGCGTGGAGAGGTTTTTCGTACCATTTGTTTTTCATGAAAAAAGGACTGAATTTTGGTTTAGCTTTTCTTGTAAATTATGAGTGAGGCGCTATATTTCCTATTTTTTTATTAATTATTAGACTCGAGAGTTTTGAAAAATTTTCTTTTTTTACTTTTTTAATTTTCCTCCAAAATCTAAATTCAATTATTACGCTATAAGTCCGTGATTGGGTCATCAAACTCTACATATGAACTTAATTTCAAAATTTTTCGAGAAAATAAGCCGTGACAGACGTCTATAAAGAGTGATCCTATGGGTCCCATTTTTTCATCAGATGAACGAAACCTGAGGCGGACAGCTAGTAACGCGAAAATCACTACACTAAAATGTGCCATATTCACGCAAAATCTACTGGCCGAATTTTGTTGGGGTTTTTACTATTTAATAGATTGTTTCACCGGGAAGGTTTTCGAATATCAAACATTGTTCAGGAGCCGAGCAATAACAGCGTAAGTGAATCGAGTCGAGAAAAAAATTAGCTCCATCGCGATTTCATGACGTATGCTGTCTAATCCGTCAGAGATATAACAAAATGATGTTGGAAATAATTGTGTAGATTAAAATTATCTACAAAAATGTCCGCGGTAGCATATATCTATCTCTAATAGATAAGTAGTTATAAGCATATTTGTGTAGGTAGGCGAAGCCAGGACGCAGGTCGTTAGAAGGATAATGGAAACATGCATAACCCGAGGGCTACAACGTTAATTATTTCGTTGTAATATACTATACTTGTTTTGAGTTAACAAAGGTAAAAAAAAATATTAATAATAATAATGGATTTTTATTAAATATTATAATTCAGGCGTGAGTATATGTATGTAAACAAGAGAGGTGTGTCAGGATCGTGGCATGTGGAGGTCCTTAGTCTCTGTCTACGCCGGTGGGAGTCAGGCGTGAGTATATGTATGTAAACAAGAGAGGTGTGTCAGGATCGTGGCATGTGGAGGTCCTTAGTCTCTGTCTACCCCGGTGGGAGTCAGGCGTGAGTATATGTATGTAAACAAGAGAGGTGTGTCAGGATCGTGGCATGTAGAGGTCCTTAGTCTCTGTCTACGCCGGTGGGAGTCAGGCGTGAGTATATGTATGTAAACAAGAGAGGTGTGTCAGGATCGTGGCATGTGGAGGTCCTTAGTCTCTTTTTACCCCGGTGGGAGTCAGGCGTGAGTATATGTATGTAAACAAGAGAGGTGTGTCAGGATCGTGGCATGTGGAGGTCCTTAGTCTCTTTTTACCCCGGTGGGAGTCAGGCGTGAGTATATGTATGTAAACAAGAGAGGTGTGTCAGGATCGTGGCATGTAGAGGTCCTTAGTCTCTGTCTACCCCGGTGGGAGTCAGGCGTGAGTATATGTATGTAAACAAGAGAGGTGTGTCAGGATCGTGGCATATGGAGGTCCTTAGTCTCTTTTTACCCCGGTGGGAGTCAGGCGTGAGTATATGTATGTAAACAAGAGAGGTGTGTCAGGATAGCGGCATGTGGAGGTCCTTAGTCTCTGTCTACCCCGGTGGGAGTCAGGCGTGAGTATATGTATGTAAACAAGAGAGGTGTGTCAGGATAGCGGCATGTGGATGTCCTTAGTCTCTGTCTACCCCGGTGGGAGTCAGGCGTGAGTATATGTATGTAAACAAGAGAGGTGTGTCAGGATCATGGCATGTAGAGGTCCTTAGTCTCTGTCTACCCCGGTGGGAGTCAGGCGTGAGTATATGTATGTAAACAAGAGAGGTGTGTCAGGATCGTGGCATGTGAAGGTCCTTAGTCTCTGTCTACCCCGTTGGGAGTCAGGCGTGAGTATATGTATGTAAACAAGAGAGGTGTGTCAGGATCGTGGCATGAGGAGGTCCTTAGTCCCTGTCTACCCCGGTGGGAGTCAGGCGTGAGTATATGTATGTAAACAAGAGAGGTGTGTCAGGATCGTGGCATGTGGAGGTCCTTAGTCTCTGTCTACCCCGGTGGGAGTCAGGCGTGAGTATATGTATGTAAACAAGAGAGGTGTGTCAGGATCGTGGCATGTGGAGGTCCTTAGTCTCTGTCTACCCCGGTGGGAGTCAGGCGTGAGTATATGTATGTAAACAAGAGAGGTGTGTCAGGATCGTGGCATGTGGAGGTCCTTAGTCTCTGTCTACCCCGGTGGGAGTCAGGCGTGAGTATATGTATGTAAACAAGAGAGGTGTGTCAGGATCGTGGCATGTGGAGGTCCTTAGTCTCTGTCTATCCCGGTGGGAGTCAGGCGTGAGTATATGTATAAAAACAAGAGAGGTGTGTCAGGATCGTGGCATGTGGAGGTCCTTTGTCTCTGTCTATCCCGGTGGGAGTCAGGCGTGAGTATATGTATAAAAACAAGAGAGGTGTGTCAGGATCGTGGCATGTGGAGGTCCTTAGTCTCTGTCTACCCCGGTGGGAGTCAGGCGTGAGTATATGTATAAAAACAAGAGAGGTGTGTCAGGATCGTGGCATGTGGAGGTCCTTAGTCTCTGTCTATCCCGGTGGGAGTCAGGCGTGAGTATATGTATAAAAACAAGAGAGGTGTGTCAGGATCGTGGCATGTGGAGGTCCTTAGTCTCTGTCTACCCCGGTGGGAGTCAGGCGTGAGTATATGTATAAAAACAAGAGAGGTGTGTCAGGATCGTGGCATGTGGAGGTCCTTAGTCTCTGTCTATCCCGGTGGGAGTCAGGCGTGAGTATATGTATAAAAACAAGAGAGGTGTGTCAGGATCGTGGCATGTGGAGGTCCTTAGTCTCTGTCTATCCCGGTGGGAGTCAGGCGTGAGTATATGTATAAAAACAAGAGAGGTGTGTCAGGATCGTGGCATGTGGAGGTCCTTAGTCTCTGTCTATCCCGGTGGGAGTCAGGCGTGAGTATATGTATAAAAACAAGAGAGGTGTGTCAGGATCGTGGCATGTGGAGGTCCTTTGTCTCTGTCTATCCCGGTGGGAGTCAGGCGTGAGTATATGTATAAAAACAAGAGAGGTGTGTCAGGATCGTGGCATGTGGAGGTCCTTAGTCTCTGTCTATCCCGGTGGGAGTCAGGCGTGAGTATATGTATAAAAACAAGAGAGGTGTGTCAGGATCGTGGCATGTGGAGGTCCTTAGTCTCTGTCTACCCCGGTGGGAGTCAGGCGTGAGTATATGTATGTAAACAAGAGAGGTGTGTCTGTGTGAGTGAGCCAATTGCATGTGATCTAGATCGTATGATTTACATTGCTAATGTGTGGCCTGTCTTCAATCTCGATCATACGACTGGCCGGATCGAAAATTTACGGTGACATACCGGACCAGTGCGTGGGCTACACATCTAGGTCCATTAAGTGCAGCAACAGACTTGCCACCTGTTCTGTTCAATATGGACAACTGGCTACAAGTGGACACTGTTACTGGTGTCTCTGACCACACCGCAAGATATAAAGGCCGTGAAGATGTGTGTTTGCTGGGTACCCTGGAGGTTACTAGTAAGTTTTGGGGAACTCTACGGCACACTATATGACCTCTACGAAGGTGCTACGAAAGTGCTACGCCATACTTTTTGTATAGGTAACGAAAATATACTTGCGTTAAAGTAATAGTGTTTGGAACTCAGTGGTTGTTTAAAATTGGAAGAACCGGGTTCAATACTCACTTGAGATAAAAATAATAAGTCAAGTTGCGAGTAAGACTCGCGCGCTGCGGATTCCGTACCTTTCCGTTTTCGGTCAGAACTCATAGAGAGGCAATATATTCCCTATATAGTAACTGTGCCTTGCGATTGCACCACCGTTAATGGTTACTGCTCCGCCCCTTTGGGTCATAGCGTGATGTTATATTAGCCTATAACCTCCCTCAAGAATTGGGCTATCAAATGCAAATATATTTTTACAAATCCAACAATCAAACAAACTTTTCATATATTAATTAACTAGCAATCCGCCCCCGGCTTCGCCCGTAGATATCTACGAACAAAATAAAATATACCCTATAATAGCCTTACCCCTACCCCAACCCTTCCTTACCCCTACCCCTACCTCTATCCCTACCCCTATCCCTATCCCTATCCCCTACCACTACCACTACCTCTAACTTTGGATATTGTTCATACAAAAATACTAAAATCGCGATAAAACAATACTTAAATTTCGAATGGAATGTCCGAATTGAATATTTCAAAAAGTTATATAAAGGTATTGAAGCAGTCGTGCATATAAAGTAATTTATTTTGATAAGGAATAATAGCAAGGTACAAATAAAGAGCTTTTTCTAGCGGCAGCTTTTTAATTATTTTTTTAAAATAAAAGAACACTAATAGTGACTTAACTATAATAGTTAGACATATGTTATCGTGACACTTTTTGTAGATGTTGATATGTTCTTTAATATTGTTAAACATACTTTTGTGCTATCATCAATAGTTTTCGCAGCGCATGCGACGAAAGACGTTTTAGGGCACTTTTTTTACACCTTGGGTTACGTTACTTAAGTTTTAGTAAGGATTCCTAATCTTTTCTAGCAATAAATATACCCTATGTCACTCAGGGTGAATGTAGCTTTCCAATGGTGAAAGAATTTTTGAAATCGGCACAGTAGTTTTTGAGTTTATTCATTACAAACATACTCATAAACATACAAATCTTTCCTCTTTATAATATTAGTATAGATATATTATGCTACGAATCAGCTACGCCAAACGTAGGCATAGAATTTTAGATGTTCTTGGCTCGCTAACTTTATCAAAACAAGCCTGTTGCAGCATTTAATGGACCTAAATGTGTCACTTCTCATTAAATATTTAAGTATATGTTATTTTTTGAAGAAGTGAAGACGGTTTCACTTTCCTCTAAAACAGGGTTTAATTACAAAGCTCTATAAAATGAAAAAGCGCATTATTTGACTTCTAGGGCACGTAAACCAGTCCACCATTCTTCTAAAAATATCAGATATTTACGTCTGTTAAAGAAGTGGCACATCTAGGTCCATTAAGTGCAGCAACAGATTTGCCACCTGTTCTGTTCAATATGAACAACTGGCTACAAGTGGACACTGTTACTGGAGCCTCTGGTCACACCGCAAGGATTAAACGCCGTGAAGATGTGTGTTAATTTTTATATATTTTTTTCAGATATTATCACCTGTAGTTCTACAAGGAAGTCATGAAAATTCATCATCTTTGCATACCTGCTATCGTGAGTAATAATTATCACTAACTTTGTGACAAGAAAAGTAGTTGACGCTGGTTTGGACACGTTGAAAGAATGAAGAATGAAAGATTGATTAATAGTAGTTTATGATACGGGATCATAATAGGGGTAATTAAAACACAAGTGGAATTTTTTAATAGCATCCACGAGTGTTTTAATTCCAAGTTATGTGCCCGTTCATACACTAAACTAAAGATCTAATCCCATGCAATATACAAAACAAATTGAACCAAGATATTTTTCTTAATCGACAAATTGGCGGCAAACCGCAGTTACCTACCTACTACGCATGCGCGTTAACTGTCAAGTGACTCTGACATGCGCGTGTCGATATTTTCATAGAGTTTAATGTAGCTGTATAAAAAAATCCTTTGCCCTTTCTGCATTTAAAAAAAAAACAAAACATTACGATATCGTTTTTGTATGAAAACTTCGGTACTATAATACATTATGGTATCGAAGTTTGACATATTACAGACGCGTGTAAATAAAACATATCATTATGAATGAAGTATAATTCGATTTTGTAATAGAGACTTTACGATATAAGAGTAGATAAAAACGTTTATATAGCTAAAGTGAAAGGAAATGCAAGAGGACGACCTAGGTGTACTTTTATTAAACATATAAAAAATATATTAATTAATCGGTGGAAATATTAAGAGTACATCGCCACATACAATCGCCGAGCATGTATGAAAAAGGTATGTCAGGATCGTAAGCAAATGGTATTCGATTGTCTCTGCATACCCCTCTTGGAATAAAAGGCGTTATGATAGATAGATTGACAATGTCCTTTCCTGTATTAGTTAAGATACTCACGCATGAATACCACCGGGGTAGACAGAGATTTGCACAAAGTCCATATAAAAACAATTTTATTTTTTCACAACAAAAGAATTTCCTTTAATTAATTAAATTCTTAATACACTAATGAACGTGATCCTTTACATTTGCAATTTGATCTTTAAATGCTATACTTTAAAGTCGAATTTACCTTAAATTTATAATATTACTTACAAACCAGGCTTTTAATATTTCTGTTGAAAATTGAACTCTCTTTCTAAGAGCATAGAGTTTATAATTATACATTTATTGTCGGTTTATGCATGACTATAGAAGCATGCACTCGGATGTAGTTGATGCAAATTCACCCAAAAGGTTAGTGATGTGTAAAATTTTAAATTTTTATCGATATTTTTTTTAATGTTATAGTAAATATTTTTATTGAACATTTAAAAAAAAATTACGAATTTGTCGCTTTCGCTACTGAAACGATGGGACCGTGGAGTTTGGCAGCCAAGATGCTCGTCGATACTATAGGTAACCTGGGTAAGCTGGTGCTGGTATAAGTTTAGCCATCCAACAGGGGAACGCAGCTAGCATCTTGGTTACTACGCCGCAGGAATTTTATAATATAGTTTTATAGATTTCAATTTTATTAAGTAATATTAATGCTAGACTTTTATTTGATGTTTATATTTAACTTTCGATATTTTTATCTATAAAATTTTCATAAATGTATTTTAATTTATCGCACCTTGTTAACATTGGGCGTGGCCAGAGACAGTGTTAAATTATTTTTTAAAAAATAGGTGTCTAGACCCCGGCTTCACCCATGCCATTTTAGTTAATATCATATGTTCACGAGGACCCGTTGTTACAAGGAACATTGACATTATTGGTTACTACTCCGCACCAAAAATACGTAGAATCATGTTTTATACACACAAACCTTCCTTGTAAATCAATATATATATATATTAGTGAAAACCGTATTAAAATCGGTCCAGTAGTTTTAAAGTCCATAAGGCACAAAAAGACATACCGACAGATATACCAACAATTTATTTTACATAATTTTTTATATGTATACTTTAGGAACTAGGACAGGTTTATTAATACAATAATTACTGCAGACCAGCAACGGAACCTTACTTGTGCGAGCCCTACTCGCTCTTGGCCGGTTATTTATAAAAATATTGCTTTGACGCCATGCAATCGACGAGTTATTTTGTATGGGGCGAACGTGATTTTTTCCCTAGGCACATGGCGCTTTAAATCACATATTAAAGTAAAATTGGCACTAAGCTTTTTTGAAACTAGTGAGTATTGAATCAGCGACCTCAAATACAAACATTATCGTAAATTTTTCATAAAATACGACTTAATCGATAACTTTTTATCGACATGCGGTACATCACTATCAAGCAAATGAATTACTAATGTTGTTTTAGGTCCATAGGGCAGCACTCTGTTTATGTTTAATTATTTTAGTTTTTTTATAAGAAAATCAATTTAACATTGTTTTTTATGGTTCTGTACCCAAAGAGTAAAAACGGAAACCCTATTACTGAGACTCCGCTGTCCGTCCGTCCGTCTGTCCGTCCGTCTGTCACCAGGCTGTATCTCATAAACCGTGATAGTTAGACAGTTGAAAGTTTCACAGATGATGTATTTCTGTTGTCGCTATAACAACAAATACTAAAAAACAGAATAATATAAATATTTAAGGGGGCTCCCATACAATAAACGTAATTTTTTTTGCTCGTTTTTGCTCGATATTGATAACGACAACAGGTAGACGCTTGAAATATTCACAGAATATTTAGTTATATATTCACTTTAAAATAAATAATTTAATTAAAATAAAATTAATATTTAAGGGGGGTTCCCATACAACAATTTTTTTTTGCCGTTTTTATAGATAATGGTAGGGGAACCTTCGTGCGCGAGTCCGGCTCGCACTTGCCCGGTTTTTTCTATTGTTGCCACAGATATTTCCTGTAACACAATAATTATAAGTATTATAACACTAGCGACCCGCCCCGGATTCGTACATGTATAAAAATTATAAGAAACTACAAAAAAACAGGAGTCAATAGCCTAGTTGGACGTTGGATCCCGGGTTCAAATTTCACTTACGACAAAAATCTAATCATCAATTTTCTCTAAGTAAAAAAGGCATAGACAGTCATGGGGAGGACCACGCAAACCCGTGAAGATTGCAAATTAAATAAATATGAATAATTTCAGCATTTTAGTCGTAAATAGTTAATGTCATATGATTTATTTAATTATTTCTCAGTTCGTATTCAAATAAAAAATGATTTTTACACCACTCCCCCTACTCCATATCTCTGGAATATATCTCTTCGAAGGAAAGGAAAAGCCGGCGTCCCCCCTTCTTTCTAAAAATTACAGATATTTACGTCTGTTAAAGAAGTCTATGTGTTGTTAAGATCTGCATTTCTAGACTAACATTTCTGTATATTAAACATATTCCTCTCATTACTGAATCAACAAAAGATTGCAGCCCTCGCATTGTCATGAATTCAGTTAGAGATATAACAAAAAAAAAGTAGGGAATAATTGTAAAGAATTAAAATACAATAAAACACAAACACACGGCCTTTATAAGTTGCGGCGTGTCCAGAGACGCCACTAACAGTGTCCACATTTTGCCTCCGAAGCACAAGAAATTGGTTAAAGTATGTACATTTTGTTAAGTAAAAACTTGTTTAGGCGCATTGAGCGATTATTGGTAGGGGAAAATCTTATGGAATCGCGACCTGTATCCGCGACAAGACCATGGATTATTTAGGATTAGGATTTTAGCCGAAGAGTTTTTTTAAGGCTATACCTAACGAGTGGCCAGGTCTGTTGAGGTATGTAGATGGAAAAGCCACTTTATACGGTTTGTCAGTGTACAGATTTTTATTATAAAAACCTATTGGTCGGATGTGGCAAACGAACCCGCGACTTCTCAGTTGTGAGCCGACGTTTTACCCACTCGATCACCAACGCTCTTTGCAATAATGTATATTACAAAATCTCTTTGTTTCTACTCTGTTTATGAATAATTAATGTTATTTATGTAATTAATTAAATATCGACCTAAATTACTAACAAAACATCTCATATTATAAAACAAAGCCGCGTATGTCTGTCTGTGACCTTTTCACGCAAAAACTACTAAACGGATTTTGTTGCTATTTCCACTATTAGATAGATTGATTCACCGAGAAGGTATACGAGTATTAAACATGGACGTATCATGTTTAGGAGCTGAGCATTAACAGTACAAGTGAATCAAAGTCGGGGGAAAAGTGCACATGCAACAATTTATTTTTTACCCATGCAAAACCGGGATAAGTCGCTAGTTAAAGAGAACTTCCAAAATTAAACTCTGAAGGCATTCTGGGAGCTTTAAGGCACCCTCTACGAAGATGCTACGAAAGTGCTACGCTGTTAATTTCATCGTCCAGGAAAATATATACACAAATCTTTACGGTGTTTATACACTTGTGGTGTGTCCAGAGATACCAGTAACAGTGTCCACATGTAGCCAGTTGTCCATATTAAAGAAAGCACTTGTCACTTGTGAAGGAACGACTTTTTAGACTTGTATAAGCATTGAACCCGGACCATCCAATCAAAGCTAAACCTTTAGTTAATACACTAATATATAATTTCCGTATCAAGCTTTACATGCGCTCATATGGAATCTAACAAATTAATTAAAGTGCTAAGGACTATAAAAAGATCACTATAGTAACTCGAACGAAAAACTCACTCGCACTCATTTTTTAGAGAACGGACTGGAGACTTATTAAAATTTTAATTAAAAATCTAGCTAGAGTTTTATTCTTCACAGGTTACCTTACAGCTCCTGAAACCGTGTTACGGTTCCAGTGTACCCAGCGGAAGACCTAGTCTCCCTCGTTTATGATATGTGTGAGGTTATACCTAACGAGTGGCCAGTTCTGTTGAGGTATATTTAGATAGAAAAGCCTCTAAGTGTGGTTTGTTAGATTATGTACATAATTGTTTAATTAAACAAACAAACCCATTGGTTAAGTTAGTCTCCGTAACTGCTAAACGGATATTATTCCACACTTTTGAGAAAGTTTTAAAATTGTCTCTACGTCATTCATAGGAGCATTAGCAGTATTAGAAAAAAATATCAATTTGGATTTTTGTGTTATTAATAATACACAGGCCTTAATACCTTGCGTTGGCCAGAGACACGAGTAACAGTGTCCACATTGAACAGAACAGGTGGCAAGTCTGTTGCTGCAATGGACCTAGATGTGTCACTTATTTAGGGAAAACATAATTTTGACTTGAGTAAGTGAACTAACTCGCAGTAATTTATTGTCGAGTTTACGAAGTGGACTTATAAAGCGTTTTGCGCCCCGGCTTCGCCTGTGGTTTTTTAAAATGTGACATAAGAATGTATTCCAAAAAAAAATCCGGGATAAAAGTAGCCTATACCACGCTCCGGCCCTCCAACTACCTCTCTGTGCAATTAGTAAAATTTTACTGGCTAAGCCCGAGTGAAAGTTATAAAAGGGCTGTATAAGGGCTATACTGAAATTGTATAGATAAAGGATTTGGAAGCTTTGTTAGTTTATTTAGGATTTTAAAATAATATTATATCGAAATTCTCGATTCATACATACATACTTTCACACCTGGTTCATATTTATAAGGAACATTGATATTATTGGTGGTTCCGCTCCCAAAAGACGTAGCGTGATGTTTTATGCACATAAACTTTCCTTGTGAATTAATCTATCTACTAGTGAAAACTGTATCAAAATCGGTCTAGTAGTTTTGAGATTATTAATCTCAAACAGATTATATATAAGATATATAAGATTTACACAGTTCTTCGAATAAGGAACAATGACATTATTGGTTACTGCTCGGCTCCCAAAGGACCTAGCGTGATGTTTTATGCACTGAAGCCTTCCTCTTGAATCAATCTATCAAATGGCGCAAACAGTAACAAAATAGGTCCAGTAGTTTGTAAGTATATACGGAACAAACAAACAATAAATAAATATACTTTTTGTACATCATTAAAGTCTACACATTTTTCTAACAAGAAATTTCGCACAACAGAGCAGTAGATCGACGTAATTTTTGCACAAAGATAGTTGGAGACTTTTTATCCCGGAAATCCTTCAATGTCACATTTTAAAAAAGGTGGCCGTCACGGGACGCTAGGTAGATGTGAAGCATCGAAATTGACGCGTCAAGTATACTGCAGTCGAATAGACGCACGCATTACACACACTCACACGGAGAAGCAACTAAGTACATAGTATACGTGCCACGCACACACAATGGAGTAGAGAACGGAGGGGGAGAGGGGACATGAGGCAATTTTCCGTCACGACATACGAGTCGGCCATAGATATCACATAAAAATTTTGGATCAAATTAAAAGTCCACTTCGTAAACTCGACAATAAAAAACTGCGAGTGAGTTTTTCATTCGAGTTAGGTCAATGCTTACTTAAGTCTAAAAGTATTTTACATCTAGATCCATTGCAGCAATAGACTTGCCACCTGTTCTGTTCAATATGGACAACTCGCTGAATGTGGACACTGTTACTGATGTATCTGGCCACATAAATTTTAATGTACTACCCAAGCATCGCTATAAAATCGATTTTTGCCGATGAATTATTTTTTTAGGAAAATCGGAACATATCTGTCGGCACCATGATCATCTCTTTAAATATGTTAGTGCAATCAATGTGTAAATACAGTTATTCTCAAACTTTTGTTAAAAACGCAGTTGTTGTATCTGTTTACAAGAAGTGGAAAGATAGACAAGGAAATTGAAAGGAGAGTGCAAGCGGGACTAAACAATGTATGCAGAAATACACAACTTACAACTAAAAGTAAAATTATAATATACATAATGCTGTTTTAGTACCATCACTTACTTATGGAAGCGAGACTTGGGTATGGAATAAGAAGTATGAAAGTAAGATAAATGCAAGTGGAAATGTGGTCAATACCGCATCCGGAACGATGTCATTAGAGAATAATGCGGAGTGAAAGATGATGTTGTGACTAAGATGACACGTTGAAAGAATGAAGGATGAAAGATTCACTAAAAAAGTTTATATGGCTTAAGTGAAAAGAAATGCTGGCAGAGGACGACCTAGGTGTACTTTTATTAAACGTATAATAAATGTATTGATCGATGGCAATATTAAAAGTATCAACACATGATCGCCGAGCATGTATGAAAAAAGCAGGATCGTAACAAATGATTTTCGATTGTCTCTGCCTACCCCTCTTGGGATGAAAGGTGTGATGATAGGTAGATTGTCAGACCGTTGTACTTTAAAAAGGACAGGAGAACCCGGCTTACAAACATAGTTTACCTTTATCCCGATAAATAATTTAGTCATAGAAACTGCCGACAGAAATGCAAATTTAAAACTATTAATAACAGTATAATAACGCCATCTAGCGCGCGCCTAAAGAAGTTTTCAAATAAAAAACAATTTAGATCCATACAGAGAATTGCCGACCAGAAATGCGCAGCCAAAAATGCACGCCTTTCTCGGGTCGAGCATACTCGGGCCGGGCAATTCATTCCCGCCGCGTATGCTGTCTGTGTCTTATTCACGCCAAAACTGCTGACCGAATTTTGTTGCGGTTTTTACTACTAATAACTAATAGGTGTTCAAATATTAAGGGGAAAATGAGTGATGAAAGAGCAGAACCCATTTATCTAGAATCGCGCACACGCGAGCAGGAACAGTAAGCGATTCAAAGTAAGTGATAATTTTTGTTTAAAAAAAATCTTATACAACATAGAAATAATGTTACAATGAAAGGATAGATAATTACCAAAAAAATATTCATGTTAATTTTTGTAATGGTACCCATCTGTATTATAGCCATAAAATTAAAAGTGAAGTTTTCAGAGGTGTATTTAGGATTTTTTTCTATCGAGTAAAATGTTTCTGATCATATTTTCAAAACAATAACAATATTTGTCATATCCTTAAAATCACTAATTTTTTTTCAGTTTCGTAAATAGATCAGATTTTCTGAAAAATTTGTTTAAAAATTGGATTTTGATGACTGACTACTCCTTAAATATAGACCAATGTTTAGGAGCTGAGCACTAACAGTATATAAGTGAATGAAGTCGGGGAAAAAAATTAGCCCCAACGAGTTTTCATGGCGTATGCTGTCTAATCCGTCAGAGATATAACAAAATGATGTAGGAAATAATTGTGTGGAATAAAATAATCTACAAAAAAGTCCGCGGTAGCATATATCTATATCTAATAGATAAGAAGTTATGGGCATATTTATGTAGGTATTTATTTGTTGTAAACCCTTTTATTTATTACTAGCATTCCGCCCCCGGCTTCGCCCGTGGATATTTGCGAACAAAATAAAATATACCCTACAGCACTCATAGATAATGGCTTGCCTGCACTACCCCTACCCCTACCCCTACCCCGATCCCTACCCCTACCCCCTACCCCTACCCCTACCCCTACCCCTACCCCTACCCCTACCCCTACCCCTAGCCCTGTCCCTACCCCTACCCCTACCCCTACCCCTACCCCTACTTCGTACGTGTCTACTTCAGAATATTGGCAAACATACACTTCTTTTGTCATGTTCACCTCTGCCCACCCCGTTCCCGTCGTCATGCCGTGATGGTATATAGCCTATGTCACTCACGAAGAATGTAGCTTTCTAATGGTGAAAGAATTTTTAAAATCGGCCCAGTAGTTTCTGAGCCTATTCATTACAAACAAACTTACAAATGTTTCCTCTTTATAATATTAGTATAGACTAGCTGTGCCTTGCGATTGCACCCGCGTTAATAGATACTGCTCTGCGCCTTTGGGTCGTAGCGTGATGTTATATAGCCTATAACCTTCCTCGAGAATTGGGCTATCAAAAGCAAAAATATTTTTACAAATCCTACTGGTAGTTCCAGAGATCAGCGCTTTCAACAAACAAACAAAACTCTTCAGCTATATTATTTATAGATAGGGCAAATCGGTAAATTTGCCACATTGCCACCAGTATATTTGACCACTAAACTCAATTCTATATATATAGGTATATATAATTTCACGGGTTGCCTTATGGCTCCCGGTACCGTGTTATCGGTCCCAGGGTACCCAGCAGAAGACCAAGTCTCCCTCTTTTAGCCGATGGTATTTGTGAGGCTATAACAAATGATCGGTCAGTTCTGTGGAGGTATATTTAGATGGAAAAGTCTCTAAATGTGGTTTGTCGGATTATGTACTTTTTTTTATAAAAAAACCAATTAGTACATAGTCGGGATCGAACACTGAACCAAAATAATAGTATAATTTTAAAGTTTATTTGTCTCATCGGACGCCGGCTATACCTGCCCTCCGAAGCATGGGAAAATTGTTGTTTAGCATTTTAGTCAGTAGTGAGATTTGATCGCTATTCTATATCTATCATCACGCTTTTTATCCCAAGGGTAGGCAGAGACAATCGAATGCCATTTGTTACGATCCTGACATACATCTTTCGCTTCTTTTATATTCATCATACATGCTCGGCGTTTGTGTATTTTTAATTTTGCCTTTGATCTTTTATCGCTTTAATCATGTAAACGTAAGCCAAAATTAAAACTTTGAGAACCACTGCCTTGTAAAGAAGCCAAAATTCGTTGTATTTGAAGCGCTAAGCTCCACGAAAACTGTGACAGAGATAGCAAGCTCATACGAAAGTAAGAGACGGATATACTTCCCAGAGCTCCGCCCAATCAATGCATATACGCTGAAATCTGCAGAACCTCCAGTACTCGATCGTGCCCTGAAGTGAGATGGTCTGTGTATGAAATATCAAATAAAAAAAACCAAAAAAAAACTAACAAAAATTACCAAATTCAATCTAAAATTGTTATAAAACGAGAAAAAGCGGTTTTTGTGCGGTGAAAATTTGAAAATCGATTCGCGGCACCGGTTGCGTTGCGAAACAAAAGAATAGAGCGCGGCAAAAAAAATTGTGGCCTTTCCGGTTAAATTGGTTTGTTTAATTACACTTAATTACTTTTAATCAATACTTTTTATTTAGAACTAAAAAAACGCAATAAAACCTTGGTATAATTAAAAAAAGGTACATAATTTTATAAAATTAAACAATAAAAACATACAGAAATACAATAATTTCAATATATATTTAAATTTTAGTTTCAAAATGTCTAAAAATGCGTTTGAAAATGGTGAAAAATGAAAAGCGCAGTGAGTTCCTTTGTTCTTAGTGCAATACTCTCTGATACTGGTAAGTTAAGCTTTTATATTTTACTTTCCGCCCCCGGCTTTGCCCGTGGTCATTTTTGAATAAAATTAAATAAATATTATTACTCAGGGATATCGTAGCTTTCTATTAGTGAAAGAATTTTTAAAATCGGTTCAGAAGTTTCAGAGATAACCTCTTTATAATATAAATATTTTAGAGTAGATTGTTTTTGTTGTACGGGTAAAAAAATTACTAAAAAACATTTTTCACGGGTTACCTTACAGCTCCCAAAAACTTAGGGTACCCAGAGGAACACAAAGTCTTCCTCATTTAGACAATGATTTTTTAAGGCTATACCTAACGAGTGGCCAGCTCTGTTGAGGTATGTAGATGGAAAAGCCTCTTTGTACGGTTTGTCGGATAATGTACGTAGATTTTTTTAAATAAAAAACCCATTGGTACATGGTCGGATGTAGGAATCGAACCAGTAACTTTTCAGTTGTGAGCCGATGTCTTACTCACCTATCACTTTTTTTTTAAATATCTAGCTTCGCCATATGTAATATGTCATAAGTAATTATTTCTAAGGAATTCTGGGATAAAACTAAGCCTATATCATTAGCTCTGTGCAAAAAATCACGTTGCTTTGATACTCTGTTGCGACGTAAATAATGGACAAACAAAAAAACTTTCGTATTTTTTAATATTAATGTTCGGAAATACAACAATATAGGAATAATTTTTATCTAAGTATATAATATACAATTCTCGTGTCACAGTGTTTGTAACCAAACTCCTCCGAAACGGCTTGACCGTTTGTATGATTTTTTTGTATATATTCGGTAGGTCTGAGAATAGGTCGTCAACTATGTTTCACCCCCAGGCCCCACCCCCCATTTTTTAATCGCGATTTTAGTATTTTTGTATGAACAATAAGTGGTAGTGGTAGTGGTAGAGGCAGTGCAGGCAGGACAACGTCTGCCGGGTCCGCTAATCTATATATCTATCTATTATCACGCCTTTCATCCCAAGAGGGGTAGGCAGAGACAATCGAATGACATTTGATACGATCCTGACATACCCTTTCGCTTCTTTTATATTCATCATACCTTTCATACATGCTTGGCGATTGTGTGTACTTTTAATATTTCCTTCGATCAATACTTTTTTTATATGTTAAATAAAAGTACACCTAGGTCGTCCTCTACCAGCATTTCCTTTCACTTCAGCCATATAAACCTTTTTAGTCAATCTTTCATCCTTCATTCTTTCAACATATCCATACTTCACTTGTGTACTTCACATATAAAATCTGCTCCCCCCCCAAAAGACATACCGTGATGTTTTATATACCAAAACCTTTCTTGTGCATCAATCTATCTATTAGTGAAAACCGTATCAAAATCGGTTCATTAGTTTTTGAGTCTATTGATCTCAAATGTACCAACATCGTTTTTTCATACATAGATTATTTTTCCACTAATAGTAAAAACAAATACATGAACTATCTTGTAGTGAAAAAAAAAGTAATATTTATTTAACCTATAAACCATCCATCTTAGTGAGTGATCGATGTTGTACTACGTTATACTAGAAACAGAGGAGACGAGAAATAGGTTATACTCACGCCTGACTCCCACCGGGGTAGACAGAGACTAAGGACCTCCACATGCCACGATCCTGACACACCTCTCTTGTTTACATACATATACTCACGCCTGACTCCCACCGGGGTAGACAGAGACTAAGGACCTCCACATGCCACGATCCTGACACACTTCTCTTGTTTACATACATATACTCACGCCTGACTCCCACCGGGGTAGACAGAGACTAAGGACCTCCACATGCCACGATCCTGACACACCTCTCTTGTTTACATACATATACTCACGCCTGACTCCCACCGGGGTAGACAGAGACTAAGGACCTCCACATGCCACGATCCTGACACACCTCTCTTGTTTACATACATATACTCACGCCTGACTCCCACCGGGGTAGACAGAGACTAAGGACCTCCACATGCCACGATCCTGACACACCTCTCTTGTTTACATACATATACTCACGCCTGACTCCCACCGGGGTAGACAGAGACTAAGGACCTCCACATGCCACGATCCTGACACACCTCTCTTGTTTACATACATATACTCACGCCTGACTCCCACCGGGGTAGACAGAGACTAAGGACCTCCACATGCCACGATCCTGACACACCTCTCTTGTTTACATACATATACTCACGCCTGACTCCCACCGGGGTAGACAGAGACTAAGGACCTCCACATGCCACGATCCTGACACACCTCTCTTGTTTACATACATATACTCAGGCCTGACTCCCACCGGGGTAGACAGAGACTAAGGACCTCCACATGCCACGATCCTGACACACCTCTCTTGTTTACATACATATACTCACGCCTGACTCCCACCGGGGTAGACAGAGACTAAGGACCTCCACATGCCACGATCCTGACACACCTCTCTTGTTTACATACATATACTCACGCCTGACTCCCACCGGGGTAGACAGAGACTAAGGACCTCCACATGCCACGATCCTGACACACCTCTCTTGTTTACATACATATACTCACGCCTGACTCCCACCGGGGTAGACAGAGACTAAGGACCTCCACATGCCACGATCCTGACACACTTCTCTTGTTTACATACATATACTCACGCCTGACTCCCACCGGGGTAGACAGAGACTAAGGACATCCACATGCCACGATCCTGACACACTTCTCTTGTTTACATACATATACTCACGCCTGACTCCCACCGGGGTAGACAGAGACTAAGGACCTCCACATGCCACGATCCTGACACACCTCTCTTGTTTACATACATATACTCACGCCTGACTCCCACCGGGGTAGACAGAGACTAAGGACCTCCACATGCCACGATCCTGACACACCTCTCTTGTTTACATACATATACTCACGCCTGACTCCCACCGGGGTAGACAGACACTAAGGATCTCCACATGCCACGATCCTGACACACCTCTCTTGTTTACATACATATACTCACGCCTGACTCCCACCGGGGTAGACAGAGACTAAGGACCTCCACATGCCACGATCCTGACACACCTCTCTTGTTTACATACATATACTCACGCCTGACTCCCACCGGGGTAGACAGAGACTAAGGACCTCCACATGCCACGATCCTGACACACCTCTCTTGTTTACATACATATACTCACGCCTGACTCCCACCGGGGTAGACAGAGACTAAGGACCTCCACATGCCACGATCCTGACACACCTCTCTTGTTTACATACATATACTCACGCCTGACTCCCACCGGGGTAGACAGAGACTAAGGACCTCCACATGCCACGATCCTGACACACTTCTCTTGTTTACATACATATACTCACGCCTGACTCCCACCGGGGTAGACAGAGACTAAGGACATCCACATGCCACGATCCTGACACACTTCTCTTGTTTACATACATATACTCACGCCTGACTCCCACCGGGGTAGACAGAGACTAAGGACCTCTACATGCCACGATCCTGACACACCTCTCTTGTTTACATACATATACTCACGCCTGACTCCCACCGGGGTAGACAGAGACTAAGGACCTCCACATGCCACGATCCTGACACACCTCTCTTGTTTACATACATATACTCACGCCTGACTCCCACCGGGGTAGACAGAGACTAAGGACCTCCACATGCCACGATCCTGACACACTTCTCTTGTTTACATACATATACTCACGCCTGACTCCCACCGGGGTAGACAGAGACTAAGGACCTCCACATGCCACGATCCTTACACACTTCTCTTGTTTACATAAATACTCACGCCTGACTCCTACCGGGGTAGACAGAGACTAAGGACCTCTACATGCCACGATCCTGACACACCTCTCTTGTTTACATACATATACTCACGCCTGACTCCCACCGGGGTAGACAGAGACTACGAACCTCCACATGCCACGATCCTGACACACCTCTCTTGTTTACATACATATACTCACGCCTGACTCCCACCGGGGTAGACAGAGACTACGAACCTCCACATGCCACGATCCTGATACACTTCTCTTGTTTACATACATACTCACGCCTGACTCCCACCGGGGTAGACAGAGACTAAGGACCTCCACATGCCACGATCCTGACACACCTCTCTTGTTTACATACATATACTCACGCCTGACTCCCACCGGGGTAGACAGACACTAAGGATCTCCACATGCCACGATCCTGACACACCTCTCTTGTTTACATACATATACTCACGCCTGACTCCCACCGGGGTAGACAGAGACTAAGGACCTCCACATGCCACGATCCTGACACACCTCTCTTGTTTACATACATATACTCACGCCTGACTCCCACCGGGGTAGACAGAGACTAAGGACCTCCACATGCCACGATCCTGACACACCTCTCTTGTTTACATACATATACTCACGCCTGACTCCCACCGGGGTAGACAGAGACTAAGGACCTCCACATGCCACGATCCTGACACACCTCTCTTGTTTACATACATATACTCACGCCTGACTCCCACCGGGGTAGACAGAGACTAAGGACCTCCACATGCCACGATCCTGACACACTTCTCTTGTTTACATACATATACTCACGCCTGACTCCCACCGGGGTAGACAGAGACTAAGGACATCCACATGCCACGATCCTGACACACTTCTCTTGTTTACATACATATACTCACGCCTGACTCCCACCGGGGTAGACAGAGACTAAGGACCTCTACATGCCACGATCCTGACACACCTCTCTTGTTTACATACATATACTCACGCCTGACTCCCACCGGGGTAGACAGAGACTAAGGACCTCCACATGCCACGATCCTGACACACCTCTCTTGTTTACATACATATACTCACGCCTGACTCCCACCGGGGTAGACAGAGACTAAGGACCTCCACATGCCACGATCCTGACACACTTCTCTTGTTTACATACATATACTCACGCCTGACTCCCACCGGGGTAGACAGAGACTAAGGACCTCCACATGCCACGATCCTTACACACTTCTCTTGTTTACATAAATACTCACGCCTGACTCCTACCGGGGTAGACAGAGACTAAGGACCTCTACATGCCACGATCCTGACACACCTCTCTTGTTTACATACATATACTCACGCCTGACTCCCACCGGGGTAGACAGAGACTACGAACCTCCACATGCCACGATCCTGACACACCTCTCTTGTTTACATACATATACTCACGCCTGACTCCCACCGGGGTAGACAGAGACTACGAACCTCCACATGCCACGATCCTGATACACTTCTCTTGTTTACATACATACTCACGCCTGACTCCTACCGGGGTAAACAGAGACTAAGGACCTCTACATGCCACGATCCTGACACACCTCTCTTGTTTACATATATATACTCACGCCTGACTCCCACCGGGGTAGACAGAGACTAAGGACCTCCACATGCCACGATCCTGATACACTTCTCTTGTTTACATACATATACTCACGCCTGACTCCCACCGGGGTAGACAGAGACTAAGGACCTCTACATGCCACGATCCTGACACACCTCTCTTGTTTACATACATATACTCACGCCTGACTCCCACCGGGGTAGACAGAGACTAAGGACCTCCACATGCCACGATCCTGACACACCTCTCTTGTTTACATACATATACTCACGCCTGACTCCCACCGGGGTAGACAGAGACTAAGGACCTCCACATGCCACGATCCTGACACACTTCTCTTGTTTACATACATATACTCACGCCTGACTCCCACCGGGGTAGACAGAGACTAAGGACCTCCACATGCCACGATCCTTACACACTTCTCTTGTTTACATAAATACTCACGCCTGACTCCTACCGGGGTAGACAGAGACTAAGGACCTCTACATGCCACGATCCTGACACACCTCTCTTGTTTACATACATATACTCACGCCTGACTCCCACCGGGGTAGACAGAGACTACGAACCTCCACATGCCACGATCCTGACACACCTCTCTTGTTTACATACATATACTCACGCCTGACTCCCACCGGGGTAGACAGAGACTACGAACCTCCACATGCCACGATCCTGATACACTTCTCTTGTTTACATACATACTCACGCCTGACTCCTACCGGGGTAAACAGAGACTAAGGACCTCTACATGCCACGATCCTGACACACCTCTCTTGTTTACATATATATACTCACGCCTGACTCCCACCGGGGTAGACAGAGACTAAGGACCTCCACATGCCACGATCCTGATACACTTCTCTTGTTTACATACATATACTCACGCCTGACTCCCACCGGGGTAGACAGAGACTAAGGACCTCCACATGCCACGATCCTGATACACCTCTCTTGTTTACATACATACTCACGCCTGACTCTTACCGGGGTAGACAGAGACTAAGGACCTCCACATGCCGCAAGTTACCTCTATAACCTATAGAAGTAAATGTTTTCTCGTGATAAAGTGAAAAGCAGAAGTAAGGTGAAAAATCAATAGTAGAATGTAACATTTTGCAATTCAAATTATTTTGTGAATATTTTATACCAAAGGACGGCAAGTTTTTTTTTATGAAAATCTGTAAAACATTTTCTTTTAACTATACTTCTAACATTATATGTTCCCTTAAGGTTCCCCGAACTGTGTTATCGATCCCAGGGTACCCAGCAGAAGTGTTCCTCTTTTAACCAATGATATTTGTAACAACTGCCCAGTTCTGTTTAGATGGAAAATCCTCGAATTTTATTTAATTATATTCAAAAATTAAGTACTTATAACCGACTTCGAAAAAAACTATCATAATTTTTGGGTATGGAATAAGAAGAATGAGAGTAAAAAAATGCAGTGGAAATGCGGTCTTTACGTAGAATGTGTGATATAAATCGTATTGACCGCATTCGGAACGATGTCATTTAAGAAGAATGCGGAGTGAAAGATGAGGTTGTGACTAAAATTAATAAAAGTAGTTTACGCTGGTTTGGACACGTTAAAAGAATTAAATATGAAAGATTGACTAAAAAGGTTTATATGACTGAAGTGAAAGGAAATGCTAGCAGAGGACGACCTAGGTGTACTTTTATTGAACATATAAAAAAAATATTGATCGATGTATGTATGAAAGGTATGATTAATATAAAAGAGGCGAAAGAGGTATGTCAGGATCGTAACAAATGCCTACCCCCCTTGGGATAAAAGGCGTGATGATAGATAGATATAAAATTTGATTACACGTTTCTATATGAACTAAGAATTGATAATATTATTTAGTTCATTAAAAAAGGGTAGATCCCATGTTACTTTATATCTACGTACGTGACTTGACTTTGGTAATTTGGAAACAAAATTGTTATTTTGTCATTGGGTTGTTAAATTTGGGATGACTTCCGCAATTTGAACACATAGCGACGTGTCAGGATCTTGGCATGTGGAGGTCCTTAGTCTCTAGCTACCCCGGTGGGAGTCAGGCGTGAGTATATGTATGTAAACAAGAGAGGTGTGTCAGGATCTTGGCATGTGGAGGTCCTTAGTCTCTAGCTACCCCGGTGGGAGTCAGGCGTGAGTATATGTATGTAAACAAGAGAGGTGTGTCAGGATCTTGGCATGTGGAGGTCCTTAGTCTCTAGCTACCCCGGTGGGAGTCAGGCGTGAGTATATGTATGTAAACAAGAGAGGTGTGTCAGGATCTTGGCATGTGGAGGTCCTTAGTCTATGTCTACCCCGGTGGGAGTCAGGCGTGAGTGAGTATATGTATGTAAACATGAGAGGTGTGTCAGGATTGTGGCATGTGGAGGTCCTTAGTCTATGTCTATCCCGGTGGGAGTCAGGCGTGAGTGAGTATATGTATGTAAACAAGAGAGTTGTGTCAGGATCGTGGCATGTGGAGGTCCTTAGTCTATGTCTACCCCGGTGGGAGTCAGGCGTGAGTGAGTATATGTATGTAAACATGAGAGGTGTGTCAGGATCGTGGCATGTGGAGGTCCTTAGTCTATGTCTACCCCTGTGGGAGTCAGGCGTGAGTGAGTATATGTATGTAAACATGAGAGGTGTGTCAGGATTGTGGCATGTGGAGGTCCTTAGTCTATGTCTACCCCGGTGGGAGTCAGGCGTGAGTGAGTATATGTATGTAAACAAGAGAGGTGTGTCAGGATTGTGGCATGTGGAGGTCCTTAGTCTATGTCTACCCCTGTGGGAGTCAGGCGTGAGTGAGTATATGTATGTAAACATGAGAGGTGTGTCAGGATTGTGGCATGTGGAGGTCCTTAGTCTATGTCTACCCCGGTGGGAGTCAGGCGTGAGTGAGTATATGTATGTAAACATGAGAGGTGTGTCAGGATTGTGGCATGTGGAGGTCCTTAGTCTATGTCTACCCCGGTGGGAGTCAGGCGTGAGTGAGTATATGTATGTAAACAAGAGAGGTGTGTCAGGATCTTGGCATGTGGAGGTCCTTAGTCTATGTCTACCCCGGTGGGAGTCAGGCGTGAGTGAGTATATGTATGTAAACAAGAGAGTTGTGTCAGGATCGTGGCATGTGGAGGTCCTTAGTCTATGTCTACCCCGGTGGGAGTCAGGCGTGAGTGAGTATATGTATGTAAACAAGAGAGTTGTGTCAGGATCGTGGCATGTGGAGGTCCTTAGTCTATGTCTACCCCGGTGGGAGTCAGGCGTGAGTGAGTATATGTATGTAAACAAGAGAGGTGTGTCAGGATCGTGGCATGTGGAGGTCCTTAGTCTCTGGCTACCCCGGTGGGAGTCAGGCGTGAGTATATGTATGTAAACAAGAGAGGTGTGTTAGGATCGTGGCATGTGGAGGTCCTTAGTTTCTGTCTACCCCGGTGGGAGTTAGCCGTGAGTATATGTATGTAAGCAATAAAGACAGTAATTGTACGCCCCGTGTTTTGGCTCGAAGCCAACATTCAGCACCTAGGTATCGCAAGTTATTAGAATTTCTCAATATAGTTCCTTTTTTCAATCTCCATAATATGATCACGACCTTTTGTACCTTACAGTATGGCCAGAGACACTAGCCATAACCCTTTAAAGTAAAAAATAAAAGATTTTTGAGGCTATACCTAACGAGTGGCCAGCTCTGTTGAGGTATATAGATGGAAAAGCCTCTTTGTACGGTTTGTCGGATATTTTTTATTATAAAACCCATTGGTGCATGGTCGGATGTGGGGACCGAACCCGCGACATCTCAGGTTGTGAACCTACGTTTTACCCACTCGACCACCGACGCCCCACTTGGAAGTAAATTAAATATTATTTTGAGTTAGGTAAAGGAGATCAAAAGATATTTGACGTTTCACAAAAGACAATTGGCACGAAGCCGCAGTTAAAAGATAACAACCCTTAAGGCTTTTTTTGGTTAAGTTATTTTACTTAAGGCCCAACATCACAGTGAAACGAGCTCTGTGAAACGCATGACTTATTTTGTCAATATCTCATTAGAAAGATGTGAGCTAGATGCACTGCGAAAAGGAAGACTTGGCTATTTATGATAGTTTACCTGTGAAAAAAATATAAACGAGCCTTAGTTGCCTATGATGTGTAACACTGACAGTACCAACCTCTCGGAAAATGAGTTGGTACCATCTGACGGCCAACTCTACCACCGCGCGCGTTCATTGGTCAAATCAAATAGCGCGCGCTTTCCTGTTACACACTTCCGTCCCTTTTCACGAAATCACTCCCATAGATTGCAGGAAAGCGATAGGGCAGATGTTACACATCAAAAAATATTTTATTGGTTTATTACAAACAAAATACTAAATCCTATTAACGAATAGTAATTAAATAATAAATAGCATTATTATGGTATGCGCGCGGAAAACTGTTGGGAAAGTGCGCTTAAGACGCGCTGGCCTTCCAAGTGTTTCCGATGTTTGCATTATATATCTGGTGACACCGCAAGATATAAAAGTCGTGAAGGTTTTGTGAGTTACAAGCGAGGTCACTGGCAAATGTCAGTAGGATAATTGTTAGAGCGCAGAAAACTGTTGGGAAAGTGCGCTTAAGACGCGCTGGCCTTCCAAGTGTTTCCAATGTTTGCATCTGGTGACACTGTAAGATATAAAAGTCGTTAAGGTTTTGTGAGTTATTACCGAGGTCTCTGGCAAATGTCAGTAGAATAATTCACACTCCTTTGAAGGTATTTAGTAATCTTATTACTTTGATGTTGTAATCCTTTGTGCACCTAATGCTTAATTGACAACGGTTACAAATGGTCGGAACATTAAGGCGTTAAGCTTTGATGCTTATGCTAAGGCTGAGGACTTCATGCTAGGGCCGGATGAACGTGAATGGCAGCCTGTAGGTATAAATAGTGGTGGAGCGCTCATGGCCGGTGATTTTCGAATATCGTTTTTTTTATCTAGGGTGTAAATTAGAGATGTAACGGATATCCGATAACTATCCGGTATCCGGCCTATCCGGCTGCCTAAATACTATCCAGCCGAATACCGGATATCTAGCGCCTATACGGCCGAATACTGGATTTTAAAAAAAAAATTTTTAGGTAAATAATTTCAAATTCAAATTCAATTTTTTATTTATTGTTTCACATTTGGAAATATAATCAGTAATCACAAGATAATTCTACAACTTAGAAAATCATACTTTATTTTTTTTATGTAGGTATGAACATCGATTATTCCGCCAGTTGTAAACCGATTTTGATTTCTTTTTTATTAGACATATAACTCTTCCGGATTGGTCCAATTTTTTTCTCATAAAAATTAATTACCTAGTTTTTTCTTAATTTTATTTAATATTTACCGATTTTAACGACTTATATTTTTAAGGATGTAAGTAACATTTTCTCGATATTTTCTCAAAGGCATATAACAAAAATCGGTTTAGTAGTTTTTCAGAAATTCAGTAATTTGCCTCTGTTTACTACGCTTCGTCTGGATACAATATTACAACAATGTAAATACCAACATAAATACGCTTACTACTACTTATCTAGGGTGTCGGTGGTCGAGTGAGTAAGACGTTGGCTCGCAACATGAAAAAGTCGCGGATTCGATTCCTACATCCGAACATGTACCAATAGGTTTTTTACTCGTCAAAAAAATCATTGGCTAAATGAGGAAGACTTTGTCTTCCACTGGGTAATGGGTACCCTGGGGCCGGCAATGGTTCCCAGGAGCTGTAAGGCAACAAAAAAAACTACAAATCTACACAATTCTTTCATACATCATTTTGTTATATCTTTGACGGATTAGATAGTATACACCATGAAAACTCGCTGGGGCTAACTTTTTCCCCCACTTGATTCACTTACACTGTTAATGCTCAGCTCCTAAACATGATAGGTTCATGTTTAACACTCGTAAACCTCACCAGTGAATCAACCTATCTCATAGTATAAACAGCAACAAAATCCGTTCTGTAGTTTTGTTTTGTTGAATACAAGCTTCTGTCCACAGTTTCACCCGCGTGGAAATAGATCCAAAAAGAAATAATCCCGTAGCTGTAATTTGCCCCTCTCCCGCCCGCTTTCGCGGTATAAAAAGTAGTATATGTCATTCTCTGACTATGCAAAAAATCATGTCGATCCCGTGAAAAACAAAAACAAATTTATCCCACGGGAATCGTAAATTTTTCCGGGATAAAAAGTAGCCCATGTGCCAAATTTCATCCAGATTTCAGCCGTTCTGGCGTGATTGAGTAACAAACACACATCCATACAAACTTTCGCGTTTATAATATTATCTGAGGAATGAAATATTATTCCTACCCAACCCACAGTTAAAAAAATATCTATCTATCATCACGCCTTTTATCCCAAGAGGGGTAGGCAGGGACAATCGAATGCCATTTGCTACGATCCTGACATACCACTTTCGCTTCTTTTATATTCATCATACCTTTCATACATGCTCGGCGATTGTGTGTAGGTACTTTTAATATTTCCATCGATCAATACATTTTTTATATGTTCAATAAAAGTACACCCAGGTCGTCCTCTACCAGCATTTCCTTTCACTTCAGCCATATAAACCTTTTTAGTCAATCATCCATAATGCTTTCAAATTTTAGTCCCAACATCATCTTTCACTCCGCATTTTTCTCTAATGACATTTTTTTTTTTTACGTTTTATATTACGTTTTAATCAAAAATTTAAAAACAACCATATAAAATCGTCTCGTACTTACGAAAACTTACCCATTTTCACCCTTGGTTAATTTAAAAACCTCCAATAACGTAGCAGGACCAAGCAATATTGTTTCCCGCTTCCATCGGAATACGTTACAGAATTATATAGTACCATTTGTCAAACGTCACACTGACAGCGGGAGGGTTGTTCCCGATTTGGTTTATTGTCATTTGGTTAGGATTTCACGTCACGCACGCGCCCGCCGAGACGTGATGGGGAATCCAGTTTAATCCTGTCCGTGCTGTGATGGTTGCGATTAGTCGACGAATAATAAGACATATCACGGTCGGCGGGATTATCTTAAATACAGATTAATCGGCAATACTTGACATTAGCAAATCACCGATTTACATTGGTGAAGATGAAGAAGTCTTCTGCTGCTCTAAGCAGGCATTTAAAAATAAAATTATTCGATCAATAATTGATAAACAAAAAATGAAAATAACATAGTATTAAACAAAATAATAATTGTAATACACAACCCCCACCCCCACTTCTCCAAACACACACATGCATTTAGATATAGTCATTATTTTGTACAATTAACTTAGGAAACTTTTAATTGGCTTCATTTACGGATTATACCTACATATTTAACACCTATTATTTGTATAGCTGTAAGTTTCTTTTTATAAATAAATAAGTCATTTGGTTGTAGGTATGCATAGGCAGATCACGGGTTCTATCCCGGATCCCTGCCATGTACTAATGGGTTTTTTTAATTAAAAACTTATGTACATAATCCGACAAACCACACTTAGAGGCTTTTCCATCTAAATATACCTCAACAGATCTAGCCACTCCTCACAAATACCATCGGCAACCCGTGATAAAAGAAAGAAAGGTTAGTAGGTTGATACTGTACTCAGAACCAGAACATAGAACAACCCAGAATCCGTATACATTTTTCAAACGGAGGCTAAAGAATAGGAGTTATTTTTAGGATTCGGAACATCTCCAATGTAAAATCTGAAACTCTTATTCCTATAACTCATGTGTCTGCCTGTATATCCGTCTGTCTCAGCTTATTTTCTCCGAATGTACTGGACGAAAACTTTTGAAACTTGGTACAAAACTTTGGTAAAGAGTTTTATTACCCAATCACTGAAATGGTTTCTCATGTGACATATCAATCAAATAAAAGGGCTCGTTATAACGAATAGGTATCATAAAACAATCTACCAAGCATCAATGTTCCGAAATAACTGAGAAAAAGCTATCCAAAGTTGTCACAAACGGTTAATCGTTCATTTATTGGTGCCACTACTACACGCTTTTTTATAATTTTAAAATGCATAGTTTATTATTATGTTTAACTAGCTTTCCGCACTGGCTTCATCCGTATAATTATGATACAACTATTCGCCCCATCCCATTAACATATGGCAAATATTTATTTTTTAAATATCGATATTAAACAAAAATCAGATTCTAGCACGTTTGCACTTTATTACATATTATAATGATTGAAGTCGGTACACTTTTTTTTAAAAGGCAAAGATTGAACATAGCGTCATAGCCAGATATCAAAAAAAATGTTGTGATAAAAAAACTGAGAGAAAAACTTGTAGTGCAATTCTTCTTTAGTAATGCCAGCTCTAACAGAACTAATAAAGTGCAACGACAGGGTTGCCATCTGTTATGTTTAATATGGACAATGCCTAAACGTCTATGGCTACACCGCAAGATATAAAAGCCGTGGTGAAATAAAATGAGTCGAAATGGAAACAGCCCTATTCCCATCTCAAGCTCTTTAGTAAACTCAAAACGCAACAAGTCTTCTTGAATTTTACTTTATTTTTTGATAAAATAAAATGTTTCTTTGTAATGAAGATGTTATTGTTTTGAAGAACAATAACCATCAAATAATGTGGAGCTTCCATTGTCTGTCTCCGTGTAGGGTAGTATCACCACCACTCATACTTGAAAATGACCTCAAGTCACCGACATAAAGTACAAGTCGGTGCCTCAGGTTATTAAAATCATCATTATCCCACTAATATTATAAACGCGAAATTTTGTCTGGATTTATGTATCACGTCAGAACGGCGGTAACGGATCTGAATGAAATTTGCCACAGAGATAGATTTTAGTCTGGAATAGCACATAGGCTACTTTTTATCCCGGAAAAATGTATGGTTCCCGTGGGATAGATTTGTTTTTGTTTTTCACGGGATCGACATGATTTTTTTGCATAGTGGTAGTTTAGGGGTCAGAGAATGACATAATTATACTACTTTTTATACCGCGAAAGCGGGCGAAGGAGGGGCAAATTACAGCCACGGGTTTTTTATCTTTTTCCACGCGGGTAACTACCATATTATAAAACAAAGTTTACGCAAAAACTCCTAAACGTATTTTGATGCGGTTTTCAGGATTAAAAAGATTTACAAGTATTAACCATGGACTTATCATGTTTAGGAGCTGAGCATTAACAGTATTACTGGAGTCAGGAAAAATATAGCTCCAGCGCGTTTCCATGACGTATGCTGTCTTATCCGTCAGAAATATAACAAAATGATGTAGGAAAGAATTGTGTAGATTAAAATTATCTACAAAAAAGTATTTGGTAGCATATATATATCTCTAATAGATTAGTAGTTATAAGCGACATAATAAGCTGACGAATCTCCAGGAAATGTCTTAATCTAAAATTTCGAGAAAAAAGCAAGGCTGGCCTTGTCAAGGAATCAGATTCATATTTACTACAAAAATAATACAGTCTTGAGATAATCTCAGCATCAGTGCCGGATCTAGGTATCCAAAAATCCTAACAATATTATAAATGGAAACCTGTGTTTGTTAGTTAGATGAACAACTCAGAAATTTCTAATCGTAAGCCACGCCCTAAACTCGTGGTTCGGGCGCATGAGTGGTTCAGGCGCAACGATCACGTCATGCAAGACAACGACGGCGCTTTGTCCGTTCTTGCTGCAGAAGTGAGAAGGGCATAATGTACCGCTTATCGGAATAAATGACGTAAGCGGCACATTACAAATAAATAATTTATTAAAAAACTATCACATGCAGGGAAACATCTTCTTAATCAGTACTAGGTACTGAAGTTACCTACAGATTCGTATAAAATTTAAACGTAAATCCCTTCAGAGTATGGTCGTATGACTAAAAAGGTGTTTTAGAAGAGGTGATTTCAAAAATTTAAGTTATCGAGAAAATTTTCACCAATCATGTTTTTATCCTACACAATACTAGATAAAATCCTCTAGTTTTCGATTCCCAAATTGTATGTTCATAGCATTCGTAAAATTCGAGAATTTCAGTTCAGAAATCAACCGAAATTATTTGTTCCTCCCTTTAAATTTTTATCCCGGAAGTTCAGATAAATTCTTGACACATAAAAAACCATGGGCAAATTGTAGACTTAAAACACTGGATCTTTTAAAAAATATTTTGTTGTATAATTTATTGAAATAATATAAAGGTTCTGTCAAGTACAGGAATATTTGTAACTATCTATCTATCATGACGCCTTTTATCCCAAGAGGGGTAGGCAGAGACAATCGAATGCCATTTGTTACGATCCTGACATACATCTTTCTTTTTTTTTTTTTTTCGCTTCTTTTATATTCATCATACCTTTCATACATGCTCGGCGATTGTGTGTACTTATTGCCCTCGATTAATAATTTGTTTAGTCCTCAGCTAGCATTTCCTATCACTTCAGCCATATAGGTAAACCTTTTTAGTCAATATTTCATCTTTCATTCTTTCAACGTGTCCAAGCCAGCGTTAACTACTTTTCTTCATTTTAGCATTTCCAAAACTACCACGGGTGAAGCCGGAGCAGAAAAGTGGTCTTAATAAAATTAAAATGTATAAAACTTAGCTCTTCGCCTTGGCTCCGTTAGGGGTAATGATTTCCTGCCTATAACACACATAATGTAGCTTCCAATTAGTGAAAGACTTTTCAAAATCTGATTTTTAAAATTTTTAATATAAGATATAGTGGAGTGCCTAGAGATTTTGACCTCGGAATCCAGTTATTTGAATGTATTAATCTAAACCCATCTGAATTATGTTTTATAGATAAAATACGAAAATGTTTACCCATTTTTTTTGTTGCTTTTTATTTTGTTCCAGTAATTTCAGTGACTTTTCATTTTTTTTATTTAAAATAAATATATTTCCTCATATTTTCATAATTTAACTAAAATAGACATTAGCAAGGACCCAAAAAGGGTCGTAGAAGCAAAGAGCAGGTAGTAAAAAGTAGCAAGATTTCTGCATGTAACTGTATTTATGCATTATATCTGTATTTATTTATTTATTTTATTGTTAAATAAAAAGCAACGATTATTAATGAGAAAACTTTGTAAAATACAATCCAACAGGTTTTATAATAATTCGTTCAAAGTAATTGGATTCCCAGATTTTTATATTGTTAGACTAAGCCAATTCGATGTTTAAGAATAAATAATTTCTAGATTTTTTTCTCCAAACAGCTAAATGAATAATGCGACAACAGTTTTCTAAAACAATCCGAATCCTTCCCCACACCCTTTCACAAAAGCCTTTCTCTTGTCCCCATGCCTTTTGTCTCTCGGTTGAAACTGTTTTATAGAAACCACATGTTTTCCTTGAGGTATGAAAGGATTCATGCACAGTGTTAAATTAAAAGACCAACCGAGACGGGTTCATTTTTGGTTCAAACTTTTTTTTATATGGATCTAATTCAAATTCAATTTACATAGCTAAAGATTAAAAATAACTAAATAAACCAGGTCTGCGTGGAATAGTGGCAAGAATACTGGCTGCATTTCCCCGCTGAATCGCGATGCATAGTCGCGATACATAGTCTTACTAAATCTATATTTTAATTGGTAGTTGGTAAGCGCATCACTTGAGAACGACTTGGTTCTTTTTAGGGTTCCGCGCCCAAAAGGTAAAAACGGAAACCCTATTACTAAGACTCCGCTGTCTGTCTGTCTGTCTGTCCGTCTGTCACCAGGCTGTATCTCATGAACCGTGATAGTTAGACAGTTGAAATTTTCACAGATAATTTCTATTGCTACTATAACAACAAATACTAAAAAATAGAATAAAATAAATATTTAAGGGGGCTCCCATACAACAAACGTGTTTTTTGCCGTTTTCACAGATAATGGTACCCGACTCGCACTTATTGTTCGTAAATTTAAGTTTCTAGGTAAATAAAAATTGTATAAGTCGCGCGGAAATTGGAAAATTCAGGAAAAACTGGTTCCGTGCTAAAATTTTCACAGAGTGTGTATTAATTACCATACCAACAAATAATACTTACAACAGCCACATACTTAATTTTATGCTAGTAATAAATACGAATAAGTGTTAAAAAAGACGACGCTAGCCTAATTATTAGAGGTCCCGGGTTCTATTGCTACTCGTGCCAAAAAGCTAAGCATCCATTTTCTGTAAGAATATGTGCTTAAGGAGACGCCTCATGGTTTTTGTCACATACAAATCAGATGTTTCGTTTTTCCAGTTTTACGCGATACCTGTATGTGCTAGGCTCGAAGTAAAATTGATATTCAAAGACTAACATATTCTAAAGTTTCTCATGGAAAGTAAATAACCAAAATCAGTTACACCTAAGTTTTATGAAGCTTTGAAAATCCTCAATTTCACGCGTATTTCAGCCAAGTTTGCGCCTCGAGTTCTCTTAATATATTTATTGATTTCAAAATTGTATGACAATAAAAGATAGATAATTTCATATACTTTAAGAAAACACTAACTACAATTTGATAATTCTAATAGTTTTTCTAAAAACATAGAATAGCCGAAGTTCTTTTCGTATTTTTCAAAATACCGATTTTGTTGAGAAAGTTTTCTCATGTGTCTGGTACGTGAAAATAGGTCTATCTTATCTTATCTTTAGTTATATTATCGATTTTAATAGTAGTCCATCTCGCTAACATCTTTGTAAAGAGATATGGACGGTATGGAGGTCGTTGCGCTGTGATGCGTCGCCTTAAAACGATTCATGCTTTGGAGGACACGTAAGGCCAGAAGTGACACATCTAGGTCCATTAAGTGCAGCAACAGTCTTGCCACCTGTTCTGTTCAATATGGACAACTGGCTACATGTGGACACTGTTACTGATGTCTCTGGTCACACCGCAATGTTTGTTTGTTTTGTTTTTAAAACTTATGTTTTTCGTAAACCTTAGCGCCGGCATTGCTCTGTTTCTACTTTTGTGATTTGTACACCTTCTTTGCGATGTAATCCTCTATACAATATTTGTGAGCCAGTCTTCGATTCCTAGCTCACGTATTCAGGAAAACGTGCGGTGGTCGACGCTTGTGTGCTGGTTGAGATCACGCGAAGGAGGATTCTAATTGGAATTTGAATCAAAAGGCAGGTCGAGCTTCAGAGGCGTGTCAGAGTCGATGGTAGGCGCTGGTGCCGATAGCTTCCCGATGTTCCCTTCCGTGATGTGTGTTGAACTGCGAACGTGACCCGAAACCGCTCCGTTTTTATTGGAATTTGGGTTTGACCCCCTGTGGTGAGCGGCCGGGTCACTGGAAGGGGAACGCCGGGACGTGTATCGGGCTGGCCTGTCGACTCTGATTGCCGTTTATTTGGTGGTAAAATGTACAATTTATATATTTATAATACAAGAACATACAGAGCATAAGTAAATAACAATATGTACTGTTCCGGCGGTCTGCTCTGCAGCAGTAGAGAGCGCGAGACCCAGGGAACTGACTATCAAGGTAGGGTAGGTAGGTAGACTGGGAAACTGGGAGACTATTGAAACTGCACGATGTAACTTCAATCTAGCCCGGGCGGCCACTGGACGGCTGAGCTCTTCTTGGTTGCTGGGAGGTCCTCTTGTCGCGAGATCTTGACGCAGACTGACGATCGCTCCGTTTGCTCGCCATTATATAGCGGGCAGCGCACGGAACGTCGCCGCGACAACAAGAACCTCCCACGCGGTCAACGTCAACCAATCAGAGCACAGTTCGCTCAGTGAAACACAACGGGTATAGAATCGTTTATTATTATTTTAAACAAACATACATGAGTTTACCACCATTTCGGAAATTATATCTGTGGAGAAGAAATGGCAAGAAACTCCACAGATTTAAATACAAACAAGTCTTATAAATATTATATTAAATACAGGGTTATAAACACATAAGTCTCGTTGAGCTGTACACGATAATCCAAATATAAATAATGTAAACATATGTATGTAACATCATTAGGCTTTACATATTAATCCGAACATGAGTAATATATATGCATCAATCCTCGCCAAACTATATATTAAATCCGAACATGAGCAATATATATGCATCAATCCTCGCCAAACTATATATTAAATCCGAACATGAGTAATATATATGCATCAATCATTACTATATCTCTTTGACGCTTTTACCCTTCTATTAGGTGAACCCGAGGTTGTAAGGCTCGGTTCGAGTGATCTCAAACTATTTCACGACGAAAGACTCACATCAACAAATATGAGCGTGTCCTCTAAACTCCGAATATGAGTTTGGGAGGCTCCCTTGTGGAACTCTCCTGCCAAGAGGACGTGGCTTCTATCAAACTCCGAATATGAGTTTGGCAAACTCCGATTATGAGTTTGACTGCTCCCTTTGCACCTACATGTCTCGAGGACATGATTTCCATCAAACTCCGAATATGAGTTTGGAGGTTCCCCATTTGGAACCCTCATGCCAAAGGTCATGGTCTTCTTCAAACTCCGAATATGAGTTTGGCAAACTCCGAATATGAGTTTGTAAAGCTCCTTCGGGCGGGGCGTTCCCGAAGGAGGCGAACAAGTCAAGTCAGTCGTTCCCTGGTGGAACCTTCACGCCACAAGGACATGGTAACCATCAAACTCCGATTATGAGTTTGGAGAGCTCCTCCGGGTGGTGCGTTCCCGAAGGAGGCGAACACGTCGATAGTCAAGTAGTCATAAGTTTATCCTTGGGAGTTGATCAGGCCCTCAAGAATAGTCAAGTAGTGTTAAATACTATTTCACATCAATATACATTATTTTAGGGACATAGTCCCTAACGATAGCATGGTCGAACGAACCCTTCGACCGCCTCGTGGTAAGCGAGGTAAGTTTACACATGTGTAATTCCGAATAATAACATTAGGTACAAATGGCAAGTTAGTTGCCGTTCCAATCTGTAAACAAGTTATACAGTACAATATTCCGAATCAATTTTCGTCTGAAGCTATACCTTTTCAGAGGAAATACGAATCTATGCCAGTCGCTGCAACAATCTCTCCGTCTTAGACAGACAACGGGTATTGGTCAGCGGATGCCTTTCGAGCCTACGGGTTGACATAGCTCGCGGTGCGAGCTTGCCTTGGGGGTCTACCCCCGCCCTCGCGCAACGCAGTGCACTCGCTCACTTAGGCCTATGTCTAAACTCTATATTGATAGTCTATGTTTCACTATTTTAAGCACTGGCACTATGAGACATTAATTCACTGATTCATTTTCGAATTCTATTTCACTTTCACGGTCACTGATCACTTCGTCGCGAACATTTACACAGGTAAAAGGTAGTGAAAGTAGTAGGTAATACAAACTAGAGCCTAACTAAACTATAGCTACACCGCGAACGTAGTTGGAGGATTGGTACTATACTACAGACAGACAGACAAAGTTTTCATCGTAGTGTGTTGTTACGTCGCACCTCTACCTGAGCGTGCGACGTAATCAAAGGGGGAATAAAACATCTGAACGGTAGCGTTTATTTCGGGTGTCCGCGGGTCGAACCGGGTTGCACAATAGACTCGCCCCAATTCAGGTTTTATTCCCGGTGTGTCTTATAGCTAAACAGGTTTGAGGCAATGGAAATCAGGTGTAATAGCGTGGTTACAAGCGGATTAGGGGAAATAAAAGTAGAATCGATCTGGACTTTATTAGTATGGGGTCAGAGCATGTTCGTCCTACGCTAGGTTATGACGGCTGTAACTAGAACATGTCTGACCGTAGGGTTACATAATTTTGTCACCCGACAGTGGGGACGGGAACGTGCTCAATTACGGTCAATAATGTATGATATTAATGTCTTATCGCGTTTAAAGACGTTCTCGAGCTACTGTGAGTCTAGCATTCGGGTCCTACTCGCTTACTAATTTGCGTATTGCTGCCACGATTCGTAGTGATCGTGGCTGCGAGTAGTCCCTAGCTGTTCCTCGGTCGGAACAGCGTCGAATGAAGTTCGGTAATGCTAGGTAGCTCGAGTATTAATTACACAATCATTGACTTAATTAAGCACATCTTAACAATCGTTAATTAGTCGCAGATCGAAAATCAGATTGAAATTTAGAGTAGCGACGTGTCGTGCATTCAGCATACCCCGAGACAAGCTAATAGTCGGAATATCGGCGACGACAGAGCCCCCTGGTGGCAGTTTTATGTACTACACGCACCGCGGTCTGTGGCCGAGATTCCCGCCAAAACCGGAGGTCGCTGTTCCTGGTGCAGGAACGTCAGGCTACCCTTCAGGTGGGCAGATGGTCCACCTGCTAGTACTAGAGGCTGAGTTCTTTTATTCCCTTGAGCGTGAAGCGCTCCCGCCCTGCGTAGCGGTGTAGACCGTCGCGGGCCCTGGATGTGTCATAATGGTATCCAGTGACTTCTTGCACTGAAGAGATGAAAAAGGGCTCTTGTCAGAGCCGCAAGCTATCCTTACGAAGTTTCCAGCTGGATATATATGACACATACATGGCTGTAACCAGCTATCAGGTACACAACAAAATTTTACACAATACAAGTTATAATGATATATTTAAAGCCGCATGCAATCTTATCGTCCATACACTGT
The DNA here is from genome assembly GCA_963924495.1 of Nemapogon koenigi. Classification (NCBI taxonomy): domain Eukaryota; kingdom Metazoa; phylum Arthropoda; class Insecta; order Lepidoptera; family Tineidae; genus Nemapogon; species Nemapogon koenigi. The sequence continues at coordinate 1,735,046 of OZ004656.1, forward strand.
CCATATATCACTATAACACGATTAATTATTATTATTTACACTGATTTAACACTATTCACAAATTGCCCATACCTATCTATCTATCTCGCTCTAACGTAGTCCGAGCGGCGGGTTTTTTTATTCGAGACGGGTTAACTACATTCGAGTTGTGCGCGCGATTCCCCATATAAAAACCCCCACCATGTCACTCGCGGCGCGATCTCCGACCTGTTCGGACTACGTTTCTATGCTAACACTAGGACTAATCTACACACTAAAATGGTCCATCTGTAGTTGCTACGAGGGGCGGCTTCCCCAGGCTGGCCCGCGTCATCTTGCGCGGGCCGCGCTAGGGGCAAGTCGGGAACAATATTTATAAAGATTTTGTACCAAAAGATGCTGAAGTCAAGTCTGTTTTACTTAGATCATCACGCCTTTTATCCCAAGAGGGGTAGGCAGAGACAATCGAATGTCATTTATTACGATCCTGACATACCTCTTTCGCTTCTTTTATATTCATCTTACCTATCATACATGCTCGGCGATTGTGTGTATTTTTAATATTGCCTTCGATCAATATTTTTTTTATATGTTTAATAAAAGTACATCTAGGCATTTCCTTTTACTTCAGCCATATAAATTTAGTCAATCTTTTATTCTTCATTCTTTCAACGTGTCCAAACCAGTTGTATTCCTAATATAATAAAGTTGAAGAATTTGGATGTTTCAAAGCGCTTGTCTCATGAACTACCAGTCGGATTTAAAAAAAAATGTGCGTTAAATAACCTGTTTCTTGAGAAAGGTTATAGGCTATATAACATCACGCTACGACTCAAAGGAGCGGAGCAGAAACTCTAAAGCCAGAGCTGAAAGCTTGTGTATTTTCACCCTAAACTCGATGTAACCTTTTACTTCGACATCGGTGTTCATTTACAAACATTGACCACTAAACTACTCTGACATCGAATACCACTTAAGTCAACAATTTAAAAGAGGGGCTAATTTCACATACATATACTCACGCCTGACTCCCACCGGGGTAGACAGAGACTAAGGACCTCCACATGCCACGATCCTGACACACCTCTCTTGTTTACATACATGTACTCACGCCTGACTCCCACCGGGGTAGACAGAGACTAAGGAACTCCACATGCCACGATCCTGACACACCTCTCTTGTTTACATACATATACTCACGCCTGACTCCCACCGGGGTAGACAGAGACTAAGGACCTCCACATGCCACGATCCTGACACACCTATCTTGTTTACATACATATACTCACGCCTGACTCCCTCCGGGGTAGACAGAGACTAAGGACCTCCACATGCCACGATCCTGACACACCTCTCTTGTTTACATACATATACTCACGCCTAACTCCCACCGGGGTAGACAGAGACTAAGGACCTCCACATGCCACGATCCTGACACACCTCTCTTGTTTACATACATATACTCACGCCTGACTCCCACCGGGGTAGACAGAGACTAAGAACCTCCACATGCCACGATCCTGACGCACCTCTCTTGTTTACATACATATACTCACGCCTGACTCCCACCGGGGTAGACAGAGACTAAGGACATCCACATGCCACGATCTTGACACACCTCTCTTGTTTACATACATATACTCACGCCTGACTCCCACCGGGGTAGACAGAGACTAAGAACCTCCACATGCCACGATCCTGACGCACCTCTCTTGTTTACATACATATACTCACGCCTGACTCCCACCGGGGTAGACAGAGACTAAGGACCTCCACATGACACGATCCAGAAACACCTCTCTTGTTTACATACATATACTCACGCCTGACTCCCACCGGGGTAGACAGAGACTAAGAACCTCCACATGCCAAGATTCTGACACACCTCTCTTGTTTACATACATATACTCACACCTGACTCCCACCGGGGTAGACAGAGATTTGTAAGTTTATAAATAGTTAATTGGAAAAAAGTTCTAGAATTCAGAAGCAAGTGCGAAAAAAGGCACCGTTTTATAAATGTTGAGGGTACCTACAAATTTTACGACACCAATAAAAACTTTGACCAGTATTTACGATTCCGTACAGTGGAAATGAGTTTTTCCATCGCAGTTCCTTTCCACCTTTCTCGGGAACCGTGTGATCCTAGGGTACCCAAAACATAAACACATCTTCACGGCTTTTATACCTTGCAGTGTGGCCAGAGACACTTGCAGCCAGTTGTTCATATTGAACAGTTTATATATATATATAAAATTTGTAAAGAAATGGGGCGTCGGTGGTTGAGTGGGTAAAAGGTCGGCTCACAACTCACGGGTTCAATCCTCACATCCGACCATGTACCAATGGGGTTTTTATAATAAAAAAATCTATGTACATTATACGACAAACCATACAAAGAGGCTTTTCCACTTTTTCTCAACAGAGAGGTAGTGGATAGCCTAATTGGTAGGACGGTGGACTTGAAACCGGAGGTTCCAGGTTCGAATCCTACCCCTATGTGCTTAAATCGACTCCTCGTGCTCCGGAGGGCACGTAAAGCCCGGTCACCAACCCGCCTGCCAAGCGTGTGGTGACTATGGCAATTCCTCTCAATGAGCACCACTAAAAATGGTGCACTAGATCCAGCAGTGGATCTTTAAGGGTTAATGATGATGACCTCAACAGAGCTGGCCACTCGTTAGATATAGCCTCAAAAAAATTTCGTTTTCCACTGGGTACCCTGGGGCTGGCAACGGTTCCCGGAAGCTGTAAGGCAACCTGTGAAAATGATATATGCTACCGCGGACTTTTTTGTAGATTATTTTGTTCTACACAATTTTTTCCTACATCATTTTGTTATATATCTTGCGGATTAGACAGCTTACGCTATGAGAACTCTTTCTCTGACTTGATTCACATTTACTGTTAATGCTCAGCTCCTAAACATGATAGGTCCATGTTTAATACTCGTAAACCTTTCTCTTAAATCAACCTATCTATTAGTGAAAACCGCAATAAAATCCGTTTTGTAATTAAATTTTCAGAAAAACTTTTTTTTTAACCAATCAGAAATTGCTTTCAAAACTCCTAGATTTTACTTATATGCTCCCTGGAGCCATAAGGTTCCCCTTTCATTACATAGGTACTTTGAGAAACCCATTGGAGCCAAAATATAGAAAAGGTCTGAGGTAAGGTCAACAAAATTGTCGTAATGTTGACATAGGCTCCCAAAGGTCATTTCTGTGAACCTTACAAGTCAACGTCTTCAAAAGAAAAGTTTTTTCAAAGAGGAAAATTGGGTTACAGTAGTTAGTTAAAATTTATATAACTAGTAACTTTCCACCCCCGGCTTCGCCCGTGTTATATTAACTTCCATCCCCATCCAAAAGCAAAATTCCAATTTTCGGACAAATTTTTCAATTTTTCTTTCCTTAAAAACCTTATTCCAATTCCGGATCCCGGCCATGTACCAATGGGTTTTTTAATCAAAAACTTATGTACATAATCCGACAAACCACACTTAGAGGCTTTTCCATCTAAATATACCTACCTCAACAGAACTAGCCACTCGTCAGGTATAGCCACACAAATACCATCGGCTAAACGGGGGAGACTTGGTCTTCCGTTGGGTACCCTGGAACCGTAACACAGTTTCGGGAGCTAAAAAATCCGTACCATTTTTTCAGTCAGAACTTTAAGACAGGATTTTCGTTTAGGTTTTTCTGTAAGCTATAAGAAATATTCCCTATTTTTTTAAAGTAGTTTCGGATATACGGTAAATTTTCGTTTATTTTCTTTAATATAATTTAAACTATGCATTTTAAAAATTATAACCTTTTATAACGAAACATTTTCAATTATTTTATTCTTCAAATCTGACACAAAATAACACAACAAATTATATAAATTATGTATAAATGTTATGTGAGTATGTATGTAAACAAGAGAGGTGTGTCAGGATCGTGGCATGTGGAGGTCCTTAGTCTCTGTCTACCCCGGTGGGAGTCAGGCGTGAGTATTGTATGTAAACAAGAGAGGTGTGTCAGAATCGTGGCATGTGGAGGTTCTTAGTCTCTGTCTACCCCGGTGGGAGTCAGGCGTGAGTATTGTATGTAAACAAGAGAGGTGTGTCAGAATCGTGGCATGTGGAGGTTCTTAGTCTCTGTCTACCCCGGTGGGAGTCAGGCGTGAGTATTGTATGTAAACAAGAGAGGTGTGTCAGGATCGTGGCATGTGGAGGTCCTTAGTCTCTGTCTACCCCGGTGTGAGTCAGGCGTGAGTATATGTATGTAAACAAGAGAGGTCTGTCAGGATCGTGGCATGTGGAGGTCCTTAGTCTCTGTCTACCCCGGTGTGAGTCAGGCGTGAGTATATGTATGTAAACAAGAGAGGTCTGTCAGGATCGTGGCATGTGGAGGTCCTTAGTCTCTGTCTACCCCGGTGGGAGTCAGGCGTAAGTTTTGTATGTAAACAAGAGAGGTGTGTCAGAATCGTGGCATGTGGAGGTCCTTAGTCTCTGTCTACCCCGGTGTGAGTCAGGCGTGAGTATATGTATGTAAACAAGAGAGGTGTGTCAGAATCGTGGCATGTGGAGGTTCTTAGTCTCTGTCTACCCCGGTGGGAGTCAGGCGTGAGTTTTGTATGTAAACAAGAGAGGTGTGTCAGGATCGTGGCATGTGGAGGTCCTTAGTCTCTGTCTACCCCGGTGTGAGTCAGGCGTGAGTATATGTATGTAAACAAGAGAGGTGTGTCAAAATCGTGGCATGTGGAGGTTCTTAGTCTCTGTCTACCCCGGTGGGAGTCAGGCGTGAGTATATGTATGTAAACAAGAGAGGTGTGTCAGAATCGTGGCATGTGGAGGTCCTTAGTCTCTGTCTACCCCGGTGTGAGTCAGGCGTGAGTATATGTATGTAAACAAGAGAGGTGTGTCAGAATCGTGGCATGTGGAGGTTCTTAGTCTCTGTCTACCCCGGTGGGAGTCAGGCGTGAGTATATGTATGTAAACAAGAGAGGTGTGTCAGAATCGTGGCATGTGGAGGTCCTTAGTCTCTGTCTACCCCGGTGTGAGTCAGGCGTGAGTATATGTATGTAAACAAGAGAGGTGTGTCAGAATCGGGGCATGTGGAGGTCCTTAGTCTCTGTCTACCCCGGTGTGAGTCAGGCGTGAGTATATGTATGTAAACAAGAGAGGTGTGTCAGAATCGTGGCATGTGGAGGTCCTTAGTCTCTGTCTACCCCGGTGTGAGTCAGGCGTGAGTATATGTATGTAAACAAGAGAGGTGTGTCAGAATCGTGGCATGTGGAGGTCCTTAGTCTCTGTCTACCCCGGTGTGAGTCAGGCGTGAGTATATGTATGTAAACAAGAGAGGTGTGTCAGAATCGTGGCATGTGGAGGTTCTTAGTCTCTGTCTACCCCGGTGGGAGTCAGGCGTGAGTATTTTCATGGAAATTAAGAAATATCAATGCATTCACACATTTAAGCTTAAGCATACATATATACATAAATATTGTATCTATATGAAAATCTGCAATGGGAACAAAGAGAGATGCACAGCGCATGCGTGAAAAGACAGAGACGACATTACGGTCGAACTCCATAAGAATTAATAAGTTAAAACGAGAAAGATATAGTCATAAATTTTATGCTAGCCCGTTTGCTTGGCATGATATTATATATATATATACATATATATGTATGTATTGAATTCAAACACACAAACACAAATCTTCACGGCCTCAATACCTTGCGGGGTGACCAGAGACTCCAGTAACAGTGTCCACTTGTAGCCAGTTGTCCATATTGAACAGAACAGGTGGCAAGTCTGTTGTTGCACTTGATGTGTCACTTCTAGAAATGAGTGTCCTCCGAAGCAGGCGTATTACAAAACAGCGTTCTAAAAGATTAGACATATTCTAACCGGGCGACACATCTACATAGTCATGACTAAGGAGTTCACAACTTGGTGCTGGAGTTATTTAGACTAAACAATGTTATGCTTTTTACTATTATTGTATTATTTTTTACTAAGTTATATTTCTTCTCGAGCGCAAAGAAATAAACATACAATTTTTATTTGAGTTTATTGGAGTAATTTTTTAACCGAACTTCAAAATAAGGAGGAGGTTGTCAATTCGTCGGAATCTTTTATTAGGGCTCCATACTCAAAGGTTAAAAACGGAAACCCTGGGAGTTAGCACAGATTTTGACAGCGACACTTTCGTTTCGGTCGAATGGCCTTGAACAGGCCAAAACGTTCATGTCCAACAAGGACCGGCCAGAGATAGCCCGGGGCCGAGAGGTACGGCCCAACAATGTGCGGGCAAATTCAGTGTACTTGTCTTTGTCCGGCCAAGCAAATTGCTCGGCATTCTTGTGCAGGACATACCCGGTCCTAGAATGTCCGGCCCAACAATGTGCGGGCAACTTCTGTGTACTTGTCTTTGCCCGGCATAGCAAATTTGCACGCACATTGTTGGGCCGGACCTCTCGGCCCCAGGCTATCTCTGGCCGGTCCTTGTTGGACATGAACCTTTTGGCCTGTTCAAGGCCATTCGACCGAAACGAAAGTGTCGCTGTCAAAATGTATGCTAACTCGGCTTATTACTAAGACTCCGCTGTCCGTCCGTCTGTCTGTCTGTCTGTCTGTCCGTCTGTCACCAGGCTGTATCTCATGAACCGTGATAGTTAGACAGTTGAAATTTTCACAGATGATGTATTTCTGTTGCCGCTATAACAACAAATACTAAAAAACAGAATAAAATAAATATTTAAGGGGGCTCCCATACAACAAACGTGATTTTTTTGCCGTTTTATAGATAATGGTACTGAACCCTTCATGCGCGAGTCCGAGTCGCACTTGGCCGGTTTTTTATTTACCGAAGTTTTCATACAAAAAAATATCGTAATGTTGTTTTTTTTTAAATGCAGAAAGGGCAAAGGATATGTGTTATGCAGCCACATTAAACTCTATGAAAATATCGACTCTCCTTTGTGGGAGTCACTTGACAGTTAACGCGCATGCGCAGAAAGTAGGTAACCGCGATTTGCCGCCAATTTGTCGATTAAGAAAAATATCTTGGTTCAATTTGTTTTGTACTATTGCATGGGATTAGATAAAGTAGGGAGTGTATGAACGGGCACATAACTTGGAATTAAAACACTCGTGGATGCTATTAAAAAATTCCACTTGTGTTTTACGTATTAATCTATCATCACGCCTTTTATCCCAAGAGGGGTAGGCAGAGACAATCGAATGCCATTTGCTACGATCCTAACATACCTCTTTCGCTTCTTTTATATTCATCTTACCTTTCATACATGCTCGGCGATTGTGTGTACTTTTAATATTTCCATCGATCAATCCATTTTTTTATGTTCATTAAAAGTACACCTAGGTCCTCTGCCAGCATTTCCTTTCACTTCAGCCATCTAAACCTTTTTATTCAATCTTTCATCCTTCATTTTTTTCAACATAAGTAAGTGATGGTACTAAAACAGCATTATGTATATTAATTTTACTTTTAGTTGTAAGCTGTGTATTTCTGCATACATTGTTTAGTTCACCAAATACTTTTCTTCAATACTAAAACAATTTAAAATTAACATTAGAACAATAAAAAACCGGCCTATAATAATAATATAATAATATAATAATAACTCAATATTCTGTGAATATTTCAAGCGTCTACCTGTTGCCGTTATCAATATCGAGCAAAAAAAATCACCCTTGTTATATGGGAGCCCCCTTAAATATTAATTTTATTCTGTTTTTTAGTATTTGTTGTTATAGCGGCAACAGAAATACATCATCTGTGAAAATTTCAACTGTCTAACTATCACAGTTAATGCTGAGATATAGCCTGGTGACAGACGGACGGACAGCGGAGTACTACTAATAATATGGTTTCCGTTTTTACCCTAAAAACAGAGTGTTTAAAAATTAAATGTTGTCCATTATGTCTTCCGTCTCGTGACGATCGTTTATTCAGATTTCAAGTGATACATATTCCACTCAAAGAGATAGAAGCAAGCTTTTATCTTTCAAAGGCTGTCATTATTTTTTCCTTTGTCGAACGAAACATCAAAAATTTGTAAATGCAGCACTCAATTTTAGCTGACACCGATTCCGATTTCAAACAAGGAAAAATACAAGGAAAATACAAAGAACACACGTGCATGAAACTGAGTCCACATTCAGTGAATTTAATATATAAAACCGTCGTGTCGCTGACTTCAAAACAAATAATAAAAAACCGGCCAAGTGCGAGTCAGACTCGCGCACGAAGGGTTACTATAAGGGTATCTAATAAGGGTTCTATAAAAACGGCAAAAAAATCACGTTTGTTGTATAGGAGCCCCCTTAAATATTTATCTTATTCTGTTTTTTAGTATTTGTTGTTATAGCGGCAACAGAAATACATCATCTGTGAAAATTTCAACTGTCTAACTATCACGGTTCATGAGATACAGCCTGGTGACAGACAGACAGACAAACGGACAGACGGACGGACAGCGGAGTCTTAGTAATAGGGTTTCCGTTTTTACCCTTTGGGTACGGAACCCTAAAAACGCGTTTTATGATTTTTTTTTCAAAACAACCCTTAAGAAGGGGTGCAATTGGGTGTTGAATTTTTGTATTGGGAAAAATGTTAGCTGTAGGTCATAGAAAGTGACCTAAAGAAGGATTTTTTTTTAAAACAACCCGGGAAAACTCTTTAGTTAGGTATAGCCTCGCAAATACCATCGGCTAAAAGAGGAAGACTTTGTCTACCGCTGGGTAGCCTGGGAGTTGGGACCGATAACATGGTTTCGGGAGCTGTAAGGCAACTGTTGAAGAAAAAATTGACCAAGAGCAAGTCTGTCCGTCCGTCTGTCACAGAGCTGTATCTTTTAAACCGTAACACCACCAGAATTGATTAATATTGTTTTTAAATGTTATAATATACTTTCAGGTCTAATCCTTTTTAAATATTCCCTAAGTAACAGGTTGCCGACGGCCGCCTTGGCCCTAGGTCGATGCCCCCTTGAGACATTGCCGGCGCAACGGGGGTTGCCCCAGCACCTCCCGGCCTGAGCCTTCGGCTCGGCCGGAAGACTCCATATGTATATGTAAGGGGGTCCCCATACAAGAAATGAATATGACCTTATTGCATATTGAGTCATTGAGTGTGTGAGTCAAACACATAACTTGGCCAGTTTTTAGTAAATTTCTCGAGTCTGCATACGAACGAAAAAAATTAAGTGGAACGAACTTCCGGCGTCGGTCTTTCCTGCTTCTTACAACCTGGGGTCCTTCAAGCGAAGCTTAATAATAATCAGGCGGTGGCAAGGTCACATGTCTTCTTCTCTATAAAAAAAATTAATAGATAATTGTGGACTTTAACTACATCCTAGTTGATAATAGGCCTCTTTCATCCCTTGGTGAACTTTACTATTGTGACGTTTAAAAAATACTAGAGGCGAATTCGGGGCAGAGAGCTAGTATATATAAGAGTTAGGTCACTTGTTATACGTAAACATTTTAGCTGGGCACCCTATCGTCCCTTAATAAATGATGCAATGCAATCTCTACAGATGCTAACATTTGTTAGGTACGATGACCATGCGGTTGGCGAAAATGGGATAATTGGGTTGTAAAAGAATAATATCTCCTCCTTTCGCCATTTTTTGCTCTTTGACCAGTTAAACTGACCTGCTAGGTTAGCATAGTTTTGACGTGACTTCTTTCGTTTCGGCCGAATGGCCTTGAAAAGGCCAAAACGTTTTATGTCCAACAAGGACCGGCCAGAGAAAGCCTGGGCCGAGAGGTCCGGCCCAACAATGTGCGTGCAAATTTGCTATGCCGGGCAAAGCCAAGTACACAGAATTTGCCCGCACATTGTTGGGCCGGACATTCTCGGACCGGGTATGTCCTGCACAAGAATGACGAGCAATTTGCTTGGCCGGACAAAGACAAGTACACGGAATTTGCCCGCACATTTTTGGGCCGGACCTCTCGGCCCGGGCTTTCTCTGGCCGGTCCTTGTTGGACATAAACGTTTCGTTTTGAAGACAAATCCGTAGCATACATTGACACAAGCAACTTCCGATCGACTCTGACGTCACACGTCACACCTTATTATGTCAGTCAGTACAATATCAATTTAATGTATATAGCATTATGGTTCATTTTAAGAGAACAGTGAACACCAAACCAGTTTCTTAGCGGAAATAGTTTTGGTAGAATTTTGAACTTATTGCTAAAGGCATAGCGTTCACAGTTCTTTGCTTCGCGGCTGCCGCAGAGTGTACGCCGTGCAGAGTTGCCAACTCGGATTTTGAAAAAGACGTAGGATAGTCTAGAAAATTATATAAGTTTATATTATTAAAATAAACGTAGAATTTGTAAAAATTGCATATGAAAAGTTCGTAGATAATAATAATAATAAATAAAATCTTTTATTTCGGACAACTATGATCCATAATTTGTTAGTATTTTTATCTTAATCTATTGTTAGTACCTAATGAAAAATAAAAGTAACACAACATTACTACATTGATCACACACTGGAGGGAGAACAGTTGTTTGTGTGCAACCGAACCCAATGACCTAAGATGGGACAATCCCATCTGTCGGCTATCGTGTTCAGGATGGTGTTGCGGCTACCGCGGACTCGCGCAAGTAGTGACGCGCACCTCTTGCGCATGACGGCGTAGATCAACGTATTTTTTATTTTAACTTTATTTACTTTAAGATTTTAAAGTTAACGGTAAAATCTAAGATCTAAGCAAAAACACGTGAACTGGCAACGCTGACAAACTTTCGTTCGACCGAAAACGAAAACGAAAGTGTCGCTGTCAAAATCTGTGCTTACCCAGCTGGTGCGCAGTAATAAGTTACCTTAGGTTTCGTTGGTATCGTTTTGTGTCGCGAGACAGAGCTCTAGGAAAATAGTTAATTGTGATGTTTTAAATGGGAAAGGCGATCTAGGACGTAAAATTCTAAAAATAACAGATATTTACGTCTGTTAAATAAGGGGCGTCGGTGGTCGAGTGGATAAGACGTCGGCTCGCAACTGAAAAGTCGCGGGTTCGATTCCTACATCCGACCATGTACCAATGGGTTTTTTATAATGAAAGATCTATGTACAATATCCAACAAACCGTACAAAGAGGCTTTTCCATCTATAATCTCAACAGAGCTGGCCACTCGTTAGGTATAGCCTCAAAAATCATTGGCTGAATGAGGAATACTTTGTCTTCCACTGGATACCCTGGAGCCGGCACCGGTTCCGGGAGCTGTAAGGCGGGGAAACCCGTGAAGAATAAAAAAAAAATAAGTGACACATCTAGGTCCATTAAGTGCAGCAACAGACTTGCCACCTGTTCTGTTCAATATGGACAACTGGCTACAAGTGGACACTGTTACTGGAGTCTAGGTATTACGCCAATTTAGTTTTGGACGAAGCCCCAAAACATGTGTAAGCATGGTCACCCCAGAGTTGTGTAAATGTATAAAGGCAGAAGATGTGCCAATCTGTAAGTGTTGGTCCTTACGTAAAAATGGAATAACCTTTTTTAACCCTTAAGGTGTGTTCACATACAATATATGAATAACAAAAATATTTATACTCAATAAGATGTGTCGGTGGCCGAGTGGTTAAGTCGTCTGGTATTAACTAGGCCACGGGTTCGATCCCGGATCCCAGTCAGGTTTTCTTATAATTAAAAAACCGGCCAAGTGCAAGTCGGACTCGCCCACGAAGGATTCCATACCATTATCTATAAAAAAGGGCAAAAAAAATAATCACGTTTGTTGTATGGGAGCCCCCTTAAGAGGCTACCTTCATATTAAATCATATTTTAAAATCGTTTTGAGTGAAACCTAAAGCTCTTAGAAATATAGAAAAAATTACATGTTATAATTAATCATATTTCATAATAATCTGTTAATCATAAAACACAAAGTAGCCTCTGAAAATAGTCTCCTTTCCAAATTTCTCAGTAGTACATGAAGTATTGTTTATTAAATTAAGTACAAATTTGTATCATCTATTACTAAAGTAAGATGTTAATTTAGATTTTCAATAAAGCTACTCCTTTAATTTAAATAAATTATTTTTGATTTGTCACTTAGGACGTTTGTTCCAAGCACCTTCCGTGCGTCTCTTCTCTTTTGTTTCTATTCAATGCGACAGAGAGAGATTCAGCGGAGAGACCAATCGATCACGTAGCGCTGGGTAGCGCTAGAGTATCGTATGCAGCTAGGCCACGCCCCTCAAACTATGATTTTATTTGAATGTATCGTCTTAAATATATATTTTATTCTGTTTTTTGTATTTTTTTGTATAGCGGCAACAAAAATACATCATCTGTGAAAATTTCAACTGTCTAACTATCACGGTTCATGAGATACAGCCTGGTGACAGACGGACAGACAGACAGACAGACGAACGGACAGCGGAGTCTTAGTAATCTAGGGTTTCCATTTTTACCCTTTGGGTACGGGACCCAAAAAACCTATGTACATAATCCGACAAATCACACTTAGTTACTTTTCCATCTAAATATACCTCAAATCAATTTCACGTCGACCGTGCCGTGACAGTGTGTTGCCCGTCCTTATCCATGACCGTGTGTTGCCCGTCCTTATCCACTATATACACGGCAACCGTCTTTACAGTCATGTACCTATTGACTTGTATAGACTCGTTCAGTATTATTGTCATAGTTAAACTAATTTCCAATAGAACTTTTATGAAATAAATAAATAAATTACTCTAATGAATGTCATCAATTTCACGCGTATTTTCAACCGATTTTGCGACTATGTACCATTTTCTCGTTTTTATCCTATAGATAATTTCACATACTTGCTATTTCTAATAGTTTTTGTATACTACTGGAAAGGCATAATATCCGTTTTGTGTATTTTCGCAAGACCGATTTTTTTGTGAAATGGTTCTTTCTCATGTTTCTGGTAAGTGAATCTTGGCCTATCTTGGTCATTTTATCAATTCTTTTTGTCAATGTATCTCTCTTATAACTTTTTAATGAGATATCGACAGAATAAGCCGCGCTGTTTACTAACTTCATTGATACCGACAAAAAAACACCTGTGAGAAATGATATACACTGACGAGCAATGTAAAAAAGCCACTAATTTCACATTCATCATGAAATATTTCCGAAATGAATCTGGGACGTTCCTCAGATGAGAAGCATGATGATGGTAAATAGTTTTTATTGTTCAAGAAACTGTTTTCAGGATTATGAAGATAAACTTGTATGGTTTAGAAAATATTTAGATTTTGTTAGACACTTTGCAAGTGGCTTTTTTTTATATTGCTTGTCAGTGTATATTTATATCTTCAGTGGTTCAGGCTGTGCGTTGATTGTCAGTCAGTCAGCCCCACGACAGTTTTATATATTTAGATTAATTATTTCTTCCGCTTAGTTACAAATCTTACTATGCTAGCTTTCCACTCAGACTTCGCCCGTGGAAAAGAAAAGAAAGACAATCAAACAAACAAACAAACACATTTTGGTATTTACAATATTAGTTAGAATGTGTACATGCCTTTATAGAAGGTGTGAATTTAACAAAATGAGGACTAGATTCAATAAGAAGGCTTTATTGATATTTCCATTTATATAACAAACTAGAAATTCCGCCCTCTGCTTCGCCCGTGGATATATTCGAACAATATAAAATATAGCCTATGTCACTCAGGGATATCGTAACTTTCTATTAGTGATACAGAAGAATGCGGAGTGAAAGATGATTATTGTGACGTGACTATAATAGAGAAAAGTCGTCCAAACCGGACACGTTGAAAGAATGATAGTGAAAGGAAATGTTAGCAGAGGGCGACCTAGGTGTACTTTTATTGAACACTAGCGGACTCGGCAGACGTTGTCCTGCCCAAACGTTGGCTTGCCTGCACTACCCTACCCCTACCCTACCCCTACCCCTACCCTACCCCTACCCCTACCCCTACCCCTACCCCTTCCCCTTCCCCTTCCCCTTCCCCTTCCCCTTCCCCTTCCCCTTCCCCTTCCCCTTCCCCTTCCCCTTCCCCTTCCCCTTCCCCTACCCCTACCCCTACCCCTACCCCTACCCCTACCCCTTCCCTTCCCCTACCCCTACCCCTACCCCTACCCCTACCCCTACTCCTACCCCTACCCCTACCCCTACTCCAACCACTACTATCATATGTCCGTCTCCTGGCTCTAAGCTACCTCCCACCAATTTTCAGCCAAATCGGTACAGCCGTTTTTGAGTTATAAATAACCTAACTAACCTACCTGGCCTACCGACTCTGGAATTAACACATTTCCGTGGTAGAAAGTAAAATACAGCGCCATCTATTGACGTTTGCAAATACATTTTAGTACACATATAAAACTCAAGATGACGCCATATATTCACAATTAAAATTTATAATTTTAACTACCCCTACTCCAACCCCTACCACTACCCTATGTCCTTCTCCTGGCTCTAAGCTACCTCCCTGCCAATTTTCAGCTAAATCGGTTCAGCCGGTTTATATAGATATAAAAAGGTATTGATCGAAGGAAATGTTAAAAGTACACACAATCGCCTGGAAAATAGAAAAATTAGAGAAAAACTGAATTTTAAAGTTAGTTTATACTAATATTATAAATGTAAATACTAAACGACAGAACCGATTTTGATGAAATTTGATATGGAGAAAGCTTAAATCTTATAGGGACTTTTTTTATAATGGGGTAAAGTATGGTATTATAATTTGGTTTTAAAAAAAAAGTGTACCGACTTAAAAAAATATGAACTGAAAAGTGTACTTTCCAAAAGCAAATGCACAAGTCACTATAAAGAAAAATACCCAAACCGCTTCAAGTGAGCCTATAAAATTTGAAGAGTTCTCGATTTCTCCAGGATCCCATCATCAGATCCTTACCTGATGACCATGGGACCACCTGTGAAGTATACCCTTTCAAACAAAATAAAAAAATACCCAAATCGCTTCAAGTGTTCCTATAAAATTTGAAGAGTTCTCGATTTCTTCAGGATTCCATCATCAGATCCTGACCTGATGACCAAGGGACCACCTGTGAAGTATACCCTTTCAAATAAAAAAACCGACGAATTGAGAACCTCCTCCTTCTTTTTTGAATTTCAGTAAAAAATTTGTATGGGCAAAACTAATCGATTATAAAGAGTGAGTGCGAATTTTGAAAATTTGTTATATGGAGGGTCATCTCTGAAAGTACGAACCGATTTTGAAAATTATTTCACTAGTTGGAAGCTATATTATCTCTCTTTGCTATAGGCTTAAGGAGACGGCTCATGATTTTTGTCTCATACAAATCAGATGCTTAGTTTTTCCAGTTTTACGCGATAAATGTATGTGCTAGGCTCGAAATTAAAATTGCTTTTCAAAGAGAAATATATTCTAAAGTTTCTCATGGAAAGAATATAACCAAAATCAGTTACACTTAAGTTTTATGAAGCCTTGAAATTCCTCAATTTCAAGCGTATTTCAGCCAAGTTTGCGACTCGAATTCTCTTAATATATTTACTGACTTACAATTTTCCAAACATTAAAAGATAGATAATTTCACATACTTTAAGAATGCACTAACTACAATTTGATAATTCTAATAGTTTTTGTAAAAACATAAAAAAGCCGAAGTCCTTTTCGTGTTTTTGGAAATACCAATTTTGTTGAGAAATCGTACTTTCTCATGTTTCTGGTACTTGAATATTGGTCTATCTTATCCTTGGTTCTTATCGATTTTAATAGTAGTCAATTGCGCTGTAATTCGTCATCTTAATAAGCTATATTTTGGCGAAAACAAGTTTTAAATAAAATATTAATCAAAACTTTTTTGTTTTCAGATGACATGACACCAGCTCTACATCTTGGAAAAGAATCAGGTTTTAACATATTCCCACAATTATATACTACATACATCACTTATCTCTCGATCTACATTCATACACTCAGCATAAGATTATAACACATTGACGTTGCGATTTAATGACTGCGAGCTCCTAAAAGCTTGAATAGTTTCGGAGAAAAAATAAGCTGGGCGAAGTTGTTAGGCACCCCTATAGAGTAAACAACATAGGTAGGTCATACACAAAAAAAGGAAGAAAATTGACGCGACGCGACACGGGAATTTTCGTTATCCTGAATTTGTATCTTTGTTACTCTGCAGAACGGATTTTAATAAAATGGGTAGGTAATATAAATAGATATAAGACGAGATGTGGGAGATGCTATAATTGAAATAACACAACCTTAAAATTAAATATAATAAAAACTGTATGGCGCAGGAACAAACCGTTCTTGGACCCCCATCAATTTGTAACTTTATTTTATAGTAATACACACTCTGTCAAGCAGGGGGGGGGGTCCAACCACCAACTAAGCCATTATTTTGAAAAAATAAAACACAAAGTACAACTTTACCTTTTATTACATCTTTTCTGCACTAGATCAATATCCTGACTCGCTTGACTCGACCTCATCAGCTCAGCTGAACTGATAGTAATTACCTACTTTTTAAAATTCTCAATTTCAAAAAGGGTCGGTGACGGATTTCGGGGGGAGTTCCGGACCCAGTGGACCCTCCCCCTGCCTACGTGCTTGCACTCTGTGTCTACCTATTACGGTTTAGAAGATACAGCCCTGTGACAGACGGACGGACGGAGAGCGGAGCCTTAGTAATACAGCTTCCTTTGTCACACTTTGGGTACGGATCCCTAAAAATTATGGAATAGTGGCAAGAATACTGGCTGCTGGCTGGAAAGAGCCCCTTGTCACCAGAAAATCCGTCGAGGGGATATATCTTTAATAAACTTTTTGTCATTTGAACCTAGAGTTTCTACACCTAACGGCACAAATTTGTAGTTTTGATTGGATTTGTAGTTTTTTCTTTAGGCAAAATCGAGTATAATGGTGGTACCACACGGTGGTATAAATTGGTACCACCATAGAGAAATTCCATTGGGTGTACGTTTATATTTAAGTGATAATTTCATTATGACTCGGCGCTCCGAACTTACTAATTCAGTAAGACATAGTGATGGGTGCATTGAATATCGAAATATCGATATCGATAGATCTTTCATAGTGTTATGAAAGAGTCACAAATTCGCACGGGTACAATATGATTTTACAGCAATTTGAATACGCTTATAACTACTTATATATTAGAGAAGGGCCGTCGGTGGTCGAGTGGGTAAAAAGTTAACTCACAACTGAGAAGTCGCGGTTTCGATTCCCACATCCGATGGGCTTTCATCATAAAAAATCTATGTACATTATCCGACAAACCGTACAAAGAGGCTTCAACAGAGCCGGCCATTCGTTAGGTATAGCCTCAAAAATCTTCGGCTAAATGAGGAAGAGCTGTAAGGCAACTCGTGAAGTTGTTTTATCTATTAGGGATAGATATATAGGTATGCTGCCGCGGACTTTTCTGTAGATAATTTTATACTACACAATTATTATCTACGTCATTTTGTTATATCTCTCACGGATTAGACAGCAAACGCAATAAAAACTCGTTCGGGCTAAGTTTTTCCCCGACTTGATTCACTTATACTGTTAATGCTCAGCTGCAAAACATGTTAGGTCCATGTTTAGTACTGTTAAACCTTCCGGGTGAATCGACCTATCTAATGGTGGAAACCTCAATAAAATCCGTTTAGTAGTTTTTACGTGAAAAGGTCACAGATTTGTTTTATAATATGTAGTCATTAAGTTACGAACTATTCAATTTGGCCGGTTTATTACTTGTAGTTAATTATGGACATGAATTGTAACTATGGCAGAAGATGTCAACATTTGAATTTCATGTTCTTTGTTATGATCTATATTGAAAACAATTTAAAAATAACCTTTGTCTGTTGCAACCAACTTAATGTTTAAACATAAAGTTGCTATCTTCTCTTAGCAAGCACTTTAGAAATTAAATACTCTAGGAAAATGCCCGTAGTAACATACTTATAGAAATTTTACAAATAAACCAACTTGCACTCTTTCCATAATAATTATTACTAAAGGTGTAATGTCCGTATAGACAGTTATATTATATTTAAAACTAATAAAAATATGATATAAACATATGATTATTACGCCTTTAGACACTTCCCCTGTATAATACATATTATACTCCAACGACTTCACCTTGGACACCCAACTAAGACAATCATTATCTTTCTAACGATGTAGACTATCTCGCGGTAGACAAATTCGCTCAGCCGACTGCTAGTTATCGATAAATGACTTGTATTACTAGATAGTACATCACTAGTAATTTATAAATCAACTCCCTAATCTATATCTCCGTGATCCCTCCCTACCAAAAACCGACCTTTAATGAACAAACAGATCTGAATTGCCCTTTGTTTATTTGAATTTTTTAATTGGGACTGTGTCTGAATATATTAATCGGAATGCGGTTTTTTACGACTTAATTAGTGCCGTGTATACCTCTACAAATTTGAAACAAATACCCATTTCTTTATACAGTTGTAGAAATACTTTCAAACAAAATAAAATATAGCTTATATCACTCCATAATCCGGCTTCCAATTAAAGTAGGGCCAATTTATTAGGTCACATTTGACATCTTTCAGTCTTAGCTTCAGAATGGTTTATTAGTCTAGGTCAGTGGTTCCCAATTAGATTTTCCTGAGTACCCCTTCGCGAAAGGACCCAAACTCGCGTACCCCCTGTAGCCAAGGCCAATAAATTAAAAATCTTAATTAAATTGATAGACTCAAAATATATCGCGGCGATTGCTGTTTGCGTACAATCCAACGTAAAAACATCTCCGACTGTCAGTAGAAGGGATATGTTTGCGCCTGAAATTAGTACGCGTACCACTAATTGGGAAACACTGGTCTAGGTAAATCGTAAAATTGCTTTCTCTTGTCATCATTATAATAAATAAGTAATGAAACTGAAAAAAGTTAGGCAATTGTTCCTTCGAAAAATAAGTATTAATGTGTGCCCGCTGTTACAAGGTTATGTTGTTGAAATTTGATGAAGTGGCAAATGTGACCTATTAAATTGGCCCTACTTTAGTGAAAGAATTTTTAGTATCGGTTCAGTAGTACTATCTTCGACCGGGGATTCTTTTTAATTATATGACAATAATTTATCACTCTGTGCATATCTGTGCAAAATATACCGTCTATCTATTGTTTCATTTTGACGTGAAAGACGATTAAGGACAAAGAAACTCACTTTGACATTATTATATAAGATCTATCCCCTTCGATTTCCACCTCGACCTCACACCAATGAGTTTTAAATATAATTGATCTAAATATACTGGGCCTAATAATAATGATCATACAAAAACTGAAATATTTTTCAATCAATTTCTTAGTTATGAATTTAATTTAATAATAATAAATAGGTTTATATGGCTGAAGTGAAAGGAAATGCTGGCAGAGGACGACCTAGGTGTACTTTTATTAAACATATAAAAAAAATGATTGGAGGCAATATTAAAAGTACACACAATCGACGAGCATGTATGAAAGGTATGATGAATATTAAAGAAGCGAAAGGGATATGTCAGGATAGTATCAAATAGCATTCAATTTTCTCTGCCTACCCCTCTTGAGATAAAAGGCGTGATGATAGATAGATTAAGTTAATAAAATGAGGTAGGTAATATTGGAATATTGCATTTATCGAAATTTTATCGACAAATTTCTACACTATATTTTTCACATCACTATTTAACCGTGTCTTTTGAGTCCGTTATTTACACATTACCTATACTTAATCCAACCAGTCACTGTGACGTTCGAATATTTATAATATTAATGGGATTCGAATGTGGGACAATGTTATTTTTTGTATTAAATTTTGCATGTCTTCTTCAAAATTTAGAATAAAAAAGCAATCATCGGTTCAGAACTGCCCGAGATATATGTAAACATACATACGCGTCTTGAATCGGTTTAAAATAATAAATAACTCAATGTTTAAACTATCTATGTATCATCACGCCTTTTATCCCAAGAGGGGTAGGCAGAGACAATCGAATGCCATTTGTTACGATCCTGACATACCTCTTTCGCTTCTTTTATATTCATCATACCTTTCATACATACTCGGCGATTGTGTGTACTTTTAGTATCTCCATCGATCAATACATTTTTTTTTCAATAAAAGTACACCTAGGCCGTCCTCTGCCAGCATTTCCTTTCACTTCAGCCATTTAAACTTTTAGTCAATCTGTCATCCTTCATTCTTTCAACATAATAATAAATCCCTTTTCTGGCCACACCGTTAAGCATAAAGAACATGATGGTGTGTGTTATCGTTCAAATATACAAAGTATACTTTCCAGGTGTTCTCTTGGTCATTAGGTCAGGATTTGATGATGGGATCCTGAAGAAATCGATAACTCTTCAAATTTTATAGGCACACTTGAAGCGATTTTGGTATTTTTTTATAGTGACTTGTGCATTTGCTTTTGGAAAGTACACTTTTCAGGCAAATTATTATTCCGAAAATCATCGTATTTCAAACATTTCCACGGGCGAAACCGCAGCGGTAAGGTATATTGAATAAGGTCCCATCCCATTATCAAACCTAAGACTTCTAAGCTTAATCCGCTGGCAGCTACAATTTATTTCTAATTTTCTTTTCCCTACATAAAAGATTATTTGATAAAAAGTAAATTATGCTATTTCCTTGTTCAACGAGTCTTCAAGGTACACTTAAGGACATACTTTATAAACTTTTTTTTAAACTATTTTTACTAAACAAATACACACAAATGGCCTTTATACCTTGAGGTGCGGCCAGAGACCTGGTAACAGTGTCCACTTGCAGCCAGTTGTCTAACTTAAGACTGAAAGAAAGTCAGTCATCAAAATCCAATTTTTAATCATTTTTTTCAGAAAACCTGATCTATTTACGAAACTGAAAAAAATTATATTGATTTTAAGGATATGACAAATATTGTTATTGTTTTGAAAATATGATTACAAACATTTTACTCGATAGAAAAAAATCCTAAATACACCTCTGAAAACTTTATTTATCAAATTTTATGGCTATAATACAGATGGTACCATTACAAAAATTAACATGAATATTTTTTTGGTAATTATCTATCGTTTTATTGTAAAATTATTTCTATGTTGTATAAGATTTTTATTAAAATCGCGTTTTAAACAAAAAATATCGCTTACGTTGAAGCGCTTACTATTACTATCCTACTCGCGTGCGCGCGATTCTAGATAAATGCGTTCTGCTCTTTCATCACTCATTTTCCCATTCACCACTTCCCCTTAAGCGACCGATGTGTCACTTCTTTAAAAGACGTAAGTATCTGTTATTTTTAGAAGAAGTGCAGACGGATTAATATTACCCTCCGAAGTACGAAGAGTCGAATTAAAGCACATATTCATAAAGTACGGAACGATGTCATCAGAGAAGAATGCGGAGTAAAAGATGATGTTGTGACTAAAATGAAGAAAAGTAGTTTACGCTGATTTCGAGACATTGAAAGAATGAAAGATTGACTAAAAATATATGGCTGAAGTGAAAGGAAAGGAAAGGAACATATAAAAAATATATTGATCGATGGAAATATTAAAAGTACACACAATCGCCTCTGTCTCTGTTGTCTCTGCCTACCCCTCTTGGGATGAAAGGCGTGATGACAGATAGATAAATAGATTCATAAAGAAAATTGGTGCTTACCATTTTATCATGGGAATTGAACCCTTATACCTACTAAAAAGCAAGAAATAATTAAATATTTCGTTTCGCCATTGAATTTGAAGTCGGTTAGTGTCAAATATGTTCAATCAAGTTCAATGTTATCTACGTTTGTAATTAATTGTCTAGATTAGTGAAATTTAGAGCTAGGTAGTTCATTATTTAGCACCAACCGTCTTCTTGCTTCATGTTTGAAGTCGGTATACTTTAAAAAAAGTTTATTTATTTTGTGATTTTGCCTAAATCGTCAAATTACTCATTGAGTTATAACAAAAATTTCCCTAAAAAATAGTCTCAAAATTTCTGAAAAACTACTGAACCAATTTCCTTTTAAATAAAAGAAGAATTTTCCAAATCGGTTTACAAATGACGGAGTTCTGAGGTAACAAACATAAAAAATACAACCGAATTGAGTACCTCCTTCTTTTTTTTTAAGTCGGTTAAAAATAATACTTAATTAATTTCCTTGCCAGTACTTTCTACACAGTTTTAGATGTAAAATAGTTTTTATTGCCTCCACAAATTACTTTCTTTATATCATTAGTTAAGGAAATTTTCGCTTTATTACGTGACAAGCGGTAGAATATGTTAGAGCAAAACAAAACATTGTATAACTTTAAACGTGCGTCGGTGGCCGAGTGGTTAAGACGTCTGGTATTAACTAGGCAGACCACGGGTTCAATACCGGATCCCGGTCATGTACTAATGGGTATTTTAAATTAAACTTATGTACATAATCCGACAAACCACACTTAGAAACTTTTTCATCTAAATATACCTCAACAGAACTAGCCACTCGTTAGGTATAGCCTCACAAATACCATCAGGCAAACGAGGGAGACTTGGTCTTCCGCTGGGTATCCTGAAACCGTGAAGAAAGAAAAAAATAAAAAAACTTTTAACAGTTGTTCAAGACATTACAAGTTTGATACAAACTGTGATATCATACTCAAGGTACGATGTATCACATCATCACACACAGGCCCGCCACTAACTGTTTCAGCGCCCGCGTGCAAATACCCGATTACACCAAAGCGTTATCCCCTCTACCTCTACAGCGGTAGGCGCAGACGGCGTAGGTCAAAACTAAGCGTCTTCTGAATTTTGAGACGTCTTGGTTTTACCCTAGTTATTGTTTCATATCAATAAACTGACCAATAGATATCGTTATTATGACATGATAAAAGTTTTTGCCGCCCCCTTGAAAATGCCGCCCTTGTGCGGTGCACGCCCTGCACGCCCGTACGCGGCGGGCCTGATCACACGTACCTTGCGGTGTGACCAGAAACATCAGTAACAGTGTCCACTTGCAGCCAGTTGTCCATATTGAACAGAACAGGTGGCAAAGATGATCGAGATTCAACACAGGCCACACATTAAGGTGCCCACTCATTCGTCCAATCCCCGGCGTGCCGCCATATACGGTCCACCGAAATCGACCACAGACTCGTTCAATTCTTGTACGCGCGGCCCACCATCCGTTTTCAAATCGTTGTATTTGTGGTTGATTTCGATGGCTGGAACGATCTATCACACGCATCCACACGCCTTTGTTTAATCGAATCTTGTGTGTCTGTGTGGGTGAGTGAATTGTATGTGATCTAGATCGTATGATTTAAATTGCTCATGTGTGGCTTGTGTTCAATCTCGATCATACGGCGGCCGGACCGAACATTTTCGGTCAGATACCGGACCAGTACAGTCTAGATCACATGCAATTCACTCACCCACACAGACACACAATATTCGATTAAACAAAGGCGTGTGGATGTGTGTGTGTGACAAATCGTTCCGGCCATCGAAATCAACCAAAAATACAACGATTTGAAAACGGATGGTGGGCCGCACGTACAAGAATTGGACGAGTCTGTGGTCGATTTCGGTGGACAGATGGCGGCGCGCCGGGGATTGGACGAATCTTTTCCATCTAAATATACCTGAACAGAACTAGCCACTCGTTAGGTATAGACTCACAAATACCAAAAGTGGACTTTGTAACCATTGTCACTGGCTACTCCACAATATTGAAAGACCGCAATGATACAGTTATTTTCTAAATTGAAAACCGCGTAGCGCTCTGTAAAAGATGAAAGAGCGATACATATAATGAAAGAAATTGTAACAAGTAATGAAAAGCAAACTTAGTTGCCTTTCCTTTTTCCAATCTTTTCTACTTAATAGTCTTTGTATTATTCCGCCGGGCATATACTCACGACTCCCACCGGGGTAGACAGTGAATTACATTTTGAAATACATTGAAATTTGTACCAATGAGAATGGAAATGTATTTTCGATCGACATTTCGATATCTCCGGAAGTTGTAGGTCACTTTAGAATAGATGATTGAGGTGTTTTAAAAAAAACCAACCAAGTGCGAGTTGGACTCTATAAAAACGGCAAAAAAACGTTTTTAATAAATATTTATTTTATTCTGTTTTTTAGTATTTGTTGTTATAGCGGCAACAGAAATACATCATAGAAAGTGCTACATACAACAATCCAACGACTATGAGTAAAAGGAATACTCCCCAACGCACATCGTTGGAAAGTTGCATATATGCCAATCTATTAAATATTTTCAATGGCGCGATACAGGTTTCAATGAGTTAGTAACGGTGGGACATCTATCGACGCGATGTGCCGCCACATGACTCCCTTCCCAGACCAGAGGTCGATACAGTATAAAAACCAACATCCATGTGCCTAGCTTTGCCAGCTGTGACGAACTACGCCACTGGTTGACTCTATCGCGGCTGAATCACCTGTCGTCATGTCGGGCGGTCTGGTCAGTGGGAAGTGGAAGTAGGATGCGGTGCATTGCGGGTCAGGAATACAGGCGTGTTCATACGGGGTCACCAATATAGAAATGGCTACATACAACAATCCAACGTCTATGAGTAAAAGGAATACTCCCCAACGCGCATCGCTGGAAAGTTGCATATATGCCAATCTATTAAATATTTTCAATGGCGCGATACAGGTTTCAATGAGTTAGTAACGGTGGGACATCTATCGACGCGATGTGCCGCCACATGACTCCCTTCCCAGACCAGAGGTCGATACAGTATAAAAACCAACATCCATGTGCCTAGCTTTGCCAGCTGTGACGAACTACGCCACTGGTTGACTCTATCGCGGCTGAATCACCTGTCGTCATGTCGGGCGGTCTGGTCAGTGGGAAGTGGAAGTAGGATGCGGTGCATTGCGGGTCAGGAATACAGGCGTGTTCATACGGGGTCACCAATATAGAAATGGCTACATACAACAATCCAACGTCTATGAGTAAAAGGAATACTCCCCAACGCGCATCGCTGGAAAGTTGCATATATGCCAATCTATTAAATATTTTCAATGGCGCGATACAGGTTTCAATGAGTTAGTAACGGTGGGACATCTATCGACGCGATGTGCCGCCACATGACTCCCTTCCCAGACCAGAGGTCGATACAGTATAAAAACCAACATCCATGTGCCTAGCTTTGCCAGCTGTGACGAACTACGCCACTGGTTGACTCTATCGCGGCTGAATCACCTGTCGTCATGTCGGGCGGTCTGGTCAGTGGGAAGTGGAAGTAGGATGCGGTGCATTGCGGGTCAGGAATACAGGCGTGTTCATACGGGGTCACCAATATAGAAATGGCTACATACAACAATCCAACGTCTATGAGTAAAAGGAATACTCCCCAACGCGCATCGCTGGAAAGTTGCATATATGCCAATCTATTAAATATTTTCAATGGCGCGATACAGGTTTCAATGAGTTAGTAACGGTGGGACATCTATCGACGCGATGTGCCGCCACATGACTCCCTTCCCAGACCAGAGGTCGATACAGTATAAAAACCAACATCCATGTGCCTAGCTTTGCCAGCTGTGACGAACTACGCCACTGGTTGACTCTATCGCGGCTGAATCACCTGTCGTCATGTCGGGCGGTCTGGTCAGTGGGAAGTGGAAGTAGGATGCGGTGCATTGCGGGGTCAGGAATACAGGCGTGTTCATACGGGGTCACCAATATAGAAATGGCTACATACAACAATCCAACGTCTATGAGTAAAAGGAATACTCCCCAACGCGCATCGCTGGAAAGTTGCATATATGCCAATCTATTAAATATTTTCAATGGCGCGATACAGGTTTCAATGAGTTAGTAACGGTGGGACATCTATCGACGCGATGTGCCGCCACATGACTCCCTTCCCAGACCAGAGGTCGATACAGTATAAAAACCAACATCCATGTGCCTAGCTTTGCCAGCTGTGACGAACTACGCCACTGGTTGACTCTATCGCGGCTGAATCACCTGTCGTCATGTCGGGCGGTCTGGTCAGTGGGAAGTGGAAGTAGGATGCGGTGCATTGCGGGTCAGGAATACAGGCGTGTTCATACGGGGTCACCAATATAGAAATGGCTACATACAACAATCCAACGTCTATGAGTAAAAGGAATACTCCCCAACGCGCATCGCTGGAAAGTTGCATATATGCCAATCTATTAAATATTTTCAATGGCGCGATACAGGTTTCAATGAGTTAGTAACGGTGGGACATCTATCGACGCGATGTGCCGCCACATGACTCCCTTCCCAGACCAGAGGTCGATACAGTATAAAAACCAACATCCATGTGCCTAGCTTTGCCAGCTGTGACGAACTACGCCACTGGTTGACTCTATCGCGGCTGAATCACCTGTCGTCATGTCGGGCGGTCTGGTCAGTGGGAAGTGGAAGTAGGATGCGGTGCATTGCGGGTCAGGAATACAGGCGTGTTCATACGGGGTCACCAATATAGAAATGGCTACATACAACAATCCAACGTCTATGAGTAAAAGGAATACTCCCCAACGCGCATCGCTGGAAAGTTGCATATATGCCAATCTATTAAATATTTTCAATGGCGCGATACAGGTTTCAATGAGTTAGTAACGGTGCGATATCTATCGACGCAGTGTGCCGCCACAACATCATCTGTGACAACTGTCTAACTATCACGGTTCATGAGATACAGCCTGGTGACAGACGGACAGACAGACAGACGGACGGACAGCGGAGTTTCAGTAATAGGGTTTCCGTTTTTACCTTTTGGGTACAGAACCCTAAAAAAGGCTCTAGAATGGTAATTTTTTAGGGTATCGAAACCCTAACCGTCCGTCTGTCACAGCGCTGTATCTTTTGAACCGTAATAGGTGGACACTTTAAATTCTCCCAGAGTGTGTATTAAGAGGCTACCTTCATATTAAAGCATATTTTTCAAATCGTTTTGAATGAAACCTAAAGCTCTTACAAATACAGAAAAAATTACATGTTATAATTAATCATATTTGATATTAATCTATTAATCATATAACATGTTTTAAGAAACTTTGCTCGATAGAAAAAAATTGCAAAGTAGCCTCTGAAAATAGTCTCCTTTGTAAATTTCTCAGTAGTACATGAAGTATTGTTTATTAAATTAAGTACAAATTTGTATCATCTATTACTAAAGTAAGATGTTAATTTAGATTTTCAATAAAGCTACTCCTTTAATTTAAATAAATTATTTTTGATTTGTCACTTAGGACGTTTGTATCGTCTTAAGAACAAATTAAAAAAAAATTGATTTTTTTTTGCTCGAATGGCAATAATGGCAATTCATACAAACTCTAACTATAATGCACACTCGTAAGTAAAACAACAAATAATAAAAACTTGCCAAGTGTGAGACGGACGCGCGCTAATTTGTTCCTGCACCATACAGGGGCGTCAAACTTGGTCTGACCTTAGTGCATAGTATTGAGTATAAGAACCCTTCGTGTGCTAGCCCGACTCGCACTTGACCTGTTTTTTATGATTTTTTTTTATTCTACATGTTCGTGTTCAGAAAGGTCTATATCTCGTGATGTTTATCAAAATTTGAAAAATAAATAATTAATACCTAATAATAAGTTTTGTAGTTATGACAATTTTAAGATCAAAAATTAAAAGGGTCATATCTCGAAACCCACTGAGTGCATGAGAGCTGTGAATTTTAATTAGAAACTTATGTACTATCGCGGTCAAGGAGCATATCCTTTAACAGTTAGTTTATTTCTATCTCTTTCTTATTCTATTCTATTCTATTTTTTCGTGCTATGGCTCCATCAGGGCTTTGATGATTCCGCCAATGTCACAGTTGAGAAAGACACTTCCTAAGGAGAGCAAATATGTTCAGTATTATATAACAAGGAACCTATTAATACGGGGTTTGGAATTCTTAGACTTTAGGACATCACAGGACAACACAGAGACATACACATTTTGTACAGTACAATACTAACAGAATTTGGAAGGGGGAGGTGTTAGTGAAGACATATTATATTACATTAGAGTTTAATTTTATTTACAAGAATGTGTTTACCTATTTTATAAACAAAGGAAGAGGGGACCAAGGATAGAAGGAATTTTATGTTGACAGGGAGGGGGATGGAGCGGGGCTCTTTCTTATAAAAATAGTTTTTTGTTGTCAGTACCTACGTATTATGTTTAAAAAAATAGTTGTCAAATTGACTCAAAATAAAGTCATCAACTTGTCACTTGTTTATTGTTAAAAAAATATTATTACAAATATATTATTATTATGCAAAGAAATATTGATATTGCTTTAAGAGCCAGAATGGACAACATTTCATTTTTCGTAAGGTACCAAAATTCGAAAACCGTTTGGAGATTACATGCAAGAAAGCTTATTTTTCATTTTTTTTATTTTTATATCCTTTAGTTTTCGAGTTATTTTAAAAATACTGAAATATTGAAAAATAAGGATTAATCTGTGCTAACCCTCTAATTTAAAAATACTAATGTCTGTTGGCTGAGTTCTTAGTTATTATTTTTTTTTTTGTTTCTCATTCTCCATTTAGGCTGGATACAAGTCCATTTGCCTCTGTTCACATATCACTTAGGTGTTGCCTTCTATTAATTTTACCCATTTTCATTCCATTTGAAGCTAAATTAATAATTATTCATTAAATATAATTATAAAAATACTTCTTTTATATAATATTTTTTTGGAAGTCTTGCTAGTTTCGAATGGGCTATCGCACAGGAAATATATTTACGAGTGAAACCGCGGACTAAAGCTAGTATTGTTATACATTATGAATAATGTTGTAGGTGATTTGAGTTCCGGCTACGGCAACACCTATTCGGAACCTACACCAATATTAATACTCTTTGCATTTCTATAACGTATACTCTGTGGTTTGACTAACACTATCTGTCACTTTCTTTGTGTGGCAGTTTATATTTCTTATTTTTAGTCCTAGCTAAGGTTTTTAGTTTATAAGTCCTCAGGATTTATAAAAATTCAAAATTAAATTAAAAATATAAAAACTCAACCAAAAATAAAATATAAAAATACGTGTATCTTATTTTTTAATATATTTTTAATAAAAGTAATAAAAATGGGTGATTAAAAAAATGAAATGTTGTCCATTGTTGGCCTTCATGATGAAGGATTCAATATATCGCAAATAGCCGAACGGAAGGGAGTAACAAGGAAAACGGTGCGACGCTGGGTTCTTAGATGGGAAAATAAAAATACACTTGCCCACAGAAACCGACCGGGTATGATACCGCTAATTAATAATAATCAACGTATTTTGATGCGTGACGATTACGAGCAATTTGGATTTACCCCAACTCGCCAGTTTGCTCAACAATTCGGCACTTCTGAGGACTGTTCGACATGCGCTTCATGCGTAGGGGCTACACCACAGACGGTACGCAACAAAAGTGGAGTTAACGGAGGCTCACAAAGCCGCAAGGCTGGCTTTCGCCTATGAATACCTTGATTGAATACCTGAACAACAGCAATATTTGTGGACGAAAAAAATTTTAAATCCAGCCAGACAGGCCGTTTACATTTATGGCGGCGCAATAATACACGCTACGAAGAGCGATATGTTGTACGGAACACAGAGTCTGGTCGTATATGTCTTAATATATGGGGATGGATGAGTGCAGACGGCCCGGGTGAACTTGTACCCATACATGGACGTTTCAATGCCGCTAAGTATATCGATGTGTTGTCAGAAAGCATGTATCCCACGTGTATCCGGCAGAAGAACATGCTGAAATTACTTTTGTGCAGGACAATAGCCCGATACATAGAGCGATGAGCGTGAGTGGTTTAATCAACACGGCGATATACGCATTATACCCTGGCCAGCTACGTCCCCTGATTTAAACCACATAGAAAACTTATGGGGTTTAATGGTTCAGAAGTGGGATGCACGCAATGAACGACAACAAGCGGCATTGGAACAACATGTTATGCAAGTATGGGATGATATCAGAGGCACTGATTTGTGTGCGAATTTAGTGGGCTCTATGAGAAATAGGTTGCAGGAAGTTATTGCCCAGAATGGAAGTTACACGCGTTAATAATATTATTTTTATTTTATTATATTTAATTAATAATAATTTGACGTGAGTAGACTTTGAGGTTGAAACAAAATCACGTATATATTAACATTTGAAGTAAGAACAAAAAAAAAATGAAATGTACACAGGAAATTAGACCTTACGGTGGGACTGCTCCCTTGACCGCCGATACATTAAAAGCTTTTTCATCTAAATATATCTCAACAGAACTGGCCACTCGTTAGGTATAGCTTCACAAATACCATCGGCTAAAAATTAATACGGGAAAATTGATTTTTCATGAACAAACTGCTCATAAAACCATGTCTATCTGTTGCTCTGTTTGACGTAAATTGACAAACAAAGAAATAAACACACTTTGGCATTTTTAATATTAGTTATCTTACAAAAAAATAAAAAAATATAGTTGCCTTTGACCCTATCTGCCCTTTAAAGCATTACGGTCGTAAGGAAACATATAATTATCCGACTGAGCACACAAGGAATTGTTGTTCAAAATTATAATGTTGTGATTTCATTTGAGCGAAATACAAGTAAGCGTTAATGAAGCGTTTTATATATATAATTGTTTATGAAGTGTGATGACACGCGTTTTATCTTAAGAGGGGTAGGCAGAGACAATCGAATGCCATTTGCTACGATCCTGACGATCTTTCGCTTCTTTTGTATTCATCATACCTTTCATATATCCTCGGTGATTGTGTGTACTTTTATAACATTTCTTTCGATTTTTTTTTATATGTTTAATAAAAGTACACTCTGCCAGCATTTCCTCTCACTTCAGCCATATAAACCTTTTAAGTCAATCTTTCATCCTTCATTCTTTCAGCGTTGGACAACGTAAATTACTTTTCTTCTTTTTTATCGCTTTTTTCTCTAATGACTTCGATTCGGATACGGTCAATACGCTTTACATCACATATTCCTGTTGGAAGAATACTTTTTACCTATACCATTATTATTGCATTTAAATAAGATACATTTATGCGAGAAAACTTATATTAATTGTTTACACAATAGATAGAAAAAATATAAAGTCACTATGGCATAATATTAGAGGAGGCTAGGCCAAGTCTACGTAAAGACTTGTCTAAAAGATATTTTTAGTAGTATATTTTGACGTGACAACGTCTTATAATTCGATTACCTCGCTCTGAGGCGTTCCATTTAAGGCTTGAAGTGCAAGCGAGAGCGCGGAACGAGCGACAAACAGGCACAATCGGCCTCCGCGTTCGGCAGCGTTCGACATCTGTCTCTCTCCTATTTGAGTGAGCGATGCGTTCGCGTGGACAGCTTTCTTATGACGTTGTCACGTTCAACTATCGTCAGTAAACCGACTTTACAGACAACCGATTTTTTATTCTACATAATAATTCTGTCCTACATAATTTTGTATATCTCTGACGGATTACAGCATAGACATAGTAGACAAAGACAGCATATTACGTCACGCGCGCTAGCATTAATTTTTCTCTCGACTTAATTCACTAATAGTGTTAATGCATCGTAGACCTTATTGAATTAATCTATGTCATAGTGTTTTCAATCAAGAAAATTGACTCAGTATTTTTAGAGTGAAATGGCCACAAAAATACAGACTAAAGAATTTTAATGGCATATGGAAGTCCATAAAATCGCTGCATTGTCGCTCATACAATAAAAGCCTCAATATGGCCTCAACTTTAAGGACGTGCTTTAAACTCTGGGTTAGAACATTTAGAAGAAATTATTGCTGCAAGGGGTAGCTTCTATATGGTTTTTCTCATTTAGCAAGGATTATCTTTGTAGGGAAATGTTCAAACTTCAACCCTTTAACCCTTTGGGGCATATACGTGCCATTATTCTAAGCAATACTAGCAGTTACTCGCTGTTTTGCTAGTGAGAAAATAGGACAAAATAGGGCTTAATTATATATTTTTTTCCCAGCCGCAGACCAAGACTCCCTCTTTTAGCCGATGGTATTTGTGAGGCTATACCTAACGCGTGGGTAGTTCTGTTGAGGTACATTTAGATGGAAACGCAGAGTGGTATCAAAATATCTCTCCTAAGTATCAAAGTTAATATTTGATACGCCATTTTGAAGATTATTTTCCCCTGTAATGACGAAAAATAAACAAACAAATCTAATATAATGTTTCTTTTAAAATTTGATCATTTTATTTCATCATTCAATCAATTAGCTTACATGTAGATAACAATGCCCACATTTAGCGAAAATCTATCACTGCACTTTAATGTAGCTATTTACACCAAATTGTCATCCGAAGTTGTACAGCTTTTTGTCTCGAGTGAGTATTGAACTCCAGCACTTCAAGTCCAACACTATAACCACTGCGTTATTAACGCTATATTTACTGCGACGATTAAAATAAACAGCTTAGCACTTTCGTAGCACCATCGTAGAGGTCCCCAGATTTCTTTAAAAAAAACTTCACTTTGCCGTTGCCGGCCCCAGGGTACCCAGCTGAAGACAAGGCTTCCTTCACTTAGCCGAAGATTTTTTGAGGCTATACCTAACGAGTGGCCAGCTCTGTTGAGGTATGTATATGGACAAGCCTCTTTGTACGGTTTGTCGGATAATGTACCTACATAGATTTTTTTTCCATTTCATTTTTTTTATTAAATTAAATTATAATCTTAAATCAAATCTAAAGATTAAAAATAACTAAATAAACCAGGTCCGCGTGGAATAGTGGCAAGAATACTGGCTGCATTTCCCCGCTGAATCGCAATGCTGATTCGTTGAGCGAGGAAGGAGCCAGCCCTCTTGTCACCAGAAGAGATGATCAGTCGAGGGGATACATCTTTAATAAAATTTTTGGCATTTGAACCCCACGGACATAGAGTTGCTAAGTTTTATTATAAAAACCCATTGGTACATGATCGGATGTGGGGATCGAATCCACGACTTCTCAGTTGTGAGCCGACGTTTTACCCACTAGCCACTCGTTAGGTATAGCCTCATAAATACCATCGGCTAAACTAGGGAGACTTGGTCTTCCGCTGGGTACCCTGGGATCAATATGTGCTTTAATCGACTCCTCGCTTCTTCTAAAAATATCAGATATTTACGTCTGTTAAAGAAATGACACATCTAGGTCCATGCAGCAACAGACTTGCCACCTGTTCTGTTCAATATGGACAACTGGCTACACGTGGACACTGTTACCGATGTCTCTGGTTACACCGCAAGGTATATAGGCCGTTAATGTTTTGTTCTAAGTATTGAACCCAGATTCTCCAATTTCAAGTCCAACCACTCGGCTATAACGCTAAATTTACTCCGACGTATATTTTCTACGGCGTAGCACTTACGTAGCACCTTCGTAGAGGTCGCAATATTGACACTATAAGAGTGCCATGAGGCTCCCCAGAACCGTATTATCCAACCTTAGGTTATAGATTGCATACATATTTTTAATGGGACAAGTTGAACAATTTAAATACCTACATTAATATGCTTATAACTACTTATCTATTAGAGATAGATATATGCTACCGCGGACTTTTTTGTAGATCATTTTATTCTACACAATTCTTTCCTACATCATTTTGTTATACCTCTGACGGATTAGACAGTATAAGCCATGATAACGCGCCGGAGCTAACTTTTCCCCGTTTTGATACACTAATACTGTTATTGCTTAACTCCTAAACATGATAGGTCACCTATATAAGTATCTGTTATTTTTAATTTTAATACCTTTCCAAAAATTAGTGCTAACTTTTTGAACAGTAACGAAGATCTCGAAACCGTTTCGAGGAATAAGTCTGTACTTTTTTAAGATATTCAATAAAAAACAATAACCTTCATAATATGACGTTATCATAAGCGGTATGAAAAAAATACCTTTGCCTACAAAAAAAAGTAAACGTCAATCTTTGAGTGATAGCTTTATAAATTTATATATTTTCTCGTGTGATTGTTTTCTATGTTATTCGGACATGACGGGATGAAATACTTTTTAATTGCCATTTTGAAAAACTATTAACAATTTAATTAATTAATTATAAACATGAGTAATTTTTAGGTTAGTCGACATTGAAGTAAACGTGACGTCACAAGAAGTGGAACAGGATTATAATCTTGGCCACCACACATAAAAAAGTGACAGTCAATTTAAAAATAAACACAAGTGCCTTTTAAAAATAGTGTACTGTCTTCAATAATTATGCACTGAAAAGTGTGCTTTTCGAAGTCACTATAAAAAAAAGTGTGCCTATAAAATTGGAATAGTTCTCGATTTCTCCAGGATCCCATCATCAGATCCTGCCCTGATGACCATGAGACCAACTGGAAAGTGTTTTTTTCAAACAAAAAAATCCAAATCGGTCTAGGCGTCTTCAAGTAATCGAGGAACATACATTAAAAAAACAAAGATTTCGACGAATTGAGAACCTCCTCCTTTTTGAAGTCGGTTAAAAACAAAAATATCGAAATTAGTTTCTTAAATTGGGGTTATATTTTCAAAATAAATTATAAAAAAAGTATTTGGCTAGATAATTGAACCCGGAACCGCCTGTTTTAAGTCCATTGGGCTATTTTCTCCGCTATAAATAAACTGTAAAAGAAAATATAGCAAAGGCAATTTTTAACATGTTAACACAAGAATTCACTCAGCCTGCATAAATGACCTAATTCATATAAGCGAACAAAGCTTTTTGTAGAAAAGTAAATAATAGTGGTACAGTCTCTGCGTGGGGTTTGAGCCCGTTTCATTCCAAAACTACTGAACGTATTTTGTTGCGGTTTTACACTAGATAGGCTAATTCACGAGGAAGGTTTACGAGTATTAAACATGGACCTATCATGTTTAGGAGCTGAGCAATAACAGTATTAGTGAATCAAGTCGGGGAAAAAGTTAGCTCCAGCTAGTTTTCATGGCGTATGCTGTCTAATCCGTCAGAGATATAACAAAATGATGTAGGAAAGAATTGTGTAGAATAAATATTTCTACAAAAAAGTCCGCGGTAGCATATTTTATATCTGTAATAGAGAAGTAGTTATAAATGTATTTGTGTAGGTATTATAATTTTTTTTAAACCGATCCTATTAGCGGGATGGCTATGGCTTAAGCCACATATTGGTCCGGCATCGCACCGAAAATTTTGCATTCCGGCCACCACATTATCTAGACGGGCCATTTGTTATAGGAATTGGACGAATCTGTGGTCAATTTCGGTGGACCGCACGGCGGCGCGCCGGTAATTGGACCAATGGGTGGGCACCTTTAGTCTCTAATAATAATAAAAATAGAACCTTTGAGTGTATCGACAAATCCTCCACATTTCCATCGTCATTATCCTCAAAATATCCTCAAGTGAGGGCATAGAGTCCTCAGAGTATTTATATAGAACTATGTAGAAAAAAATGTCACTAATTTTACGTTAAAACACGTAATCACTTTGTTCTGCATATGACCTCATTTTGATGACCTCAGGAAATTGTGTAGGTCATAGAAATAAGGTTTTGTGCTATTGTCATCCATATACTCACGCCTGACTCCCACCGGGGTAGACAGAGACTAAGGACCTCTACATGACACGACCCTGACTCTTGACCTATGTTTTCGAAGAAAATTTTGCATAAAATAAACAAATAAATGTAATTTGTGTCTGAATTAATGCATAATTAATATTGAATTAATTAAAAATGATAAATTTTAAATACGGAATAAAATTAATTAAAACGGATATGTACTAATGGATTTTTAATTAGTAATTAAATAAAATATTATATTTTCGAATGAAAGGCCACAATTAATTTCTTTTTTAAAACAAAATAATGACTGGTTTTTTTTAACAGATCTTACAATAGTTTAGAAATACAAGGAATTAAAGAAAAAAATGTCCAAATTGAGAAAATCGAAAAGTGAATCATCGCAAATTGTAATTTTATAAAAAAAAATGATAACACCAAATGTTGTGTTAGAATAAAGTAGATATATATATATCTTATATCTGTAGTGAAAAGTGTTCGTGTGTTTTTTTTTAAAAAACCTTGGGTTTTGGTATTGGATTATACAGCCAAATAAGTGTGATTAGAATTCTGAATGTTTATAATTTAAACAGTTTTGGTGTTGCAACTCTACAAATCTATCTATTTTATCGAGAGATTTATTTTTAAAACTTTTACTCGTACTTCTAAGTATACATAATTAAAAAAAAACGAACATAGAAAACGAACTTAATTTTAAAAAAGTTTGTTAGTAAACGAAAACAGTGAGATTTAGTGGTTAGGAAATTTAAAAAATAAACGTCAAAATGTTAACAATGTCAACTTTGATGATGCCAGCAGCAACGATGACAACTATGACAAACGCAGGACCGATTCCAGTTGCTGCGCCAACGAAACTAGAGCCAGCTAAGTTGCTGCAATTGACGCACCCGGCGTTGGTACAGCAACAGTTGCAGCAACCGATGCAGCAACAACAACAACACATTATGCTGCAAGCTTGCAATAAACTTGGTGAGTACCTCACTTCTTTGTCACTTACAATTATTTCAATAGAAAATTCGATCCCGGATCCCGGCCATGTACCAATGGGTTTTTTAATTAAAAACTTATGTACATAATCCGACAAACCACACTTAGAGGCTTTTCCATCTAAATATATCTCAACAGAACTAGCCACTCGTTAGATATAGCCTCACAAATACCATCGGCTAATCGAGGGAGACTAGGTCTTCCGCTGGGTACCCTGGAACCGTAACACGGTTTCGGGATGTGTAAAGCAACCCGTTAAGAAAAAAAAAAAAAAAAAAAAAAAAAAATCCGAAAATGAGACCTCACGCAAAAACTATTGAGCAGATTTTGTTGCGGTTTTCACTATCTGATCCAAGATTTACAAGTATTAAACATGAACCTGTCATGTTTAGGAGCTGAGTATTAACAGTATTAGTGAATCAAGTCGGGGAAAAAGTTAGTTCTGGGATGTTTTCATGTTATGTAGGAATGAATTGTGTGGAAAAATACGATCTACAGAAAAGTCCGCGGTAGCATGTATCTATCTTTAATAGATAAGTAGTAATGAGCGTATTTGTGTGGGTATTACAATTTTTGAAACCGTGTAAAGCTGGGGGCGGGGTCGCTAGTATAAAGAGGAATTTTCAGTCCGATTTGAAAAAATATTTTTGCGTTGAATAGCCAATTTATTGAGGAAGGCTATAGGCTATATAACATCACGCTACGACCCATAGGACCTTAGCAGTAACCATAAATGTTAACCAATCAACAATGTCCACGTAGGTTTAATAGTATTTTGTCTCGAATAAGTATAAAACCCAGGACCTTATCTCTGTCCATTGGGCTATTCAAAAACAAAACAAAGACATCTGCATGACCTTTATACCTTGCGTGGTCAGACTGCAGTAACAGTGTCCACTTGTAGCCAGTTGTCCATATTGAACAGAACAGGTGGCTAGTCTGCACTTAATGGAACTAGAATCGAACCTGAGACATCATAATTATGGAAGCGAGACTTGGGTATGGAATAAGAAGCATGAAAGTAAGATAAATGCAGTGGAAATGCGGTCTTTACGTAGAATGTGTGATATAAAGCGTATGGACCGCATCCGGAACGATGTCATTAGAGAAGAATGCGGAGTGAAAGATGATGTTGTGACTAAAATGAAGAAAATTAGTTTACGCTGGTTTGGACAGGTTGAAATAATGAAGGATGAAATATTGACTAAAAAGGTTTATATGGCTGAAGTGAAAGGAAAAGCTGGCAGAGGACGACCTAGATGTACTTTTATTGAACATATAAAAAATTATTTCATCGATGGAAATATTAAAAGTCACACAATCGCCGTGCATGTATGAAAAGTATGATGAATATAAAAGAAGCGAAAAAGTAGAGTATATGCCTACCCCTCTTGGGATAAAAGGCGTGATGATAGATAGATACACATCCCGGTTTCAAGTCAACGCTCTACCAATGTGCTAACCGTTTTACCCATTTCAACACAGTCGGAGCCTTACGTTTGAATATTTAATCAAGAAACCCATGTTTCGGATGTTATACAAGACATATGAAATATGCATACTCAGAGTTAGGGACTGTGGCTAATTAGTTTTGTGATGAGTTTCTCGACTTAAGGCCATATTAACCTAAAAAGGAGTCGATAGAGAACAATGCGGAATGAAAGATGATGTTGTGTCTGAAGAAATGTAGTTTACGCTGGTTTGGACATGTTGAAAGAATGAAGTATGAAATATTGAGTGAAAGGGAATGTTGGCAGAGGACGATCTAGGTGTTCATGAAAGGTATGGATCTATCTATCTATCATCACGCCTTTCATCCCAAGATGGGTAGGCAGAGACAATCGAATGCCATTTGTTACGATCCTGACATACCTCTTTCGTTTTTTTTATATTCATCATACCTTTCATACATGCTCGGTGATTGTGTGTACTTTTAATATTTTCATCGATCAATACATTTTTTATATGTTCAATAAAAGTGTAACTAC
Organism: Nemapogon koenigi; assembly: GCA_963924495.1. Taxonomy (NCBI): domain Eukaryota; kingdom Metazoa; phylum Arthropoda; class Insecta; order Lepidoptera; family Tineidae; genus Nemapogon; species Nemapogon koenigi. The sequence continues at coordinate 1,773,609 of OZ004656.1, forward strand.
ACCTAGATCGTCCTCTGCCAGCATTTCCTTTCACTTCAGCCATATATAATCCTTTTTAATTAAAAAAGGCGAAACCTCGAGTAAAAGCTAGTACAGGATAAAGTATTATGAAAAATTATTGATTTATTCATTAACATTTTCCATGTTAGTGGGCCTTTAGTACCGCGAGCGTGGACACCAACACACCCTGTTTCACACACCTAGACGGACTAGTGAGGGGTGGAGTGAGCTGAATCGATGACCTGGTTCCTCGGATCTTTAAACATTTTAATTGCACGAAAAGCCGGCGTCAGAATTTCTAAATTTAACTACCATGGGTTTTTTTTGAGGAATGAGATGTTTTCTGGAGTTAAAATTTGATTAGATGTTTCATACAAACCGCACTTCTTCTAAAAATAACCTCTGTTAAAGAAGTGACACATCTAGGTCTTTTAAGTGCACCTGTTCTGGTTTTTTTTTTTTACGGAGGGGAAATCCTGCATTGGACACCCACGTCCGGATGTGGGTAGTGCTGGACTCCTACCGGCTAAAACCCCTCCTCCTACGCCACTTCCTTTCGCTCTTGACTGGGACTTCTTTTAAGTACTTCTGTCAAGAGTTAAGTGGCCTTTCTCTAGTTCCTCTTGTTTTTTTTCCATTGCGCGCTCTTTAATTTCCTTGCCGCGCATGATCTCTGTAACCAGGGATACCACCGCGTCCCAATTTTCTTCAGTCTCTATCATCGCCTCTATCATGTTATCCTTGCGAATATGGAATCCCATCTTGTCGAAGAACTCTCTTCTTTCATTGCAGAACTCATCACATTGGAATAGGGTATGTTCAGCAATCTTCCTCCGGGCAGAAGGAGCTTGTGCTGGTAGGCGACTTTCCTATTCTTAGTCTAAAGAGATTGAAGCAACTATGTCCGGAAAGCACCTGTTCTGTTCAATATGGACAACTGGCTACAAGTGGACACTGTTACTTATGTCTCTGCAAGCTTTAAAGGCCGGGAAGTGTTTTTTTGTAGAAGATAGACGTTGCATGACTAAAGATTTGATATATTTTGAAAGATCAAAAAGGTACACATCCCGTGAAATTGTTGTTGTTATTCCTTATCTCTGTTGTTAACATAACCGTGTTGGTAACCGTCCACAGATTAGTAATGTACGATAGACCGAGATGAGCGAGCGTGCACGGTATAGACCTACCAAGTTATCTGTGAACTTAAGGGCGGCGCTCTGTTCGCTTCGGTGATGACATTCTATTATGAGGAATAATAATTATCTAATCTAACATGACACATGTTTAATATCAGGTTTAATTTGCATGTATATTTATATAGCGTTTAAAAAATATTTATAAAATGTTTATAAATATTTTTATGGTCTCAAGACAGCCTGTAATGACTATCAGATTATACTCCATTTTAAAAACGAAACATAATTGGTAATTCTTCATTTTACATCATGCAGATATTATCTATTGTTCAACTTGAATAATGAAAACAATTAAAAATATTAAACAACATGTTTCATTGGGCAATATTTATGAAATACGACTAGTAACTCGTTTATATATTTTGACGTTTTTAACATGGTGCCTGTAGTTCCATTTTTCACCACTTCACAGATAAGTTGGTAAGTCTATACACTCACTCTCGACCTGTCATATTTACTAATCTGTCGACGGTTACCAACACGTCTTTGTTAGCAACAGAGATCCGGAATAGGGGAACTGGTCCGATTTTGCCATTTTGGCTACGAAACATTCAATTTTATATGAATTCTCATTAATTTACATAACGTGTAGAGAAAGACTATTCTTTATTTAATAACATTTAGTATCGCGAGCGTGGACACCAACACACCCTGTTTCACATACCTAGACGGACTAGTGAGGGTTGTGTGAGCTGAATCGATGACCTGGTTCCTTAGATCTATAAAAAATCTCGTACTGCGGAAGGCACTAAAAGCCGACGTCCGAATTTCTAATATCAATGATTGTCAACTAGGTTTGATTCTATACTTAAGTTTGAAATGGGATTCACGGGCACAATGCCCGGTCATTTGTAAAGCTTGCATGGGGTCTTGTATTTAATCTATAACATAGGTCCAACACATATAGGCCTTTTAGAGTGTTTCATCTAAAGTGTTGTGACTAGCACCCATCGGGACCTATCTCAGGTGCCAGGACTATTGCTGAGATAGAATTAATTTAAAATTGGGCTATTGCTTTTGGGGTGTTAAATGGATTGGTTTATCAAGTTTATTGGTTTAGACTACTTATTAAGTAATTAAAAAAAGACTATGTCACTTTCCGGTCCACTGTGCAAAAAATACTTCCAAACGTTGCTCCGTTATTTACAATTATCTATTTTAGGTATATAGGTTTTTTAATTTTTTTCTTACTTCACGGATTGCATTACAGCTCCCGAAACCGTGTTACGGTTCCAGGGTACCCAGTGGAAGACCAAGTCTCCCTCGTTTAGCCGATGGTGTTTGTGAGACTATACCTAACGAGTGGCTAGTTCTGTTGAGATATATTTAAATGGAAAAGCCTCTAAATGTGGTTTGTCGGATTATGTACATAAGTTTTTAATTAAAAAACCCATTGGTACATGGCCGGGATCCGGAATCGAAACCGGGGTCTGTCTAGTTAATATCAGACGTCTTAACCACTAGGCCACCGACGCACCTATTTTAATTTTAAGCTTTATTCTGTAATTTTTTTTTTACATATTGTCTTACGGTTCCCAAAACCGTGTTATCGCTCCCAGGGTACCCAGCGGAAGACCAAGCCTCTTTTCCTGTTATGTTGAATTAAATGGATCCTTTTGTGGAATGAGTTGTCCCATTTGGCTCAGTATTTCCCCTCCCTATTGCGTACCCACCCTTTACCGGCAACTCAACCCCTATGGGAGGATGTGGTCATGTCATATATTTTAACTAATTATATTAATCTATATATATATGTATTATATATGTGTATATGTCAACGGATTTGATTCACAAACCGTCTTTGGGTTACGATTACAACACTGTGTGGGATTAGCTCTCGCGCATTATTTGTTCACCGGGATTCAAATCTCACGGGATTTATAGCTTGCGGGGTGGCCAGAGACAATAGTAACAGTGTCCACATGTAGCCAGTTGTCCATATTGAACAGAACCGGTGGCAAGTTTGTTGTTGCACATAAAAGTAGCTGCCCGCACTCTTCTAAAATCAATCTATCTATCTATCTATCATCACGCGTTTCATCCCAAGAGGGGTAGGCAGAGACAATCGAATGCCATTTGTTACGATCCTGACATACCTCTTTCGCTTCTTTTATATTCATCATACCTTTCATACATGCTCGGCGAGTGTGTGTACTTTTAATATTTCTATTTTTTATATGTTCAATAAAAGTACACCTAGGTCGTCCTGTGCCAGCATTTCCTTTCATATAAACCTTTTTAGTCAATCTTTCATCCTACATTCTTTCAACGTGTCCAAACCAGCGTAATCTACTTTTCTTCATTTTTGTCACAACATCATCTTTTACTCCGGAACGCTGTTTCTTCTAAAAATAGCAGATATTTAAGTCTATTATATATGTGGCATAGCCCAGTGGTAGACAAAGTCTTCCTCATTTAGCCAATGATTTTTTGAGGCTATACCATGGCCAGCTCTGTTGATGGAAAAGCCTCTTTGTACGGTTTGTCGGATAATGTACATAGATTTTTTATTATAAAAAAACCCATTGGTACATGGTCGGATGTAGGAATCGAACCTGCGACTTTTCAGCGTCGGTGGTTGAGTGGGTAAGACGTCGGATCTCAACCTACTTTCGAACGTACAATGTTCTCTTTCTCAAGAGGGGTAGGCAGAGACAATCGAATGCCATTTGTTACGATCCTGACATACCTCTTTCGCTTCTTTTATATTCATCATACCTTTCATACATGCCCGGCGATTGTGTGTATACCTTATGTGTCCTCCGAAGCAGCGTTTTATGCCATTATTAAAAACATAGCTTTGCATGCGATGAAAGAAATGACCTATTTTTTTCTATCACGAATCATATGGCGTGTTAATTTAGTATAAAAAATATACATAAAAAGTCACACCCCAATTTTCACACTACTAAAGAATGAAGAATAAAAGATTTGCTAAAATGGTTTATATGGCTGAAGTGAAAGGAAATGTTCACAGAGGACGACCTAGGTGAACTTTTATTGAACATATATAAAATGTATTAATCGATGGAAATATTAAAAGTATACACATAATGGCCGAGCATATACGAAAAGTATGATGAATATAAAAGAAGCGAAAGAGGTATGTCAGGATCGTAACAAATGGCATTCGATTGTCTCTGCCTACCCCTCTTGGGATATAAGGCGTGATGATAGATATAATCTATGAAAATTTCACAAACATCCATTCAGCCGTTTCGGCGCCTGTTCTGGACAGCACTACATATTATAAATCAATCGCCGCGTCTGTTTGTCTGTGTCCTATTGACGCAAAAACTATTAAACGGATTTTGTTGCGGTTTTCATTAGATAGGTTGATTCACCGGGAACCTTCGAACGAGTATTAAACATGGATCTATCATGTTTAGGAGCTGAGCATTAACAGTATTAGTGAATCAAATCGGGGAAAAAAGTTAGCCTCAACGAGTTTTCAAGGCGATTGCTGTCTAATCTGTCAGAGATATAACAAAGTGATGTAGAAGAGAATTGTGTAGAATAAAATTATCTACAAAAAGGTCCGCGGTAGCATATATCTACCTGTAATAGATAAGTAGTTATTTATAAACATATTTATAGTTGCTATTTATAATTAAATAGAGGATAGGTGACATAAGCTACTTTTGTCAGGATTCCATAATGTCCACAGGCGAAGCCAGGGCTGAAAGCTAGTTATTCTATACTTTATCAAGTGAGTGAAATTATTTTTGTTTCAGTTGTCGTTCTTTTTCTTCAGGCCATTAGATAAATTGCTTCTTTATTCATTTACATTTAAGGGCGAGTTTCGCTTAATTACGTTGCTCTGTTTCCATTCGAACTGCCCACTCTGTAACAAGATGCTGTTTTAATATTAAATTGAGTTGGTATCGGATTTGAATGCAAAGTTAAGGAGACGCCTCTTGACTGTTGTCCCATACAAAAACGGACTTCAGCAATTCAAGTTTTGTACAAAACTTATTAAAAACAGCAAGTTCTAGTTAATAGATCCTTAAAGTATATGAAATTATCTATACTCAATATGTAAAAAATATGTCAATATCAGCTACACCTAGGTTTCATGAAGCCCTGAAAGTCAACAATTTCACGAATATTTTCAACCGACTTTGCGACTCGTGTGATAAAGTAAAGATATTTACTGTATAAGATTTTTTTTAATTTATTAACTAGAACTTGCTATTTCTAACATTGAAAAACAGATGCAAAATTTTCGAACACGTGCGTTTTTAGTTGGTTATACAGTGTCCACTTGCAGCCAGTTATCCAGAACAGGTGGCAAGCTTATACAGACGTAAATATCTGCTATTTTTAGAAGTGCGGCCAGATTAGAGATAGATTTATTATATGTCATTTTTTTAGATCATCTTATTGTACACAATTCTTTCTTACATCATTGTGTTATAGCGACGGATTATTCAAATTCAAATTCAAAAGACATTTTATTTCGTAGGTCCAATATTGGTACACGTGAAATAGTCAATATACAATACAATTAATTAATATATTTCTTACATTACATTTTTATACGCTTTTGAATAGTTAATAATAAAATAATAAAATAAAATATAACAAATAAAAATGACAATTCATGTCTGAAATAATAAAAAATGTGCAATTTATGTCTGAATACAAAAAATACAATATTATATAACCTATATACATGTAAATAAAAAAAAACTAATAAAATGTCACAGAAGTAGGTACAATTGAGCCAATGTCACATAATATAATAATTCTACATCCATGGATTCTTTTCTTTTATATAATCTGATATTTTATAGTAACTTTTTGTACACAGTTTTTGTTTTATAGTGGCTTTAAACTTGTCAAGAGGCAACATTTGAATGTCGACAGGGACCTTATCATAAAAACCGGCCAAGTGCGAGTCGGACTCACGCACGAAGGGTTCGTACCATTACCGTACCGTACGGCAAAAAAAATTGTTGTATCTCTCCCTCTTAAATTATTTTATTCTGTTTTTTAGTATTTGTTGTTATAGCGGCAACAGAAATACATCATCTGTGAAAATTTGAACTATCTAACTATATAACTATAACTATAATTGTGCATTCCATCACCCCTGGTTCTGGTTCTGGTTATCGGGCTCGGTCTCCGCAACTCGACGTCTAGCGCCTATTTTGCGTGAGGCGGGAATTTAGTTACTCCTGCCATCCCAGTTCCTCCAGGAAGCCGATCAGCCCCTTGATGTTGCTACATGCCTCCTGAAGGGTCCTCGGGGCACCGAGATGAGCAGCCCTGTATTCTGTCAAACCTACACACTCCAGAAGGATGTGGGTGACCGTTTCTTCAGTCTCCATGCATGCTCTGCATAGTGGACTATCTGTAATGCCGATATTAAAAAGGTGTTTATTAAAGGGCCCATGTCCTGTAATGACTTGTGTCATTTGTCTCAAATGGTTCCTTTTAAGGTTAATTAGTCTTTGTGTTAATCGAGAGTTTAGGGATGGGAGCGCTAGTTTTGATTGTCTGCAACTCTCAAGTTTGACCCATTCTGATTCATGTTTTTGAGTGGTTATTTTTCTGAGTTGTGCACGGATCCAGTCTCTAGGCAGTGGTATATATGGTTCAGGACCCACAGCCACCTTACCTGATCCTCTCCTTGCAAGTTTATCAGCCGCATCATTACCGCGGGAGTTACTATGCCCTTTAATCCACTGAAGGGTTATGTTATTATTTAGTTCGTTACAAACCTTATTTAATGCTTGGTGACATTCAAGCACCAATCCTGATTTGATTGAGTTGCTTCCGAGAGAAAGCAGCACTGACTTACTGTCCGATAATATTCGGATGGATTGCTTGCTTACTCCTCTCGATGTTATGGCCGAAACTGCCAGGCGGATCGCCATGCATTCAGCTTGGAAGACTGTGTTGTGAACGCCCAATGGTGTTGATATGTTGATGTTTAAGTCCTCCGAGAATATGCCAGATCCAGTACCTGACTTTGTTTTGGAACCATCCGTGAAGATTCTAAGTTCTCCAAGGTTTAGCCCCTCGTAGGTCTCTTCGGTAAGTTGGATTTTGTATTTCTTGTCAAAAGTATATGTTAGGGGTATTCTATCGTTGGCAGCTCCCGCCAACGGTAGTTCCCTCATAGTTAAGTTAGTAATTCTTGTATGTGGATTTCCTGTTTGGTCCCAAAGACCAAGGGATTGTAGTCTGAATGCTGTTGCACCTGCTTCTTGTTGTATGAATAGGTGCAACCGAGTTAGATTCAACATGACCTCCAGATAGCCGCTGTAGGTGTTGTTCTCATGCATCCTGTTGTTGCCATGCAAGGTAGTCTTTGGAAACGTTGTAGTTTGTTGATAACCGTTGCTTGGTTTGTTTTGGGCCACCACACAGCTGCTCCATAACTTACCATGGGTCTGATCACAGCCGTGTACAGCCAAAGAGAAATTTTGGGGGACAGACCCCAGTTTTTCCCCATCATTCTGCGGCATTGCCAGAATGTGATGCTGGCCTTGTTTAATTTGTTATCCATATGTTTATTCCAGGTGAGTTTTTTATCTAGGATAACACCTAGATACTTTACTTCCGTGGACAGTTGAATTTCTGTTTTGAATAAGGTGGGTAGTTTGTACTTACCCAAATTCCTCTTATTTGTAAACATTACCAGCTCCGTCTTTGCAGGATTGACTGACAGTTCGTGGGTTTTGCACCATTTTTCCACTAGGAGCAGTGCTGTTTGCATGACATCACAGATGACGTTAGTAAACTTACCTGATATTAGGATGGTTAGGTCGTCTGCGTATCCAATTGTATAGTAGTTGTTGTTGTTAAGGGTACTTATGAGATCGTTGACTACGAGATTCCAGAGGAGTGGAGAGAGGACTCCACCCTGAGGGCAGCCTTTGACCACAATGGCACCTTTTTGTTTACTATCTTCTGTTCTGATAATTCTTTTGCTAAGCATGTTGACAATCCAGTCGGCTAGGACAGGTTCTACTTTCATCACCCCTACTTAAAGCCACTTTTTGAAGGGTAGAATAGGTCTTTCAGATTTAGTACAAAAAAATGTAATGTGTAGATTATACCTACCTTTTCTTCTAAGGAACTCAACTCTGCGCACAAGAATACGAATCGAATATCCTTTTCGTAAGGCGGTATCTTTTTCTGAATTCCATAATTATAATGTCGTGCTCTCGCCTTGCTGCCATTGTTATGATTAGTTTTACACTTCGCAACTACTAATACTAACAACTAACAAAAATACTAATAACAATAATAACATAAAACGAATGAAAACAACAATAATATAATAAATTAGTACGTAAACTTCGAATCTCACAGCAAAATCCCTCAGTGACAACTTTACTTCCGCGTTTGCGAGAACGTTAACTTTCGAACTCTCAAAATGGTCAAAATAGTAACTCGTACTCGCAAAACCCATACAACGCTGTCACCACGTTCGATTGTGTTCGATTACGCCAACGTAAGTGACACGTAAAAAACTCATACTCGCAAATTTACTTCAGATTACTGCCACTAGGTGGCGCTGTTTAATCTCCATACAAATAATTGTTAACGTTAACGCGGCGTAAAAGTTAGAAAAACTCGTACTCGACCTACAATCCAAAACCGTTTCGAGATATTGGTTTAATAATCCGTATTTTTCACTTCTTAAAATCGTGAGATTGTCTTCATTTTTTCAAAAACAAATAATTAACTTAACCTACATTTCACCTATGAATGGCTTCATTATATCGGCTAAATAAAAGCAAAATATTTACTTGTCAACTTGTCAACCAATGTTACCCTGTTACTAGATATACTACTATTTCAGTAGTTTTTATAACTAATCTAGTTTATTATTTAGGAAGAATGTTTAAGCATTTTTTATGGTAGGATATTCTTTGACCTTTGTATATATTTTGTATCACAACAACTATGCAGACTACGGTATAAAAGCCGTAAAGATGTGTTTCTTTGTTGTTGTTTTTATATGTTTTATGTACAAGTGGTAGGTTTTGGTAGATTTTGTAGGATTTAGAGACGGCAACACTATTGTTTGTTAAATGTCAAAGTCAAAGAACACAGATGTTCTTTTTTCTGTACCAACATATCAAAGGTATTGAAGTATTCAGCCGACAAAATGACGTCATCAGTGCCAAAACTTTGATAATTTATTATAAAAAAACTACTGTATAGATCTATCTATCTATCTATCATCACGCCTTTCATCCCAAGAGGGGTAGGCAGAGACAATCGAATGCCATTTGTTACGATTCTGACATATCTCTTTTGCTTCTTTTATATTCATCTTACCTTTCATACATGCTGTATAGAAATCAAAAATATTCAAATTAGTTTCTTAAAATAGCTTAATCTTTAAAATAAAAATATAAAAATCGTACCTTAACTTTTACTTTACATACCGAATTGCCAAGAGACATGATTCGTAATTGAAAAATTTCAAATTGTATTGGAATTGTATTGCAATCGATTAGTGTTACAGAGTGACGGCATTGTTAGATGAAGGGGAGCCAGCCGGGTTAACGAACCGCAGAGGGTTTGGTCTCTCCTATCTTATATAGGATGTTTCTGTATTGAAGAATAGCCTAGTGGGTCTATGGTACAGACCCAGGTTCTATTACAGTTCTAGTGTTATTTGATGTTCATCTTAGCTCTCGTTAGCATAGATTTGTAGGGAGTTTTTTCTAATGTATTCGAATTTATGAGGTTCTTTTTAGGGTTCTTGTACCCAAAGTGTAAAAACTGAAACTCTATTATTAAGACTTCACTGTCCGTCTGTCTGTCTGTCTGTCACCAGGCTGTATCTCATGAACCGTGATAGTTAGACAGTTGAAATTTTCACAGATGATGTATTTCTGTTGCCGCTATAACAGCAAATACTAAAAAACTGAATAAAATAAATATTTAAGGGGCTCCCATACAACAAACGTGATTTTTTTTGCTCGTTTTTGCTCGATATTGATAACGGCAACAGGTAGACGCTTGAAATATTCACTTTAAAATTAAATAATTAAATTAAAATAAAATTAATATTTAAGGGGGCTCCCATACATTTGGTCGGTTTATTATGTTCATCTTAACTCTCGTTACGTGGCATAGATTTGTAGGGAGTTATTTCTAATCTGTTCAAATTTATGAAGTTCTTTATTGTACATTGGCGACGACTATTGGTTCTTTTTTTCTATTTTTACCAAGGAATGCCCAACCCGTGAATGGCCAACCCTACAATGACCCGGCAAATCCGTGTTCTGTCTTTGCCAGACCCAGGAATTTGCTCGGTGTTGGATATTCTAAGATCAGGCATTCCTTGGCTGACCATTGCTGCGGACCCGTCGTTGTAGATTGTTTTGATATTACAGTGTAGCCTAGTGGTCAATGGTCCTATGCACTAAATAGTCACAGGTTTGTGTCCAGAATTATTCAGAATATATGTACTATGGGAATCAAACCAGAGTGGCCAATAGCTTCACCACTAGTCCACCGGCACACAAAAAATTGAAACACTCTGTACATGATTTTCGCAACAAAATTACTTTTGATAACCAACATTGTATCATATAACAGTGCTTACCTAAACAAAAATATACTCTACTAGTATTCAATTAAAGTCGAAATTTCCGTACAGAGTTAATTTTAGGAATATTTTAAAATACACTACCAATTTAAGCTGCTAAAATATACTTTATTGTATATTCATAGAGTCTATTTTTGTCTGTCATATAAAAATTTTGTTATAGAATACTCTAGCAGGGGTACTGTTAAATGGGCAATGACTATGCATAAATAAACATTTTGCTAAACAAAATTCTGCGTTTAGAACAACTTTGTCGACTATGAATGATGGCATTGACTTGGTGCGATGGCATTTTCTTTCATACAAAATCACACACACGCGTACTTTCACTGCCTTTATACCTTGCGTGGTCAGACTGCAGTAACAGTGTCCACTTGTAGCCAGTTGTCCATATTGAACAGAACAGGTGGCAAGTTTGTTGCTGCAATGGACCTAGATGTGTCACTTCTTGATCAGACGTAAATATATGTATAAAAAAACCTGTCCATCTGTCACAGCTTATTTTCTCCGAATCTACTGGACGAAAAATGTTGAAACTTGGTACATATATAGATTTTGGGGGAAAATTAAAATTTAAAACAATCAAGTGCATCATTTGACATAGGTATAGAAATGGCAATACATACAACATTACAACGACTATGAGTAAAAGGAATACTCCCCAACGCACATCGTTGGAAAGTTGCATATATGCCAATCAATTAAATATTTTCAATGGCGCGATATAGGTTTCAATGAGATAGTAACTGTGCGACATCTATCGACGCGATGTGCCGCCACATTAGGTATTAAATTAAACATATTATTTTAAAATGCATTTTTTCAATTATATTGAAGAAAACATACAAAATATTATAGTGAAAATAGGGCCTTTCATATAGTTTACAGGAAAACCTAAACGAATATCTTGTCTTAAGAGGATCGTGTAGCTCAGCGTACGCAGCGAAATAGGTATTTAGAAAATCATATTCTGTCTCAAGCGCGCTCTTCCCCCGGGCATCAGTGCGACAGAGAGCACTGCAGCTCGTGAGTGTTCGTAGATATGTTCTTCGTTGAAAATTGCTTTTTGGGCGAAAACGATTTACACTTACTAAACTATACCGAAACCTTATAATTTTGGTGTCAAACGTTTTAGCAGATTATAATCTACGTACGTACGTTTTGCTTTTTTTGAAATTTTGCTTTGTTTCTCAAGTACAGACGGTTTATTACCAGCAAGTTATGAACCAAAACAACCGAGATTTGAGGGGCTTATAACGTTTGACCTATTACGAATTTTGATAAAAGGAAAAAATACGTACGTAGTTTTTCATTATGTCAGTAACATATCACAAAATCGTTAAAATTAAATAATATTTAGGGGTAGTAAAACGTTTTCTCCGTTTGTATGGACATGGACGCGGTACACTATACTCAAAGTTCTGACTGAAAAAATGTGTCTACTGTGTCTACCTATTACGGTTCATAAGATACAGCCCTTTGACAGACGGACAGACGGACGGATAGCGGAGCCTTAGTAATAGGGTTTCCATTTGCACCGTTTGGGTACTGAACCCTAAAACTGTCAAAAAATAAATCTATCTATCTATCTATCATCACGCCTTTCATCCCAAGAGGGGTAGGCAGAGACAATCGAATGCCATTTGTTACGATCCTGACATATCTCTTTTGCTTCTTTTATATTCATCTTACCTTTCATACATGCTCGGCGATTGTGTGTACTTTTAATATTTCCTTCGATCAACATATTTTTTATATGTTCAATAAAAGTACATCTAGGTCGTCCTCTGCTAGCATTTCCTTTCACTTCAGCCATATAAACCTTTTTAGTCAATCTATCATCCTTCATTCTTTCAACGTGTCCAAACCAGCGTAAACTACTTTTCTTCATTTTTGTCACAACATCATCTTTTACTCCGCATTCTTCTCTAATGACATCGTTCCGGATACGGTCAATACGCTTTATATCACACATTCTACGTAAAGACCGCATGTCCACTGCATTTATTTTACTTTCATGCCTCTTATTCCATACCCAAGTCTCGCTTCCATAAGTAAGTGATGGAACTAAAACAGCATTATGTATGTTCATTTTACTTTTAGTTGTAAGTTGTGTATTTCTGCATACATTGTTTAGTCCACCAAATACCTTGCTTCCCGCTTTCACTTTCCTTTCAATTTCTTTGTCTATCTTTCCACTTCTTGTTACCATACTACCTAAATAAACAAATTCATTCACTTGCTCTAACTTACATCCTTTCACACAAATCTTACACTCCGTCCTTTCATCTTCCTTTTCAAATACTAATACTTTTGATTTCGAAATATTAATTTTCATGAATTTCTTCTCACATTCCTCATTCAAAATTGCAACTAGGTTTTGCAGCTCTTGCTCCGAAGATGCAATTAATACCGCATCATCGGCATATAAAAGACAGCAAAGTCTAGTAGGACCCATTTCTATCCCTAAGGAACATTGTTGTAATTTGGTCAAACAACTATCGAAATACAGATTGAATAGACAAGGTGACATTACACAGCCCTGTTTAACACCACAATGTATATTAAACGGGGTTGAGCACTGTCCACCCACTCTAACAACGGCAGTACAGCCATCATATAATGATTGTACTGCCCTTATGAGTTTTTTATTCACTCCGTATCTCGCTAGTGTTGACCATAATTCCGTTCTGCATAGGTTGTCATATGCTTTTTCTAGATCAATGAAAACACTGTAAACTTTTTGATTTTTTGCCAAATGTTTTTCAACAATGTTTCTTAAGGTAAAAATTTGGTCAACACAACTCTTACCTTTCATAAATCCCGCTTGAGCATCCCACATCTTATTTTCTGTCACCTTTTGCACCTTTTCAATTATTATTCTTCCATACATTTTTCCAACCAAGCTGATAAGGCTGATGGCGCGATAATTATTGCAATCAAGCTGTGAACCCTTTCCTTTAAACACTGGAACTATTATGGCTTGACACCAGTCTCCTGGTACTCGTCCGTCGCTCCAGCATTTATTGAAGAGAGCACACAGTGTGTTACATATTATCGCTCCTCCATGTTTTATCATCTCGGAGGAAATCCTGTCTTTCCCTGCCGCTTTTCCGTTCTTCAATCTTCTGATGGCTGACACAACATCATCCTCCGTGATAATGTCATCGATAATTTCCGAGTCCTCATAGTCCTCACTATCAGCATCCGAAGGATGTGTTTGTTGTCCATCAGAGTTTCCATATAATCTTTCATAAAACTCTTTCATTCTTTCTAATACTTCTCCATTCAATGTCATTAACCGTCCATCCTCTGCTTTAATCATTTGTACATTAGAAGTCCTCAATACTCCTCGAGATTTTCTCACTAAATTCCAAAAAATTTTGACGTTCTCTTGGAAAAATCTTGAGAACTTCTTCTCTTCATTCATCTTTTCTTTCATCTTACTTTCTTTAATTATCTCTTTTACTCTCTTCTTGCATTCTCTATATTTATTCTTCATTCTCTCTTCAAGTTCTGTATTCTTTCCCGTTACTGCCAAAATATCTAAATATGCATTCTTCTTCATTTGTACAGCCACCCTTACTTCATTATTCCACCACGGATCCCCTCTCATACCACCAACCTTCACAACTCCACAAGTAGTTTGTGCTGCTTTGACAATTCCATGCTTAATCTTCTTCCACATTTCATCTATACTGTCATCCTGCTCAATGGCATCTAGTTTCTCTTGTACTTTCCTTACATATTGTCCTCTAACATCTTCCTCTTCCAACTTTTCTACTTTTATTCATTCGGCTTTTGGAGGCGACACAGGGGTACGTTGGCGCCAGCCTTGAAACAGACCCTTAAATGAGGTCATTACCATATAATGGTCCGTTTCAATACAATATACAAAAAAATAAAATGCTAATATAATTTAATCTATCTATCTATCATCACGCCTTTCATCCCAAGAGGGGTAGGCAGAGACAATCGAATGCTACACATTTTATTTTTGACATATTACTAGACCTAGGCGCCATCTATTGGCGTTAAAAAAAACGTCTTTTTTTTAAATGTCATCTTGAAAACCTCTCATTGTAAACCTACTCCTCCTTTTTAGGGTTCCGTACCCAAAGGGTAAAAAAGGAAACCCTATTACTAAGACTCTGCTGTCCGTCCGTCTGTCTGTCTGTCACCAGGCTGTATCTCATGAACCGTGATAGTTAGACAGTTGAAATTTTCACAGATGATGTATTTCTATTGCCGCTATAACATCAAATACTAAAAAACAGAATAAATTAAATATTTAAGGGGGCTCCCAAACAACAAATGTGTTTTTTTTGCCGTTTTTATAGGTAATGGTACGAAACCCTTCGTGCGCGAGTCCGCCTCGCACTTAGCTGGTTTTTTGAAGTTCGGTGGAACGCGGGGCCTAATTATTACCAGACTTCTTAACCACTGTTATATAAAGGTCCTTAATCTCTGCCTACCCCATTTCCTGAATAAATATATATTTTTATTACCCCAAAAGTACATCCGCCCTTATCTTGTTTCTTCATAAAATTATGTAAGTAGAAATTACTTTATTTTATGTGAAATTTTATTGCCCTATAAAATTTTGTATCAACCACGAATATGAGGAGGTGGTAGGTTCGATTCCCATTTTTAACCGAACTTCAAAAGATGGAGGTTCTCAATTCGTCGGAATATTTTTTTTATGTATGTTCCCCGATTACTTGAAGACGCCTGGACCGATTTTTTTTTTGTTTACTTCACAGGTGGTCCCATGGTCATCAGGTCAGGATCTCATGATGGGATCCTGGAGCTATCGAGAACTCTTAAAATGTTATAGGCACACTTGAAGCGATTCGGGTATTTTTTATAATGACTTGTGCATTTGCTTTCGGAAAGCACACTTTTCAATGCATAATTTTTGAAGTCGGTACACTTTTTTTAAAAGCCAAATTATATTGTATATGGACTAGATTGCGTATTATGCTCTCAATATAATCACGAGCCATTGTCAAAGATTGTTAAATTGACCCCAACTCGCAAAAACCCCCAAATGACCCCCATTGAGGTCACGCTATTGCTGTTTTTAGGGTATTTCTTCATTTTACCTGACCTTTGTCCTTTTTTGAAAGAGGTCATTTATTCCAAAATCAAAAAGTCGAGTTATTTGAAATAAACTAGTTGCATTTAAACAAAACAGGTGTCTGCATTCGAAGTACCTACCATAGAACTCGACCATCGGCTAAACGAGGGAGACTTTGTCTTCCGCTGGGTACCCTGGGACTGTAACTCGGTTTCAGGAGTTGTAAAGTAACCCGTGAAGAAAGAAAAATAAATGTAACAGTGTCCACTTTTTGCCAGTGATCCATATTAAACAGAACAGGAGGCAAGCCTGTTGCTAGATACAAGCTTTCAAATCCCACTTGTAACCACCAATTTTCCCTTCTCATGACGCACTTCTTTTATTCTATTCTATTCTATTTTTTTCGTGTTATGGCTCCATCAAGGTTTTGATGTCAAGTAT